>JAJGRX010000829.1:1800000-2313713 GCA_025461125.1 Carex kokanica | reverse complement strand
TAATCCCAGGAAAAGAGATAATATTTTTTAGAAAGGGAACACCTAATTTACTTTACCATAAAATTATTTGGTTTGTTTCAAGTACTACTTAGATTTGGTTGCTGAGTTGCTTTTTTCTTTCGTGGTTTTATTATACATTCTACTTGTGCAAAATTTCGTTTATATCTTGGAGAAAATATCTTTTCAAATTTAATCTTGCGCAAAAATACAATGCAGTCCATCACATTAATTAAAAATGAGTTTGTTTTCTCAAAATTCAATTCTCTCTATATTTCAATTATGGACCGTTCAAATTATAGATGGAGGGCTTGTTGGCACAGAATTTTCTCACTCTTCTCAAAATTCAATACTTTTCTATTTCAATTATGACCGTTCAAATCATGAATGACTGAAAATTGTTGGCAGGCAATAACTCTTCTCAAATCTCAATACTCTTTCTATTTCAATTATGACGTTCAAATCATGATTGAATGAAATTGTTGGCAGAAATTTCCTGTCCACATTTAGACAGGAGATTCGGTTCCGTACCAAAACTATGGCATTACCGTATGTAACTGCTGTGATTAGGTGTTTTGTAGTAGGAGAATAAGACTAATTTTACATTAGATGGATATGAGCATAAAAACGTGATCCGCTTTCATTTTTTTTTTTTTATGGTACCTTTTCCGCGCTTTCACTTTATATGACGAATTCCTCTTTATCTTCTATATCACTTCTCTTTCGACTAAATTACTTTAATCACCGTTAATTTTTTTTTTACTTTTTTTAAACATGTTTTGTGTTTGGTCATTATATTCAAGATGGGGGTGACAATACTTATTTTAGAGTAGAACTAGGGTGTGTTGTGCTCACCAAAGGGTTTGGTGAGCACTAACACCTAAATCTATCGGATTGACTTCAAACGAGACGAATCCAAACCGTTTAAAACCGATTTACTTCACGAGTAATGCGTGCACATACAAAATTTTGAAATTCATTCAGTTCAAAGTCAAGAGGTCAAAAGTGATAAAAAATGAATGCACTAAAATGAAGATTTAGGAGTTATTTTCATGCATTCATTTTTCATCAATTTTGACCACTTGACTTTGGACTAAATGAATTCGAAAATTTTAAAATTTTACATGTACACACATCACTCGTGAAGTAGATCGGTTTCAACGGTTTGGATTCGTCTCATTTGAAGTCAATCCGATAGATTTAGGACCCTAGTTCTACTCCTTATTTTAATACCTGAATATCAATATTTCTTTTTAAGAAAGATGGAGGTCACATCTCCAAATTTCATTGATAAGAGAGATATCAGGAGTGCCAATTTGACAAACAAAACAAAAAAGAAAAACATGCATAAATGGAAAAGAAATTAGCTTAGGTTAAAAGAAAAAAAAAATGTAGATGTAGATATTATTTCTAATTTAGGGTAGACATCAACATTTACATGTGTTAATACTCAACGTCTAATTTACACATCTCAAATATAAAATTTTAGAAATGGAGTATTTTTTATGTTGATTTAAAAAGAAAAGGTATTTTGTAAATTTTCCCTAATAGAAAGCGGACTAAAAATTCGACCAATTTATATTTCATTAATTTCAATATAGAATATGGTACTACTGGATGCTAATGACAAATTATAAATTTTATGATGTTAAATTTAAAATATAGAATATGATATACTAGAAAGTCAAAACAAACATAGTTCTGCGATGACATAACATAGCCCAACTATATGTGTGTGTATGTATATATAGAGAGTGACTAAGGTTAAAGTGGTAGTTCCTAGCCTCCGGTGCTACCAAGTCGTTTTCAGATTTTCAAAGTCCAAACGGTCGATCCAAACCGTTAGATGTGATCTCTATATTAAAATCTGCTTGGAGACCAAATTTTACATTTTTTGGAATTTTTTTACTATTTATTAAGCCACTTTGAAAATTTCTGATCACATGGTCCAAAATTTGGTTGCACTGTTTTTACTGTTCACCGGATCAGCAATTTTCAAAGTGGCTTAATAAAATAGTAAAAAAATTCCAAAAAATGTAAATTTGGTCTCCAAGCATATTTTAATATAGAGATCACATCTAACGGTTTGGATCGACCGTTTGGACTTTGAAAATCCGAAAACGACTTGGTTGCACCAGGGCTTAGGAACTACCACTTTGACCTTAGTCACTCTTTGTGTGTGTGTGTGTGTGTGTGTGTGTGTGTGTGTGTGTTCAAGTGTAGTTTATGATCTTGATAGTATCTCATAAGATATAAATAAATTTTGTTAGATTTAGGTTTATTGAATCTAGGTTGGACCTATTGTATATAGGGTGATATTTGACTTCACTGTAATTCATAGCATTGGAAATTAATAACAAACCCAGAAACTAAATTCCTCCTGCTGCTGAAAGGTTGCACTTGAGGTGTTGATTATTTTAATATAAATAGAAACTAGTTTTTATTTGGTTTTCTCATTTTAGTTTGTAACAATCAAACCAACAGATAATAAAAATTGCATTCTTTACAGTCAATTTACTTTGTTATTTGAAATATTCTGAAAAATCAGTTAATAAATCGGTTTCTCTTTTTTGACTTTAGTAAACGTCTAATATAATAACCAGCCTTCCGTAGGGGTGTTCATTGGTTTCGGTTCGGTGTGAAAATGAAATAAAATAGAGAAATTAAAGTTTTATTCGGTTTAAAAAAATAGAATCGAACCGAACCGAACCGAACTAAAGTTTTACTTTCAGTTTGTTTGGTTGTTTGGTTTATTCGGGTTCCAAACCGAAGTATATTAATTTTTTTTAATTTAAAGAATGCTAATCAATTGCTTGCCCTTTGGTTTAGTGATAAAAGACTATGCTCTCTTTGTGAGAGGTCGGATGATTAAAATCCGACTAAGAAATCTCCGCGGACATTAGATATTGGATGGCTTGAACTTAAATTAATTTTCTTCTTAAAAAAACCTCCCTAATATAAAAAATATTGAATAAATGTTGCACTTAGGGGTCGATGAAATCCAACCAGAGAACGGAGCTGGATTTTTAATCATGGCCAAGTAAGAAAAATATTAATGAGTAAATTTTTAATTTAAACAAATTGTTTAAGAACATATATATAATTTATATTTGACGATCTATTAAACATGTGTTATAGTAATTAAGAGCACAAGTTTACAGATTGAAAATAAAATTAGTAACTAATACACTACAAATACATATAAATTAAATAAAATCAGAAATTACGAAAATATCAAAACATGGGCGCATTCATCTTGACCTTTAGTATGAAAAAGTAATTAAAAGTTAACTGTAGCAAACTATTAATTTAAATAAAAATTAATATTTAAAAAATTAAGTTATGTTTCAAATAAAAAATGACTTAATAATTCAAATATGAAGGTGGGGACACATGTCATGCACTTCTTTGACCTAATCCACTCATTCTCTTTCTTTTCTCCTATTTGCATATTCTCACCTAATTAATTAATAAGAATAATTGATAATCTTTCACGTTTATCTTCTAAAAAGACATGTACGCAACCATTCTTTTTTTTTTTTTTTTTGGGACAGAGGAATTTAAAAGTCTAACTTTCCATATTTCATTAATTTTGTGATACTGGATGGTAAAAAGTTCGAATTAATTATAACGTTGCCCCTGATTACATACATCGTTCGTGCGGAAGGACACCCGATGTAAAGGGACGATAGTAAATGTGTTTTTTGTAGTAATGAGTAGGACCCTAATTTTCATTTAATTTGAAATTAAGAGTGAATGATATTTTTAAAATTTTGCACACGGAATGTATACAAAGAAGGGAAGTGAAAGTCATTTTAAATTAGTACGTAGATGTCATTTTTCTTTATTGTACTTTTACTTTTATGGCTTTCTATGTTTAAATAAGAAATGCATGCTTCGTGCAGGCAGAGGTGTCAATAAGACAGATATGGGTAAGATTTTTTTTTCGTAAACTTATTTGATACAGGTAAAGATTTTTTTCGTTATCTAAACGGATAAGGGTACGGATAAAGCATATTCCGTACCCGTTACCCAATCGGGTAATTATAAAAAAATTATATTATATATTAATGAGCAATGAATATCTATTCTTCAACTATTCTGGGTAGTTGTGTTACAATTAATTAATTAACCTTTAAAACACGTATATATATATATATATATATATGTGAAATTAATGTGTTTTAATGTTTTATTTAGTAAATAAAAAATTATTATATTAGTAATTACCTGTTATTTATCCGCTACTGTTTTGTTATTCGACAACTATAATGGGTAAGGGTTAGGGCACGGATAAGATAATTCGTAGTGGGTAAAAATAAAGTAAAGGTAAGAATAATTTATAACAGGTATGGGTACAAAAATGCTTCCACCCTAGCTACCCTTATTGTACCCGTTGAAGTACGGCACGGAGCGACACAGAACGGCACGACACGCCTGTTAGTTATGTGCCGTGACTCGCGTGTCCCGTGTCGTGACCATTCGCGTGCCGTGCCCATCTTTTGAAACTTTGGCACGGCACGGCACGTGAAAGATTTAGTCACGGCACGGCACGAAACATAGTCACGCGAGTCACGTGTAATTAGGACCATAGATATTGATTTAATGGTGAATCTTGAATAAACTAACCTAAATTATGATTAAATGGTCACGCGAGTCACGTATGGTCACGGTACGTTTAGACACGGCGTGACCATTCGCGTGCCGTGACCACCCCTTGACATTTTAGTTATAGCACGGCACGGTACGTGAAAAATTAACTTGGTCACGGCACGAGACCAAAGTCACGGCGTGTTAGTCACAGCACGGCACGTTTTTTTCCGCTCTACATGCAGGTCTATTAATATATAATTGGTAAGTGGGAAGAGTATGAATCCGTCGACACCCCTACGTGCATACATGGAGGTCTATTAATAATTGGTACGTGGGAAGAGTATGGATCCTTTCTATGTTTAAATAGGAAATGTATAATTTATGCTGGTCTATTTATAATTAGTGTTGTGGAGAGTACATATGGATGCACATATCCATAGAACGATTGCACGAAGAAAGACAAGAAGAGAAAAAGAAAAAAAAATAGAAACAACAAGCAAACACAACACGATGGGGAAACAATTTCAAGAAACGCAACGAATTCAGCCGTTAGAAGGACTCCTAGAAGGGGCACCTCCTCTTCCTCCGGCCACGCACGATAGCAAGAACATCACGCTCCCACAAGGGCGCTGCCTTGAGCTTTTGTATAGTCTGATTTTGTTGTGCACTTTACTTTTCATCCTTCTAGCTTCCTTGTATTACAAACAAGACCCAGCGAGCCATTTCCGGATTATTCCTTCTATGAAATCTAGCACCTCGCGCATGGCAATATGTCTGGTGGGAGGCGCTAGGAGGTTTGAGTTAACTGGACCCTCCATTTTGAAGCATGTGTTGAATGCTTTTCCAGAGGCGGATCTGTTTGTGCACAGCAACTTGGATGAGAATACCTTCAAGCTGTCATTGCTTCGATCGGCTCCACGTGTCACAGAGGTGAGGATAAGGAGGCCGGTGGTGTTTAATGAGACCGACGAGCAAAGGAGGTTGCTTTCTGCTAATTCCTCACCTAATGGGATTCAGGTTTGTTACATTATATATATATTTTCACATATTATGTTTTAACTTCCATATCTAAATTTTCTAGTTTTGCCTTTCTAGACATGATACGTCAATACTTGCACTTTGACAGGGTTTGTTGCAATACTTTGATCTGGTAGAAGGATGCCTCGACATGATCGGTGCGGAAGAATCCCAAGGCAGCTTTAAATATGAATGGATAGTACGAACCAGGGTAGACGGGTACTGGATGGGTCCACTGGATCAGAAAACCTTCAAGCAGGGTTCGTATGTTGTGCCCGAAGGATCCCGGTTTTTTGGCCTGAACGACCGGCTAGGAATCGGCAATAGGTCCTTCTCAGAAGTTGCTCTGTCGAGACTCTCTCTTCTGCCCCGCTTGGCCTCAGCTGGTTTTCATAATTTCAACTCAGAATCTGCATTCCAGGCACAACTAAGGTTATTTAATATAACCGAAGCGGAACTCAGATTCCCGTTGTGCATCTTATCAGATCGTCAGTTTCGGTACCCACTAAGCAGGTGGGGTCTCCCGGTTGCATCAATTAGTAGCCGCGGCCCACTGAGTGGGGTCTATTGCCGACCGTGCATTCCACAATGCAAAGGCGAGTGCATTGAAGAATTGGGTCCTAAGATGATTAAGAGATTTAGCTAGACAGAGTGGAGAAACGGTAGTCTAGAGCTATGTGATGCGAGCCTTCCATGGCAAGAAGGTTGGGAAGAGATATTCGATAAAGATGCCGGCATTGCAGCGGCGAATGTGAGGCGCAGAGTTAAAGAAATGAAGATTGAGGAGTGTATGCGGGAAGTTGAGGGGTTGAAGAGGAAAGCACAAAGATGGAACGGCCCTCATCCAATTGAGATTTGCAAATTGGGTTTACCACAAATTGGAGAAAAATCTAGAAGATAATTCATTTAAGTTTCTGTTTTTCTTTGATTCCTCTTTTCTTGGTTTTGTATTTTTTTTATATCTCTACTATACTATAAATTAAATAGTTAAGATAGTAGTCAGGATTAAATTGGTGTTTGATGAATAATATGTGAATCTTTCCCCTTTCCCCGCCTCTCATCATGTCTAACTTGTATCTCTCCTTGAGAGCAAATCATTTTTCAGAGGCAGAGGAGATGAGAAGCGACCGTTGCTTTTAATTTTGTTCTATACTTCGAAAAATTCCCATTGTAGTTAGGGGTGTCAATGACACTTTTTTATTTGTTTATCTGACCCGTATTGTATCTGATAAGACGGGTATGAATAAGATTTTTTTTTATAAATTTATCGGGTACAAATACGAGTAAATATTTTTTTTCGTTATTTAAACGGATAAGGGTACGGGTAAAGCCTATTTCGTACCCGTTATCCAATTAGGTAATTATAAAAAAATTATATATATTATATATATATTAATAAGCATTGAAAGAATACTTTAATTAGTTTACTTGCACTTAGCATGATCATAATTTTTTTTTTCCAATAAAGTATTATACATGTGTGAAATGAATGTAAATATTTTAATGTTTTATTTAATAAAAAAAATAATTATTATATTAGTATTACCCATTATATACCCGCTACCGTTTCATTATCCGACAACTATAACAGGTAAGGATAGGGTACGGATAAGATAATTTGTAGCGGGTAAGAGTAGAGTACGGGTAAGGATAATTTGTAATGGGTACGGATATGAATATACTTCCATTCGACCCTTATCGTACCTGTTGACACCCCTACATTTAGTTTTTTAACTCATAATTATAATTTTATGACATGTTTTACAAGTCTGAACTCAGCTTGCTTTTCCTGTCTGTCTTTTAACATAGATCACTGCTCTCGACGCACGTTTGATAACATAGTCACGAGATTCGAGTTTAATTCGCGAATTAAAAGTTTTTTTGTGATGGCGAATCGAATGTCGAATTATTTGATTGACTGAACTTTGATCGAATTATCGTGAATAATTCGCAAATTTTACGAACTTTTCCCGAATTTTACAAATAATTCGCGAACTTTTGTTTTTGTTTTTTTTGCTCCCTTGTGGGACTGAAATCTCCAGTCCAGATAATTCCAAATCATACCAGAATCATGAATTTTTTACCCCGCTGAACCAAACCCGAATAATTCATTGTCACTATGTTTGATAAAACAAATTTTTTTGTTCATTTGATTCATTGATTGCTTTTCTAAATTTGCAGATTATTTCCAAATTTGATTACAAAATGCTGAGCTAGGCCTAAAAGCAATTACAAAATGTGTTGGGCTTGAAAACAGAAAATAAGATAACTTGGGCCTTGATTAAAGATACCTTACGTGATACGAGTAGAACTAGGGTGTTCCTAAGCTCACCAAGCCCTTCGTGAGCTCGACTCTAAAAGCTATCGAATTGACTTCAAACGATATTTTCAAACCGTTAGATGTTCAATCTATATTAAAATGTGCTTGGAGACCAAATTTTATATTTTTTGAATTTTTTTTACTATTTATTAAGATGGTTTGAAAATCGCTGTTTTCCAATGGTGCATAATTTTAATAAAAACACCAAAAATTAATAGAAATACTTATGATTTTTCACAAATTATAAAAATGCCCAAGCCGCTGGAGCTCACTTTTATTTTTGGACCGCCAGAAAACTCAACAGCTGAGAAAAGAAATGGGTTGCTGAATTTCTCGATGGCTGAGGTTATTTTTTCCTTTGAAACAGGCTATATAAGCCCGGTTTCTCTCTCCTCCTACTCACAATCAACTCAAACTCAATAGAAGAGAAAAAAAAGGAAGAGAAAGAGGAAAATAAGATTTGGAGGCGAAAATAGGCAAATTTTGAGACGAATTTTTGGCAAATTTTTTTTTTATAAGTTTATTTAGTTATTTATTTAATTTAATTATTTAAAGAGTGAGGCTATGGCGCTATGCATAGCACCAATGGCTAGTGTACTACGGCTCAATATGGTACTTTTTAAAATCCTAACCAAGGTTCTAAATAGCGTTTATAGCGTCGTAGCGGGACGGCTAAAAAAAAAGCTATAGCGAATAGCGTCGCTATAGCGGAAGCTATTCCAAATAGCGTTTTTTTTTTTACATTTCGTATATTCAATATTTGTACTAAATATCAACATTATCTAAAGTCTCATAAAACAATAAATAACACCAAAGTAATTAAGAAATTATAATATTCATATTGAACCCGTACAAAGTCCAAATTGCGGTTCAAAATATCCATAGTAATATCATAAACTATCGATTTTTCCTATTAAAAAATCTTAAGCATCATGATTCATGACATAATCTATTTTTTTTTCTATTCAAAATTTTAATTTCGGTTTGGACTTTTTTTCTATTCAAATTTCAATTTCTATTCCCAATTTCAAATTGATTTATCTGTAGCAAGTAGCAAAAAATTCAATTTCGGTTTGAGATTTTTTTTATCTTTATTTAACACCCATATAAATTGCTTAAAAAAAAAAAAAAAAAAAAACGCATATTGTATAGCGCAAATAGCGCTGTAGCGGCCGCTATAGCGGCCGTAGCGCAAATAGCGCATTTTGATGTTATAGCGTAGCGTTTGGGGTCCAAAAACGCTATAGCGCGCTATTTAGAACACTGATCCTAACGGTCGATCCGACCGTTCAATGTGATATCCATATGAATATGTACTTGCAAACTAAATTTTATATTTTTTCGAATTTTTTTACTATTTTTTCAAATAGGTAGAAAAATCAGTGTTTTTTGAAAATTCTGGACCATCAAAATTCTACCTATCTGAAAAAATAGTAAAAAAATTCGAAAAAATATAAAATTTAGTTTGCAAGTACATATTCATATGGTTATCACATTGAACTGTCGGATCGACCGTTAGGATTTTAAAAAGTACCATATTGAGCCGTAGTACACTAGCCATCCGTGCTATGCATAGCACCATAGCCTCACTCTTATTTAAATTAGTAACTATTTTTCAAATCAGAATTTCAGGCGAAAACAGGCTATATAATTGTTTTACTATCTTTTAAGATAGGTAAACAATCATTGTTTTTGGATGATTAGAATTTTCAGATCATGCGATTTTCTATTCATCTTAAAAAATAGTAAAAAAATTCTAAAAAAATATAAAATACGGTCTGTGAGTACATATTCATATGGGGATCATGGTGAACGGTATGGATTGACCATTAGAATTTTGAAAACGAAAATATTAATTCGTATTACGGACCAATCCGTACTATTAACCAGTCATGCGATGCGGGTAAATTTTCTTCGTGGATCAGGTCGGGATCTGAACCCAATTACTAGAAAACCCTAACCCAAGCCCATTAGTGTAAGAGCTTCATCATCCAGGAGGTCGAAACCTCTCAAGCAACTCAAAATTTAAATTTGAATCCAGACCGTTCGATCAGAATTCGGGTAATCTGGACCGATTCCCCAGCTTGCCAAAGAAGATCTGACGGTGCGGATCTAAATTCAAAATTCGAGTTACCGAAGGTGATATGAATTCCTCCATCCAGTTCTCTTGTACCCAGGCCAGAATACAGATACATCATCATTAATACTGTTATCTCCTGTTCATGTAAGACTGGAGACGATCCAGTATACTTCCAGCTTCCCGCTTTTCTCCTCCGTTCTCTTCGCAATTTACTGGCGGGAAAACTCGCTCGGGATTTGAGGATCGCAGATGGAGACGCCAATGGAGGATTCAGCGGCGATACTTCACCAGATTTCTTCTCTCAAAGACATGCTCGATCAGGTGAGTCCGTATCCTCTCTGTTTTGAGATTCGTGCCAGATTAAACTGACGACTCAGATCTCATTCTACTTAGACTCAGTCAGGTATTTGAGTACTATTGATGTTGCTTAAAGAGGCAAAATTATGAAATGTTTCTTTCATCATAAGGGTTCACATGCAAAACATTCACAAGTGATTGTTAGATTTCGTACTATTGCTCTTTCTTAATGAAGAGTACCATATATGTGAGTTATAGTTATAGGTTAATGAGATGAACTTTAACTCTTTTTTTTTTCTAATTTCGTCCCTATTATATGTGATTATAGGTTAATGAAGAGATTCAGCAGAATATCCAGAAAACAAGGGAAATAGAATCAGAAATTGTTAAGAATTCTGAAATCGAAAAGGACTACCTTACAAAGGAATGCGAGTTACAAAAAACGGTGTTCATTTCAGAGTTTGAACTGAGTGGATGGATCCAAGTATCTGGTAAGTCAATTCTATCTCATGGAATTGTACAAATATAAAAAGGTGCAGTGACTAAACTGGAAATTTGCTAATTGTAAACAGGTACAGTGACAACATCACTCGAAGCACTGCAGACCAAGGTGAAATCACAAAAATCAAATCTTGGTGAAATTAAAAGAAGATTCTCAGAAAAGATGTATGTGTTTTTTTTGTGCCAATGAAATAATGAATTTGTTTCTATGTGCCTGAGTCTCACTATTGAACAACTTATAGGGATAATTTCACTAAGGAGTGCGCTCAATTTCAAGCCACTGTGATTGAAAGTAGCAAAGAGATGGCTTCAGTAGTAGAAGAAAAAGAAGCACTACAGAAAGAAATGTTGAATCTGGAACAAAAAATGAACACCTATCAGAATTCTACAACAGATTATATGGCAGAGATCCTCGAAGAAATTTACAGATCTTGTTCTGGTAAATTAATGACTTTTGTTTCCTGAAGAAATTGTTTCCTTTCCAGCCAGATACCTGATTGCAAGTATTGTTCATTGGGTTGTCCGATCAAAATCAAATGGCTCAGATCACTATACTATACTGTACCAGTACATCCCAAAAATAATTGTAGCCCTTCACAAAAAACAAGGTTATTGCATGCTTAAGAGAATATGATAAACTAATTTGTTTATATCATTTTTCTTCTTCATGCAGTATTAGAAGCCGACTTGAAACATGGAATTGCAAACTATAAGAGTGTTCTAGAGGATATACATAATCTGAAGATTATCTTTGCTAATACAATTGGACATCAAGGTGCTTCTCATTAGCTGTTTGGTTTTGATAGATGTTTGCTTCTCATTCAGTATAAATTTGGTATCTTTTCATGTAGATGAAAACCTGTACGACAACCAATAGTTTGCTATAGAAAATGTAAAGAAAATCTTATAATCTAGTTTGCACAATCATACTAAATTTAGCTGGTAAGAACAGCTCATACTGAGTCCAGATCGATAAATCACAAGTTTAGCTGGTAAGAACAGCTCATACTGAGAAACATTTCATATATAAACAGGTTTCCGTCTACATGCTTGTTGGTAAGTTTAGCTGGCATGTAATTAGTTGGTACATTAGATGATCAGTCTTGTTTGGTTGGTTGATTATCTTGGATATTTTGTTTTGTTGGATGAGTGAAAAAAAAGTTAGTTTTTTCATGGGACAGGATGTCTTGGTTATCATAGATAATTTTTTTTTTGAGGAAAAATAGGGGTCATGCCCATATTTGATTGATAGTTTTTTGTTACAAAGGTTTTGTAACGCAAAAGATAGAAAAACAAATATCATAGATAATTTTGTTTTGTTTATTTAGTTGATTAACATGGATATTTTGTTTGTTATGCTTTATTGTCTTGGTTATCTTTTTTTGTTCATGTGCTGTGATTGAATTTCTTCTCTTTTGTTCATGTGCTGTGATTGATTAATTGCACCCACTTGCCAATTTTAACCTAAAACTGAACTCAGTTGGGTCTACTCTCAACCATATCACTTTTCTTTTGATGTGGTACTGATTTGCAAAACCTTGCACCAGCGTTATATTTTGCTGCTACAAAGCATTTTCGATTTCTTGTATTTGCTGAAACAATCTCCATGAACTAAATTGTAAATTTTTCAAAACTTAGAAGGTAAACTGTGGAAAATATTTCTTGTCATAAGCACAAGTTTGTATAATTGGCTTAGATGGACTCGGCTGAAATCAAAATTTTAAAACGGGAAATAAATGGTTGGGGTCTGAAATGAGCCTTGGATATTTTGAATTGAGACTTTAATTTAATTGAACCGGGCTAAATCCGAGCTGGGCTGAGTTTGAACTCAAACTCGCTCATTAGCAGTATGTAAGTATCACATCACATACTAAGAACAATCAAATACTAATGCTTCAAGAACATGATTAGATTATATAGCCTGCAATAACTATTTAAGTTTGAAGGAAAACATACTAACCATGTCAGGAATATAATCTAAAGAAATTAAGAAACAAATAAAAGTTAACCATTCTAATAATCAATCGAGTTTTTCTTTCGTTGCTCATTTTACAAATTTCTCATCAGAGAATGGCAACAGAACATCAAAAAGGTATCCATTGAGCATCCATCGCTTTCCTATGTCAAACGTCAGTACCAGTTGCTCTCAGGCTAGTTCTTCAGCATTCATCAGTCCTATAAAAATTATAGGAAGGCATTGAGAAAAAAAGCATGGAAATTATTTTGTTGATATGTAGATTCTCAAAGGAGGGAAATTGTCATGTATTAATTAATTAGTTCATTATTGGAAATTATATTATGCTGCTTTTCACTGAAGGAATTAAAAGAAACTTAACCAAAACTAGAGCATTAAAGAGAAAATTAGTAAACAAATCTCTAAAAGGACCAAAGCAATTAAATTATTATAAAAGAGAAAAGGAAAATACACCCAACTTCATCAACAAAGATAGCAAAACATAATCTACACTTTTCTTGTAACTTTTGCGGTAAAACCCTTAAAAATCTGAAAATTCTAAAACGCCAAACAATAAAGATCATATAAAGGGAACATGACAAGATAAAAACATAGTTATGTCTTATCCCATTGTATTGCAGTACCACTGTATGCTTTCTTGCAAGGTTTAAAATCAAGAAGAAGAATCTAATATCACACCTCTGTCAGTGATTTTTTACCTTGTAGTTATGTAACAGCTGGTATCAATGGTACAACTAAACTCAGGCTGTGTTGATTTCGTCATCCAGATCACCAGTTGAGATGGTAACATTATTTGATTCCATCATCTCTACCTCAATTACAGTCTTCTTTTCAGAAATCTCACCTGTCTCCATCATTTTGAGCTTTGCTTTTTGTATTGCACGTATCTCATATCTAAGAAACAAACAATCAATGTTATCTTTATCTTAACTCAAAAGAGGAAACAAAATTATTAAGAGATATCATTAACTATTACAACTCTTCACGAAAAAAATGAAAAAAGATAACTCTTCATATAAAATTTGTTCAAAAAATAAGATAGTATATCTATGTATTTGTGAGTATTTCTTTTGTACTGGTTTTATTTGAGTATATGGAAATTGGATTGGTATAGATCAACGTTCCAAAATATTGTGAGATTTAACTTAACAAAGGGATCAATTGAATTGCTTCCTCTTTTCTTTGAAAAAAACAAAAGTAACAGTTTAAGGTTTAAATGACAGTGAGTTAGAAGTTAAACGATTTAACTGGACAATATTTTGAAAACTTGATCCACAATTTCCATGATCATTTGTATTATTCTGATTTTGCCCTTTAAAAGAATAATATAATCTATCACTTACGGAGCAATATAGCTTTTAACTAGATAAAAGTAAATAGTCCAGAATTGCTTGTCCTTCATATGTCGGGGACACAGATCATATCTAAGCTTTGCAATTTCCTTCATAAAATAAGAGAACACTTCTATCAAATTTAACAAAGGCCTTACTATTTCTACAACCATCACAGTTCAAATGCCTCCACTTTTTAATTTTCTAATAACCAAATTCTAAAATTTATATGTCAAAATAAAACCGTTAGATGTAATCTATATTAAATTCTCTACATTTACAGTCCAGAGTTTATTCACATGGGTGTATTTTTGCAAGCTCTTGGTACTAATCAAAACAAAATCGAAATGTCATGATCTTTTACGTGTGCATAGAGAAAATGATATAGATCACATCTAACAGTTACCCATTATACCTTTACCCTTTATTAAATATCCATTTTTCTCTTGAAAATCAGATACCCATTATACCTTTACCCTTTATAAAATACCCATTTCGCCCTTGAAAACTGTCAAATATAAGACTGACATTTTTCTTAAGCAAACTACAAATTCTTTATGTTTTTAATAAAGGGTAAAATGGGTATTTTATAAATATAAAATGAGTTTTAATATAAAAGACAATAAAATGGGTAAATTTGTGAGTTTTGGCAGTTTAGAGGGGGAAGTTTTTGAGGGGTATACATTAAATTCCCTTTAAATTTTGAGTTATTGTAGTTCTAACAATCAAGCCATTTGAACCCTCCTTATGAAATAAACCAGCTCAAGAAACAACACATTCAAATCCAAGTATTCATAAATATTTACCTTAGTTTTGGACAAAATACGCACAGCATGCTGCTCCTGCCACTGGGTCAGATCCATCCTTACATTTTTACCTCCATTTTGATCGCTCTCAGCCGTCCGATCACCTACTAAATTACCACAACAAACCAATAAAAAAAAAGATTAACTAGAACAGAAACCCAATTTCAATTTAACAGAATAGAGTTACCTTGACCAAGGTGACAAGATTTGAAAGTGTCGATCGTAAAGGTCTTGACGAAATCGAGAAGGGAATCAGTGATTCCCAATTCTTCATCTTCAACTTCTTCTTTTTCGTTTTTCTTGGGAGAAATATTGCTTGGAGAGCTTCTATCCGCCGTGAAATCGCTACCGTTTCCTCTTTTCTTGAACGGCCATGGCAGCGAGCTCCAGTTCATTCTAGTTTTACTTGCCACTTAATAACCCCTCTCTTTTTTCTTTTTCTTTTTCCGGGTTGATAGATGTGTTTCGACAAATTTACGAGATTCACCTTTGTTTTTGGATAATTTGGTGTACCAGCCCTCGTGGTTTTCCAAGTGTCATCTCGGAATCCATATCCTCTGAGGTAACAGAATATTTCTGTTTAGATTACAGTCGTCCGATCGGAATCCGGACCAATCCGGCCGGAGGTGGAATGCACGGGGCTGCTTTAATAGTCGTCCGGATCCTGATTGAACGGTCCACATTCAAACATAAATATTCTGTTACCTTAGGTGATACGGATTCTGTGATCGCGTATATAGTCCATACGTCTCTTTTGAATCCACATCCTCTGAAGTAACTCCAATTTTGAGATTAGATCCGAACCGTCCGATCAGAACCCGGATCAATCCAGTCCGAGATGGAATGCAAGGTGTTATTTAATATTCGTGCTAAAACAGATCAGACGGTTCAGATCTAAATTCAAAATTTGAAGTTAACTCAGGTTTATTTATATAACTCTAATAAAAGGATCCGAAAATCATTAAAAACGAGATGGGCCTGAAAGTTTATTAGATCCGTTTTGTAACGTAACGTTGCTATTAGGGATATCACCGAAATTATTTTATATATTCAACTGTATAGAACAAGGCGAATATGGACAAGAAAAAAAAATTAATTTGTTTAACAAATAAAGGTGAGTATAAAAATATTTATTAGCTTCTCTGATAAGAGTACGATGATGAAAATTATTTTGTATTTATCTGTACATATAATTATATAATTTCTATAGTGATGAAATTAATTTACTTTACTTTATGTAATATTTCATTTAGTAATTTATGAATAATTTGATAATTTATAATACGTGTATCAATACAGGTAACATTTTATATTATTTTTAATTAATCATCTATATTTTAAAATGAGGAGGGTTCAAATGCCTTCATTTTTAAAAACTTTAATAACTCAAAATTTAAAACTTGAAAGTCAAACAAAACTGTTGGATATGATCTACATTATTTTATCTATGTGCTCATAAAAAATTATCACATTTTGATTTTGTTTTTATGTGAATCAATAAGTTGAAAAATCAACGTCTAGAAATTATCCACATTAGTACATGTTTTACAAGCTCTTGATGACAACCAAAAAAAAATTGAAATGTCATAATTTTTTACACATGCATAGATAAAATGATGTAGATCATATCTAACGGTTTCTTTTGACTTTTAATTTTTTAATTTTGAGTTATTAAAGTTTTTAAAAATGAAGACATAATGGAGGCATTTGAACCCTCCTCTTTAAAAATACAGGTATCAATAATTATCTCTTTAATATTTTGTGATTTACTTAAATGATGTATTATTATTATATTTACTTATTTAATTACTTTTAGATTATATCACATAAAACCATATATTAATTTATTCAATAATTAATAATTATGTATAAATTAATTGTCACCCTTTAATCTTATTGGATACATGTAACAATAGGATCAATGTTCTTATTCCAGCTGAATTTTATCAATGATTAATTTTTATAAATCAGGGACTAGAATGGTTCAAATTAAAGATTTGGAGCTGGCAACAACCAACACTCTTGAACTTCCCCAATATTAGAAATCAAAACAAAATCTACAAATCCTTATTTGCACAAGATTCCTCTTTTCTTTAAATATATTTCTTTGATACAAAATTCTCAAGTACATAAAAAATAGTCCATGATCTCAATTCATCTCAATCTTAAATTTATCCCCATCATAAAAAAAAAACACCCACCACCTACATATTCACCGGGTATGCGCTTAGAGTGCGAGATAACCGACGAGAGCACCTGTAATAGCAATTGCAATGCCTGTCATATGGATAGCGCCGGAAGTACCGGTCGGTGTTTTATCAGTTGAGGAATCACTCGTGGATGAAACGGGGGCACCGAGCGAGGCAGCATCAGGAGACTCAGCAGCACCGTAGCGGAATCTACTGGGGCATCAGCGCCTTCGTAATTCTCCACTGGACTTTGCGCAACCGGAGTAGTGATAGACGACCCGGAGTCATCTGCAGACACTGCGGCAATTGCCACGAATG
Organism: Carex kokanica; assembly: GCA_025461125.1. NCBI lineage: Eukaryota > Viridiplantae > Streptophyta > Magnoliopsida > Poales > Cyperaceae > Carex > Carex kokanica. The sequence continues at coordinate 2,296,289 of JAJGRX010000829.1, read as the reverse complement.
CCAAAAGAGCGAGGAGGAGGACGATGAGCGAACGGGATCCTGCCATGGTATTTTGTCAAAAGATATATTAGCAATTAACCAAATGTTGAGATGATTAAGGGCAGGAGGGGGAATGAGGTGATTTAGGGGTTGTTAATATAAGGTTGTTTGATGGAATTTGTGGCTAATTTTGGTTTGAGAACAGTTAGGCAATTTGTTATTTTTGGATCATGAACTGTTAATGAATGTTATAGTCATTTTAATGTAGAGTTTTAACAAAAAGTTTGGAGACCGAACAACAAATGTGGGGCTGACATGCCGGGCCCACATGTCAGGAGAAGGCCTGGGTAGGGAGTACAGTCACAGAGTACTCATTGTTCAAACGGCTAAACGGCCTGGATTATTTTTCTATTTTCTTTATTTTTTATTTTTGCCCTGAAGCGAACTGGAATAGAAGTTAAGAACAAATTTCAAACCCTAATTCCCCTTAATTTGTCCCAGTTTTAAAAAATAAATTATTTGTAGTATTTCACTTGTTAAACACTATTGTTTTCATCTTTTTATTCGATATTACTTTATCTAATTCAAACTCTAATTTCCCTTAATTATTTGTAGTATAAACAATATTTTCATCTTTTTATTCGATACTACTTTATCTACTTATTTTATTACTATTAAACACTATTGTTTTAAAATTATTTAGTACATATTTCATTTTAACTTCACTTGTTAAATGCAAGGAATGCAACTTGTATTAATAGTTAGCTAGATGAATGTGAAGAATGGTGTAATTCAAATTCGTCTCATAATTGTCAACTTTCATGTGAATTTTGTGTAATTGTTATTTTTTTAAGTTTTTTTTTGTTTTGTTTTTGAAAATGTACATGTTGCTTGCTAAATTTATGAGACTCTTTAGCCTTTGTGCTCATGTTTTTTTTTTTTTTTTTTGAGGAAAAATAAAGCTCACGGCCATATTTGATTGATAAATGTGGTTAAAAATTGAAACTTGCAAATTTTACAAAATAGACCCTTGGTTCTTCACTTCATTGTACCAGCCAATGCTTGTACCAGATCGGTACGGTACCCACTATTTTTCATCAATTGTCAACGTGCTGCTGTACCAGTACTTCTTCTTCAGCCGTTGTGAACATAAATCCTGCGTACCAGTCCGGTATGGTTCTTCATATCTCATCAGTTTCTGTGTTATCTCTGCCCCTGTTATTTTATTGTTATTCAACCAAATGCTGTTTTTGCCCCTCTGATTGCTGTTGCTGTTTTGGGCCCCCTCGCTTCCTTCATCTCAGAACATCACCGTACCAGTTCGGTACGGTTCTTCTTATCTTGTCAGTGTAGAGGTTTGCCTTTTTTTCGGTTCACCTTTTCCTGTTTCAGACCTTGTGAGCGATCCAGAACTTACCAGTAGCTGCTAGCACTCCAAGGCGTACCAGAATTTACCAGCAGCTCTTCCCATGAGTTGACAAATTAATCAGTACTTCATAACTGTTGGTAAAGGTGGGCATCACTTGGGATGTTGGATCATACTCATGGACAAAATTTAAGAAGAAGAGGGTTAAAATGCCCTATTGTTTTCATGCCCCACTAATGCTCAACATCTTTATCTTTGTTTTCAAAGTGCAAACACTCGATCTGAGCGTTCAATATAATCTCCATATTAAAGTGTAACTCAAGATCAAGTTTTATATTTTTTGGAAATTTTTACTATCATTTTAGATGTGTACAAAATCAGAAGATTCTGGAACATCCAAAAACATTGATTTTGTACCTATCTAAAAAATTAGTAAAAAAATTAAAAAAAATATAAATTTTGGTTTCTAAGTATATTTTTTTAATATGGAGATCATGTTGAATGATGAGATGAGCTGTTTGGACCTTGAAATCAGAGATAATGATGTAGGACATGGTTGGGGCATGAAAGCAATGAGACATTTTAACCGAAGTTAGATAAGCTGAGTAAATTATTGTAGTATAATTGTATTTATTAAATAGTGCTAAAAAATATACTTACTTGTAAATTATAAAATACAAAGAACAAAAGTGCTAATTTTTAGTTTATAGGGGATGAAGATCAGTATTGTTGATTCTGTTGTGTTATCTCAAATATTTCTATTGTTGTTTTGATTAATGTTAATAGTAATACTGATATAAGTGAGGGACTAAAATGAATATTTTCTGAGGGCTGGTTTAAGGTTTCTAAACAAGTTGGTACCCTAAAAAAGTTATTGTGAAGATAATTTTTTTTTCATCATTAAACATTAAATCCCATCCCAAAGCATAAGACAACGCTAAAAATTTCAATTATAACTATCTTTAAGACACACAAATCAGACCCTTCGTTTGCTCGTTAATAAAAAACGGCTTGTTACCCTTTCTTTTCATTGTGTCTTGCAATGTTGCATTTGGTGCACACAAAGTTTCGATGAAAAGATTCAATGGCATTTCTTGTGTTTTCAAAGCTTTGAATGGAAACAATGTCTTGGGCAATGATATAATGTACAATGTTGGATCACACACATTGGGAGTAGAACTAAGGTGCTCTTAAGCTCACCATGTCTTTTGTGAGCTTAACTCAAAAATCTATTGGATTGACTTCAAACGACATTTTCAAACCGTTAGATGTTCAATCTTATATTAAAATGTGCTTGGAGACCAAATTTTACATTTTTTGAAATTTTTTTACTATTTATTAAGATGGTTTGAAAATCGCTGTTTTCTAATAGTGCAAAATTTTAATAAAAACAACGGTTTTCAAACCCAACCACCAGTTCTCAAGAGTTAAGGAACAACCTGAAAAACAGTTATTGCAAGATGAAGACAGATGGACAGTGGTACGTAGGAAAAAACGCACAAAGCACAAATCCGATATTTACCTCAGCCCGCAACAGAAGCTTTTGAAAGAAAGCAACAAATGCTTTTAACTGCTTTGAAAAGGGGCACAAGAAAGTAAATTGCAAGAACAAGGTCTGGTGTATTAAATGTGATGCAACAGGCCACATCTCTTGAGAAAAAAAAAAACCTTCTGGGTCAGAGGAATACAAAATAATAATATTTTATTTATTACTTCTTCAAATATAAAAGCTGTTTCAAAATTGTTGTCGTTTCATTGTTATAGTACCGAATAATTATAGAAAATAATATATTCGAAATATAATAGCATGTAATAAATCCTGATAATAGTAAATTATATGTTTTTAAGTAAAATATGATCAAACACCTTAACCACTTTTTGCAATTCATCAGTTTTTGTTAACTCTTAATCGACGCGGTGGAAATTGAAATTTATTAAATAATGAAAGATTGTACCTTTTCTTCTAAATCATTTCGGTACCAATATAATATGGCAGTGAGCCTAGTCAGACTTGCTGGTCCAGATCAAAATCTGCAGCGATTCTTGGTATGAACAGTAACCCTGCTATTTCTCTTTTTCCGAATTCAATCATTGAATAGTTTCGAGATACGTGCAGAGAACAGTTTTAAAAAAAAATTGCTATGAGATTCGTTCTCGAAAAAAATTGAATGGTTAAATTCGGAAAAAGAGAGATAGCAAGGTACTGTTCATAAAAAGAGGGATCGCAGCAGATTTCATTCCTGCTGGTCCAAGTGCTGCCAACCTATATATAGTGTACTGTTACTTTCTGATATTTGGAAAAAAAAAAAAAAATTGAAGTGTTTTAATAATAAAATTTAAGATATAACCTCATCTGAAAGTTGAAGTAATGAGAAGCCTATTAGCTATTAACCGGCTATTGTTTTTAGTAAAAAAGATGCATGGGCTGGGCCCACAGATGTTTTCGTCGGAGAAAGCACAGCCAGTCGCCAGAGGCCCAGAGCACATGAGGTAGGTCAGATAAAACCACACAGCCCATTGGGCCTCACTGTTAGCCCGTTTAAAATTAAATACACTTTACCTCAACTGTCGTACATCTGTCCATTCCTTAGTCAAATTGACACCTCCTTGGTCCTTTCAAGTTTCATCAAAACTAATTTCTTTTCCCCCTCTCTCGTCTAGGGTTTCTTCTGATCCATCTCTCGACTCCACAGCCCAAATTTCAAAAGCCCCGTCTCCCTATTTCCAAAAATCGAATTAGTTGCACATGTTCGGAGTAGATCCGGCCGATTAATCAGTCCCGGAGCCCAGATCAGATCTCTTGTAAGTACAACCGATTTTCTTCTTCTCTTTCTTCTTTTAAACTTGTGTTTTTTAATTTTGGTTGATTTGGAATTGGGGCCAGATCTGTCGTCAATTCGTCGTGGATTAGTGAGAATAAGTTTACTATTTGAGAGATTTTGCTTGCGCTTTTGATTGTTTGGAGTCATGGCGGTGGGGAAGGGAGGAGCTGAATCCTCTCTTTGCAAAAATAGAAGAAAGGTAATGAAGTGTTGGGCCCTTCATTACCTTTCCCCTTTCCTCCTTATATACTTTCTAGCCAAATAAGTAGCATAACGGGTCTTCTTCTACCTGTTTTATTGTACACTGTTTTTAGTCAGAATATTTGGTACTAGTGGATAAAATGCTTACTACAAGTGAAGTGAGCTTGATTAATGCCTTTGTCACGGCTTTCTATATTTTGTCATGGCTAGCAGTTCATAATTTTTTTTTGTCAAGTATTGTCTATTTATATTACTGCATTTGTGTTTATGCTTTGAACTTTGTATTTGATCTTGTATTCAGCACTGAAATTTCTGAAGGTACTTTATTTTCTATTAAAAGAAGGTACCTCAATTTCTATATGCATCAAACTTGTATCTGCACAAGACCTTTGCAATTGTCCTATTAGCTAAAGACGTATGCCACTTAGTTGTTAAATATAATTTCCTTTAATACAAAGAAGCCTTATTGTAAGGTGCAGCTGATCAAATTTCTAAAAAAATGGAGATAACCAGTGACGCAGAAATACCAAACGAAGAGGAGGCAACTCCACCACAACTGAGCCGTCGTGGGAGGAAGAAGTCGCCAGTGTGGGATCACTTCACCATTCAGAACGTGCCGGGTGGCTGTGCTCGTGCCTGTTGCAAGCTTTGCAAGCAGACCTTTGCATACAGTTCAGGCTCAAAAATTGCCGGCACGAGCCATCTCAAGCGCCATATCACCCACGGATCGTGCCCCATGATCAAGAGTGAGAAGAGATCGCGCTTGGCGCTTACAGCAGGCACTGAGTCTGAGCAGGATGGTGGCTCCGTTGAACCGCTGCTAAAGAGGCGTTATCGGGTCTCGGGTTACCCGAATGCTCTGTTTGACCCAGAGAGGAGCTTGAATTGTTTGGCAAAAATGATAATACTGCACGATTACCCTCTGCACATTGTGGAGCAGCCGGCTTTTGTGTCTTTTGTTGAGAGTCTCAATCCACGCTTCAAGGTACTGGATGTTGGGTCCATGGAAGGAGAGATCCTCGCCATTTATCAGAGGGAGAAGGAAAATCTCATTCAGGTATTGTTCTTATGTTCTCCTTGTATTTCCTATCATGCATATTGAAGGACTCGAATGAAAAAACAGTTTTTGTAAGTTTGTAAACAATAAGTTGTTAAGGATACTGTGTTGTTTCTAATGCTGTACTTGTGAAACAAAACCATTAGGCGGGGTGTGTGTGTATGTCTTGAGCTTGATAAAATATCTCATAATACATTTCTGCACTTTTTTTTCTTATAATATATTATCAGGAACTTGTTAAAAGTTCATTGTGTTGAATTTTCATATATTAATAAGAGAAGAAGCAGGGAATCGCTAAACTTTTTGTGGTGCAAAATTGAGTAACACAAATTACCATACACTTGGCTATACTCACACGGTCACACCAATGCACTAACAATTTTGGCATAATGTGCAGACCTTTGCAAACATACCGGGAAGGATAAGCCTGACAATAGGGCTGTGGACCACGAGCCAGACGCTGGGTTACATTTCCCTGGCTGGACAGTTCATCGACTCTGACTGGAAGCTGAACCGAAGGATGCTGAACTTCTTGATGGTGTCCTCCCCTCATTCTGAAAATGCACTGAGCGAGGCCATCAGCCTCTGTCTCTCCGACTGGAACATGAAGGACCGTCTCTTCACCATTACCCTCGACAATGATTGCTCATCGCATGACATTTACAGTGCCAACCTACGAGACCACCTCTCCAACAAGCACACCCTGATGCTCAAGGGTCAGCTCTTTGTTGTTCGTTGTTATGCCCATATCCTCAACGTGGTCGCACAAGATGTCATTGCTTCAATTCATGGCATCATCTACAACATTCGTGAGAGCATCAAGTTTGTGAAGGCATCTACCTCCCGTGAGGAGAAATTTGCTGAGATTTCCCTGCAACTTGAAATACCAAGCACTAAAACCCTGTCGCTCGACATGGCAACTCAGTGGAACTCGACTTACACAATGCTTCAGGCAGCCTGGGATTACAAGCAGGCATTCACTGTGCTCGAGACATGTGATGATAAATACAATGAAGCACCCTCGCCAGAGGACTGGCGCAAGGTTGAAGTTGTTTGTGCCTTTTTGAAGCTGCTGTATGACTCTGCCAATGTGGTTGCAGGCACTGCTGAGCCCACGTCCAACATATTTTACCATGAGGCATGGAAGATACAGCACGAGTTAATAAACGCCATCAAGAGTGAGGATCCCATGATAAGCAATGTAGCGAAAGAGATGCATGAGAAGTTCGACAAGTACTGGAAAGACTGCAGTCTGGTGCTGGCCATTGCAGTGGTTATGGATCCACGCTTTAAGTTGAAGCTGGTGGAGTTCAGCTTCTCCAAGATATATGGTGAGGATTCCCCGAGGTATCTGAAAATGGTGAGTGACGGTATCCATGAGTTGTACCAGGAATATGTGGCACAGCCCTTGCCTCTCACTCCTGCTTATGTGGAGCAAGGGGAGGAGGCGAATCATGCTGGTGCTGCTACCGCAAACCCACCAAGTAATGAGAGTGAGAAAAGCAAGAAAAATGCACCAACAGCTCCAGTTGGGAACAGTGGTGATAGGCTTGTGGACTTTGATATGTATCTGTCAGAAATTGCTGTAACTCAGCCAGCCCGGCCAGAGATAGAACAGTATTTGGAGGAAGCTTTGGTACCTCGCCACCATGAATTTGAAATTCTGAACTGGTGGAAGGTGAACAGTGTCAGGTATCCAACCCTCTCAAAGATGGCACGGGATGTGCTTGGTATTCCTATGTTCATGTCTTCTGAGACAGGGGGCGGGTCAACCTCGTCAGTGTTTAGTGTAGGGGCAGGGAGCAGAGTTCTGGATGAGTACAGGAGCTCCTTGCGTCCTGAGTTGGTGCAGGCGCTGTTCTGTGCCAAGGATTGGCTCCAGTATCAACCTACCTCGGTGAAGACACCCGCTACATCTACTCATTTTGTCAAGTCAGAAGTGTAGGTGAATTGTAATATTGGTTCTCTCCATCTCACTCGTGCATCTTTCTCATGGATTGTGCTTACTTAACATCTGTACATTAGGATTCTTAGTTACTAAGATCTGGCTGCTCTTTACAGTTAATTATGTTACGAGTGATGTTGTAAACTGATTAGTGTCTTGTATGTGTTGTTTGTGTGCCTGTTATGTGTTCGTCTAGTAGTTTTGTACGTGTTGTTATTGACAGATTGGTCATGTATGTTTTTATTGTTGTATGAGGTATGTGGCATGTTTGAGTAGTTGTAGTGATTTGATATTGTGCCTTGCTTGTTGCTGAATTATGGGAGTATGATTAAATAACTCAAATAAGGTATTTGTCATTTGTTTGTTTGTTTTTATTATTCTGTGTGGTATGTGGCATGTTCGGGTAGCTGTAGTCATTTGATATTGTGCCTTTCTTGTTTTTGAACTATGGGAATATCATTGGCCAACTCAAATAAGGGTACATGTGTAAAAATGATGAATCTGGTTTTCAAGGATATGGATATGGGATGATCTGCCTGTGTTTTCAGTTGGCATTCTTTGTTGCTATTTAATTTGTTAAAAGGATGATATATATGCTGGATAGGAACCAGGAAACCCAAATCTTCTTAGTTGAACCAACCAATGCCTCATCTCTTTAGCTAGTTGTTTGAGATGCAAAATCCGTACTTAAAAGAACAGTCATAGTTAACATAATTGATGGGGCAAGTACGAGTTGCATTTTGTTCTGAAATGCATATGATCGATTGATAAATAAACATAACCATGTAGATCTGTGCAGTGCTCCTATGAGAATAGAGAATCTCTGTATTTTTTTAATTGGATGATCTGCATTGAGTCATCACATCACATGTTTATGCCATTGTCCCGTGGATGCCAGTCCGGTAATGTATGATCGCCTACTAAATTAGTGAAATCAATGAACGGATCAGTTGCCCGGTTCTGATTATGTGTAGTGAAGACTGATGGGCACCACATGCTGATGCTGAGCTTTTTTTTGTTTTTGTCTGCAAACAGTGTAGCATGTGATTAGATTTATTGCTACGTCATCCGTATCCTCTGCATTAACCAAAAGGTAATCTTTTGAGTTAATGAATTTCAACCGTCTGAATTGAAACGGAGCCAATCCGACTCGTGCCTATAATATAGGGGCCCCTTTAATATTAGTGCATATCTAGTTTGTACGAATCTTAAAACAGATTGGACGGTCGAGATTCATTAACTCAAAAGATTCCTTTTTGAGTTAATGCAGAGGATACTAATTCCGTCTAACTTCCCTGCACAGCCTTCATGCTAGCTTTATTAATTAGGGGCAATTTCAGGTATACCCCTCAAAAACTTCAAAATTACGTATTCCCCCCTCTAAACTTCAAAAACTCACAAATTTACCCATTTTATTGTCTTTTATATTAAAACTCATTCTTAATTTATAAAATACCCATTTTACCCTTTATTAAAAGCATAAAACATCCATCATACTCAAATTTGAATCTGAAGGTTTCTCTACTGTCCGAACTGCTTTAAGATATGTGCACGCTAGATCAGTACAAATTTTGAAGCAAACACACACGGATATTGAAACGACGTGCACAGATCTTAATGCGATGCGAGTAGATCGAAATTTCTTTAAAATCCGTGCGCGCTAGATCAGCACGAATCTTAAAGCCAACACGCACATATATTGAAGCTACACGCATAGATCTTAATGCGATGCGCGTGGATCGGACGGTAGAGGAACTCTTCATATTCAAATTTGAGTCCGATGGACTTTTTATGCTTTTAATAAAGGGTAAAATGGGTATTTTATAAATTAAAATGAGTTTTAATATAAAAAATAATAAAATGTATAAATTTGTGAGTTTTTGAAGTTTAGAGGGAGAAATACGTAATTTTAATGTTTAGAGGGGGTATACATAATTTTGAATTTTGTGAGGGGTATACGTGAAATTCCCCCTATTAATTACTACTGCTACTGTTCTCGGTTCTGTCTCCTCTCCACCGGATTCTTTTCTTCCAGAATTTTGCCCGATTTTCTTTAAATCGTCTATGACAAAAATATAGCATACTGTCTAATGGGTTGTACAAAGAGAACACGGGTTAATTTCAATTCGTTTCGCCTCGAATCAATAAATTGACCGCAGGAACACGAATGGTTTCCAATTTCTTTTGAGATTCGTGCATATTTAAAAAAACCAATGGTTAGATTTGGAATAGCAGTCTCCCTACGAGGGTCCATAAAAGTTAGAAAATGTTGCAAGGTAGACAGCTAGCACTAGCTGAATTCATAGGACTTGATGTTGTCTGATCTGAAAATGAATTTAGGATCCATTGGGAGTTCTCCATTCCGAGGCAAGAGGCAAGAGGCAAGACTAGACAAGACCCAGCGAGTATAATTATAATTTATAATGGCATTTCTCCTCTCTCACTGCTCCTATTACCTCCTCTTCTTCTACTTCACTCTTCTCGCCACCACAGCTGTCTTGCCAGCCACGTCAGCCCGACCTCAACCCCAAGCCAATATCTCCGACCAATTCCTGACCCCACACAACCAGGCACGCGCCGCCGTCGGAGTGGCTCCTCTCCAATGGAGCAAAAACCTAACCCTCAGCGCCTCCCAAATCACAAACGCTCAACAAAAAGCTGCTTGCGGCTTTGCCAACCTTAATTCAAGCCCGTACGGAGCAAACCAGGCGTGGGCTAGCTATCCCATGGGCCCGGCTGAGGCGGTGGGGTCCTGGGTCAACCAGGGCAAGTACTACAATCATACCAGCAACACCTGTGCTCAGGGTCAGCAATGTGGGACCTACACACAAGTGGTGTGGCGGAGCTCTGTGGAGATTGGATGTGCCCAGGTTACATGTGTCAGCAAAGCTGGTGGTGGGGCTCCGGCCGCAACACTCACACTTTGTGTTTACAATCCTCACGGGAATGTACAAGGCCAGTTTCCTTACTGAGATTAATGCTAGTATCAAGTATGGTACTCTAGTTTATCCTTTTTTGTATTACTGACTATGTTCCTTTCGCTTTAGTTACTGATCTTTCTTTTCTGGGGTAATTTTGTTTTGGCCATGTATATGTATATTGAAATGCTTTGGACTACAACTTGTTTCTACATTAAAATGCTTATAGGTATCAATATAAATTTTAAAGAGCCAGGAACAAGTTGATTGATTAATCGTGAAAGTGAAGCAATTTTGGTTTTGAAACCCCTGACTAAATTTAAAAGCAAACAAATCCATGTTGGAATGAGATTTTGTCTGAAGGGCTTTGGACATAGATTTATTCAAAGTCTGGTTATATTCACCAATCCATGTTGTGATTCGTATGGATGGATTTAGAACAGCATGAATCTAAACCATCTCGTGAATCTAACGTTGACACAAACTCAACATATGGATTGGACGGTTTAGATCCGACTCTAAATAAGGTTATATCCAAATTCCTTCGGGCAAGAAACCCAACCATTAATATTTCTATCCCCGTGTCTGAAAAACCAACCTAATATGATCGAAAAAGGTCAGTCCTGCTAAAAAAAAAATTAAGAATCTTTATTGCATGCAACGGCAAGCTTGTGACACCGTGTTCAGCTAATCTATTGACTGCTATGATTAGAAAAAAGTTGTTATGGGTTCACATGCTATGTTGTGGCTGCTCATGATCAAAATCAAACGTAGTTGCTGTGGACAAATTTGGATATTTATGTCCCTTTATTTGTAAGGAAAATTAATTGGCAGTTAAACTTTTCCTTGGTTAACTCGGTTTGACAGCTAATCTGACTTGACCAGATGCATGTTTGTACCAGGCCGTTTCATGCTCTCAATGTTTAGGCCTGTATGCCCACACCTTACCTGGTAAAATAGTAATGCAAATTTAAAGAGTGTAAGTAGATAGTAAAAAAAAAAAAGGTTGGCTTGGTGGATGATGTATTCAAGTCTTTAATTGGAAAAGCTTGCATTCTTTTTCCTTTAATTGTCAGCAGTGCTGGGCTTGTTGGCCTGGGCCTGTTCAAAGGTCATCTCATATCAAAGTTGTAGGAAGCACCACAAATTTGTAAATCTCTCAGTTTCATAATTAATTTATAGAAAGAAAATTTCTCTTAGACCTTAATTACTTCCATTACAAAATGCTCTCACTTTGCCCATGATACAAGCTGATTTTCATTGTTAATAAAAAAAGAAATCTGAATTTTCAAAAGCAGAAAAACAAACAACAACTTTAGGAAATGGATTCCTTTTATTCAAAGCAATTCAAAACTAAAATATCTTGCTCATCAAAATGTGGTGACACAATTCTAGAGGGAAGGATAGGCCCTCATTGCTTCCCTGATTGCTGCAGCCAAGTTGTCAAAGGCTTCTGCCCATGCATTCTTCATTTGTGGGCTCCACATGTAAGGTACCGCCTCTTTGATCGTCTCCAGAAGTGCATACCTAGTCAGCTGACATGTAAAAAAAAGAACTCAATGTTAGCCAGTTTTCAAAATTCACTGCAATTAATAAATTAATTTATTTCATAATTAGAGATTAGCTTTAGAAACATGATGCATATGTAAATGTTACCTCAAAGTGTTCAGTCATAACTCCGGCCTTAAAGTGGGTGTTTCCCAGCTTTTGAATTGATGTCTCTTTTACAACGACTTTGCCGGCTCTACGTAGTTGCGTTGCTGAATCACAAGTCTGGAATAAGATCGTTATCAGTAAACTATTATCTAGTTCTATTGAAACACCATAGGATGTTGTGCAAACAAGTTGTGAAATGAGTTGTTACCATTGAAAACACAATCATAGCATGACGCTTCAGTTTAGGATTTTTGTGGAGCGGAACATCAGCATTTCTTAGGAAAGAGAAGAGTCCAACCGTTGATGGTGCGATTTCAAAAATCCTATATATAGTTAATGCAAACAAGAGTTATACATACTACTTCCAATTCTGCAGAAAAACCTATGCTGTTAGAAGATTTATGGAAGTAGAGAATAGAGACCTCAAGAAGAACTTCAAACCGAGGTTCGGCACATCACTCTGCATGGTATTCCAGGAGTCAAGTACCAGCGCTTCCTTTTCTTCTGTAAATTTAGGGGAGCTCATTTTGTATTTGACAATTGTGGAATCTCCTGGGGTCTTCATCTCTTCTTGGATTGCTTCGGTCAATTTATCATATGCTTTCGCCCATGCATTCCTCATCTCAGGGCACCACATGTGCGACACTGCTTCCTTTATTGTATCCAAAAGTGCAAACCTCATCACCTATAATAGTTGGTTGAATTCATATGATAGTCAATTTAGCATGAAATGATTTTTATTTTGTAGTTAATTTATATGATATTAGAAAGTTGCATTATTACCTCAAAGTGTTCCTGGGTAATACCAGCCATTGAATGAACATGTCCAAGCTTTGTTAAAGTGGCGTCCTTCACCATTACCTTACCTAGAGTGTGCAATTGTACAGCTGAGTCACATGTCTGCAAAGAAGTTTTATTACAAGATCAGCACTATGCATTTCTAATTTTAGTTCAGAGAGGGATCGAGAGAAAGAAATACCATAGAGAACACGGTCATTGCATGGCGTTTGAGCTTGGGGTTTTGGTCAAGAGAAACTCTTGAATCACGTAGGAATGAGAACAGGCTGCTTGTTGAAGGTGCAATCTCAAATATCCTAAAAAATGAATAAAGGTTGTGTTTTTCATTGAGCTTAGAGCACAGTTCTTTTGTGATAAAAAAAAAAAAAAAAACAATTACCTCAGGAAAAAGTTGAGGCCAAGGGTGGCAGCATTCTCTTTCATAACATTCCAAGATCCCAATACAAAATCTTCTTCCACCTCGGTAAATCCTGTGGCCTGAAGAGCTCTTGGAATGGGTTTCATTTCTTCCTTGATAGCAGTGACCAGCTTGTCATAAGCCTTACTCCATGCTCCCTTCATCTTGTCACTCCACATATGTGGCACTCCCTCTTTGATTGTCTCCAGAAGTGCATATTTCATAACCTACAGAATAACACCAATTATATTGTTATCCATGATTTCATATGAAAAGTGAGTTTTATATCGATACACTCGCAGGAAACCTTTTTTGTATCATAAATCAGAAGTAATGGAATTAATTTCACCTCAAAGTGTTCATTTGAAACACCGGCCTTCATATGTGTGGCACCAAGCTTCCTGACAGTTGTGTCCCTGACAATGACCTTGCCTATCCTTTGTAGTTGCACAGCAGAGTCACAAGTCTACAGCAAGAAAATACGATAAATGATGCATGGAATAAACAAACAAGGGTGGAGAATTTTCTGGCAGAAGTTTTTGGTTTTTAGGAGTACATACCATTGAAAACACGGTCATCGCATGGCGTTTGAGCTTCGGGTTATTTTCAAGAGATACATCTGAGTTGCGTAGGAAAGAGAAGAGGCCACTCGATGATGGTGCAATCTCAAATATTCTGGAAGGAAAAGATATTGTTAGTAGTTCACATATGGTTGCTTAAAAATTCAAGAATAAAGGTTATGATTTTGTCGGCACTGTTAACTCGGCATTATTGTCCTATATTATCATTATTTCTAGTCACAGTTGTGACCCTAGATTAATGTTTTGCTTCAGAAAAAGTTTGATGTATTACCTCAAAAAGAACTTGAGTCCCAATGCAGCTGCATCTTGCTTGATGATATCCCAAGACTCAACAACAAGGCCCTCTTCTTCCTTGGTGTATCTTGCCTCGGGGGCAAATTCATATCTAGCAACAGGCCTCATTTCCTTTTTGATAGCTTCAACAAGCTGGTCGTATGACTCAGCCCATGCATTCCTCATCTTCTGGCTCCACATGTAAGGCACTGCCTCTCTTATTGTTTCCAAAAGCGCATACCTCATTAACTAAGTATACACATTAGTAAAGATCAGCCACAATGGTCAAAACTATATTACTCATAACATGAATTTTCATGTGTTTATTTTTACCTCAAAATGTTCACTGGTGATGCCAGCCTTGACATGTGTAGCACCGAGATGCTTGATGGTTGTCTCCTTGATGATAACACGTCCCAATTTTTTTAGCTGGACTGCCGCCTCACAGGTCTGCACAAAAATGGAAGAACAAATTCAGATCCACGTTTCCATTTTTTTGAGCAAATTGCAAGTATGCATTGAATACAGTTCTGATGTAGTACCATAGCAAAAACAGTCATTGCATGGCGTTTGAGCTTGGGGTTTTTCTCAAGTGGCACGCCGGAGTCGTGCAAGAAGGGGAAGAGCCCACTTGCTGATGGAGTGATTTCAAAGATCCTAAAATCATTTTCATTATAGATCAATAATTTCCAGATTGCTTTCAATCATATATATCTTTAACCAAGCAATGAAATGATAATAAGTATAAATATATATATAAACCTTAGGAAAAACTTCAAGCCAAGCTCTCCAGCATCAGCTTTAATGGCATTCCATGAGTCGACCACAAGAGCCTCCTTCTCAGCGGTGAAAGCCATTAGTAAGAGGGGTGTTTTGGGTACTCGGGAGTTAATTTTGTGTAGAAAGGGATGAATTGCTTGTGTAGGTTTGGTGATTTGGAGGGAAGAAGACGGGAGTATATATATATATATATAGGGCCTGTGAGGATAGCCTGGATTTGAATGGGGTCAAAGTTTTGAATAAATGATAGAAATTAATGTTAGTAGAATGGAACTTCGTGCATAGCAAAAATAATCTGAAACCTAAAACAATGTACGACTCAACAAATTTGATGGGATTGATAAACCAAAACCATGTGCAGCTTTGGGTCAGTTGCATGGATAACACACGACCTCTATTGCTTATTCTTGTAAAGAGAAGAAAAACATAAAGAAGAACATTAAGAAAAGAATGTAAGACAGAGGCATGGCAAGCACTCCCCCTAATCCTAATCCAGAGAGCGACCAATTATTATATCTCGTTTTTCCATTGTTACCCCCGTATAATTTTCATACATCTTGAAATATACACCTGCCTATTGTACCGATACACTCCCGTGTCTTTCAATTAAGGCATGATTGTCAACATAACTCTTAATTAGTGCTCAATGTATACTTAGAAAAGTATACACCAATGCACATTTGCTATTTCGTCAATGCATTAACTCAATTTGATTTTCTGAAAGGTTGACCGCATACATTTGTGAGTTGTTCGGGCTACATATAATAACATTCCAAAAAACATTTCTAGTTATCCACTATTGAATTCAAATATATCCTTTACCTATCTAATCTGCTCCCTAATTACTATTGTTGCTACATGCGTAGCTGCATATCTACACCCAGGGGCCAAGGCCACAGTAACAGATGAATAATTCGGGTTCGGTTCGGCAGAGTCAAAAATTCGTGATTCGGGAATAATTCAGATATAATTCGGAAATGATTCAGAATTACAATACGAGACCTCAGTGCATATTTAATTCATTACCGATGATTTACTGTACGATATACTGCTTGTATTTGTCATAGAAAATCAATAAAGTCAAAAATTATATAAAATGGGAAAAAGGTTGCCACATGAGATCTGGAATTAGTCACACGGTTCAAAATTTCAAATGGAGAAAAATGTTGCCACATAAAAAGTGCCACATGAGATCCCAGTTTGAGTTTGGCAGCATAGTCACATGGGTGCCTGGGAAAAACGCATGAAACTGTACTGTGCGCGTGAGAATTCAAAATTTTTTTCTGAACAAAACTCGAGAAAAACGCGTATTATTCATAAAATTCGTTAAATTCGCGTTTTATTCAGTCAAAGGTTCGGTCAACAAATAATACGCCATTCGGTTCGGAAACACCTCAAAAATGTTTTATTCGCGAATAAAACGCGAATAAAACGCATACATTGTCACTATGGCCAGGGCGGCTAATGAGCCGAGCCGGCTCATGAGCCAATGAGTTGAATAGCTCAATAAATTGTATCAAGTCAGACTCTAAACTAAATAAAGCCCGAACTCGACTCGGCTCATATTTTATCACTCAAATAGGGCTGAGCCCGAGCTGAGTCGAGCCGGCTCACGAGCCAAGGAGTCTCTCTCTTTCAAAACATTGTATATAAATGCCAGATTGATTTTATCTATTTAAAAAAAAAATCCATGTCTATTAGACTTTAATTGTCGGATTGATTAGAATTTAATTTATATCTAATCAATTGAATTTTTAAATATGCAAAAATTATGAAAACTTTATTATATTAATGTTGCAAGGATCCTCAAAATTAGTAGTTTGGGTTTTGTTTGGTGTCAGACTCAGTTGTGATTTTGTGATATATGAAAACAATCAGTTATGTTATGTTCTCTATTATAATTTGCTTTGTCGTGACACATTTGTTTCATTTAGACTGCTTGGTTATGCTTGATTTGCGAGAATAGTTTAGGTAAAGTTATGACTTGTAATCAAGTAAATGTTTGTTTTTTTAATGCTTGGCATGAGTTGAGCTCGTGAGTTATGAACCAAGTTTGAGCTCAGCTGAAGGCTCAAACTCATTAAATTGAGTCGAGCTCTTTTCTTCAAGACCGAGCTGAGTCCGAGTTGAGCCTGTTTAGTTATATGACGAGCTGAGCTGAGTTTTGAGCCGAGCTTAGCTCATTAGCAGCCCTATCAGGGTCCAAGGCATTAAGGGGAAATGGGGATCAATTGACCCCCATTTTTTTTTAATTTTTTTGTATTTAGATATACACCCCAATGGGATTTGTGCACACAATTTACAGCTTGAAAATTGCTCATTGTGATAAGGAAAAAACAGCCTTTTTTTACTTGTATACATTAGTTGAGAAAGTAACTCGACATTTGTAGATGTTTTACATTTTTACAGATTGCTTTAACCTCACAGACTGAATACCCAATTATATAAAAACAAATTGGATGTGAAACAAAAATTTAAATTGCAGAATATATATATATTTTTTTAATATTACTCGACATATAAAATTTGTCTGCCTCAGATAGTTTGAGTTATTTGGGCACAGATGGCACAGGTGAAGTTGGAGGCTTCAAGTCTTCATACCTGCTCTCCACCAAAAAGAAATAATAAATCAAAATAGTTGGCCAGTACAGATATCATAACCATATAATCAACTTATAATATATATTTCTTACATTGTGTATGGTGAAAGGGGATATGGCTTTTCTGGTATCTGATCTGGTTCTATCTCAGTTGCACTGTGACCTGAATTTTCACTTTGAGATGCTGAAATGGATATTGGTGTTCCATTATTAGGTACACTTGGAGATGGTGAACTTGGAGGTTTCAGATCCTCATATCTGTTCATGCATGAAGAACATTCAATTTCACTAAAAGTATGGTAATGGTATTAATAATGTTATTAATATTCCTGAGAAACAGAGAGAAGAGGCCTAATTAAATTGCTTACGATGGGAAAGGAGAGAGTGGCACTCCATCAGAAGCTTGAGTAGCTACACTGGATGAAGTGGACTTTGGTTGCGGAGGTGTAGGAGACGAAGGTGGCTTTAAATCCTCGTATCTGAAAAGAATTACTCTGCCAATATAATTTCTTTTTCTATTAACTGCATTTACATGCAAAGGAAAAGTAGTCAAATACACCAGGAAGAGAAACTTACGATGTATAAGGAGATTGTGGACTTGGTTTGGACACCTGAACTGAGTCAGGTTCAGGCACAGAAATTTGAGTAGGTTCTTTTGTATCTAAACTGGATAAATCGGTGGACTTAGTTTCAGCCATTGGTTGTGAAGGCATAGGAGAGGAAGGTGGCTTTAAATCCTCGTATCTGCAAAATAATTGTTCTACAAATGTAACTTCTTTTTCTATTTAGTTAACTGCATTTACATGTCAAAGAAAAGTACTAACATACACAAGGAAAAGGAACTTACGATGTATAAGGAGACTGTGGCACTGGCTTGGACATCTGAACTGGGTCAGGTTCAGGTTCAGGCTCAGGCTCAGGCTCAGGTTCAGGTTTGAGTTCAGGTTTGGGTTCAGGCTCAGGCTCAGGCTCAGGATCAAGTGGCAATGGCTATAGCAAATAATAATGAAGCAAATAAAATGAAAGTTGAACAGGAATCAACCACAAGATAACATACTTTGATGATTAGTTTGGACAGGAATATAGCAAATAATACAATCTGATTTGTAAAGATGTGCATGATACAATCTGCCTTGTACCAGTGTAGACCATTTTGTTTAACCTTGGTTGTACAAAAAATAAGAAGTGAAACAATATTGAAAATGGAAGGATGAAAATTAGCAAACCCGTTGATTAGGAATAGTAGAGAGAAGCTGTTCCATGGGAAGCAAAGGGGCAGTCGTCTCAGCAATTACTTCCACCACTTTGCAATATGATAACTTACTGTTCTTTGCCATGCATGCCATGAGTTCTGCTACCTGATCAATTTTCAATTTTTTTTTTACTTTTCAAATTAACTTGGTTCTGCAATCAGAATACTTCTATTGCTCTATGAGCATAAAAATATGAGGAGTACATCGGATGAGAGTATATAATTGTATAATTGAGAGCTATGTATATAATTTATATATATTGACCTGAAGGTTAGAGACAAGTCCACCAAAGTAGGTGTCTTCTTTAGCAAGGACAAGATTGTGGGTTTCCTTGAAAGAATCTGTTGGCCTCTCCATCCCTCCTGGCCTCACTATCTGATTAATTTTCAGAATTTCTCAAAATATTACCATCATAGCCTTGTTAAATACACTGCTATCAGATTAGAGAGAAGAATCAACAACTTCAAGTAAGCAAAAGTAAATTATGGGTTTTTATAGTTGCCAAAATCTTGACTGATGAAACTAGACCATTTTAGCACAAAAAAAAAAAAAAAAAAATTTCATGCAATGATATACTGTGGTAGATGTTCAAAATAATAATTTGACGTAATTAACAAGCTAGATTGCTTACTGAGTAAGGAAGCCCACTGGAAATGAGTTCTTCTTCTGCTTTTCGTTTCCAACACAACACTCCCCAAAACAAGCTTTAAGCCCGATTAAAAAAAGAAGAAGAATCAAAAGTAGCTTAAGTTAGGCCCATTCACAAGATTACTGCTAATTCAAAATGAAACATCAATTTTTAGTGTCCCTTTGAAAAATAACTCACTTCAGAAGGGCAGCAGGAAACCCGATTTGGCCTGTTCCCAAAGATGTCAACAGAATGAAGTGATCTACTTTTAAATTTGTCGCTGGCAAACAAAAAATACTACTTTTTAATGGAATAAGAACAAAATGTTTTTTTGCAAAATAAGCACCTATTTTTAGATAGAATTCTATTTCAATTCAAAATGGGAATTCTTCTTGTAACAACTGCAGGTGCTGCTTAATTTTATTCCTATTGCCAAGGATCAATAGTAAATGTTTCTTGCAAGAACAAGAAAAGCAGAAAAAAATTGACTGACTGAGATTGTTTTACTTCTGTTGAAAGGAAAGAGTAAGGGCCGTGTGAGAAATAATGTTGAAACTAATATTTAATGGGAAAGTAGGATTTTTACCTTCTTGTATAAGGTTAGAGGTGGCCTTATAGTCAATTCGGTATGGCCCAGTTATATCAAACACCTCTTTTTCACTAGCTCCAATGCAACATATAACAATAGAGGCATTGGCAATGGCAGCTTTTATGGTACTTTGATTTTCAAGGTCACACTCCACAATCTCTAGTCTCTCCTCTGCTGGTCTAGAACAAACAACACACTTCTGTCATTGCAAATACAAAGCTCCAAAAATCCATTAGATTTGTTACCAAGTAAGATGTTATTGGTTCAGCAGACAACTGCATTTAACATTCAATACAGAAGAGAAAAACTTCAATCCCTAATACAAATTGGGTAAGATTAGCAAAAAGTACTTGTATCTTACGCGGAGCTTGGGTCGAGTCAACTGGCTTCATTTGCTTAACACTCTGCAAAAACATAAAACTTGTCATGGGATAAATAAAAGGATTCATCCGTCCTAACAATTAAAGAAATGCAAGTATGACCTCAAAAATCCAAACTCAAATTAGTTAGAAAGATCATACTTGTACTAGAGCACCAGCTCTCTGGGAACTCCTTACACCGGCACGGACCCGAAATCCAAGCTTAAGAAGCTCTCTGTTAAAAATAATTTAGTTGAGAAGTATTAAGATATCATAGATGAAACAAATTGAAAGACAAAAGATATATAAAAGATGTATTGACCTTACTAGGCGTGAGCCTACTTTTCCAGTGGACCCCGCAACAAAGACAACAACATCTTTCTCCTTTGAAGCCCCTTGTTGTTTGCTAATCCCAGATGCACTGGCAACTGATCCAGTTGCTGATGCTTTCATTGATGCTATAGCAATCAAATAATAGTTTAGAAAGGAATTGGAGTTGAACTGATACTGACATATTTCAACTGAAGCAGAACTTACTCAAGTTGTAAGCGTATGGAATTTTAGTGGAGATTTATCAGTCTCGACCGAGTTTCCCCTCCCTAGAATTTTTTTTGCCCCCCTTTGGACGTTTGATTTGTAATTCAGGTTAAATTTAAGGTTAAAATTGAAATAAATTTGTTGAATTTTGATTGATAATTAGAATTATTAGTTAGAGCATCAGAAATTACAAGTCAAAACATTGGAAAGTATAAGTTAAAACATTGTTTTTTATCGAGTACCCAATTGGTTAATGGATTTAAATCCGATTAGGTATTTAAACCCGATTTGATATTTTTTTGCCCCCCGACGAAAATCCTGATGCCTTAATTCCAACAAATATACCAAATATGCCACATTAAGCTTAGGAAAATTTAGATTAAATTAATACTCGAATTTCAGCATATCATAGCCTAGTACATATTCAATTGTTTTGATTAATCCCATTCAATGCAATATACTTGAATAAGCTCACATGAAGGCATGGCGGGGCACTGGAAAAAGCGGCGGTTGGTGTCGACTAGAGAGTAAGCACAAGCACTCTTGGTCGGAAAGGAGAGAGAATCGGTATACCAAGGAGTGGATAGCAATCTGCGCAGATTAGGCCTCGGTAACCCAATCGTAGCGGGGCGCGAACGCAACACCATCAGCTCCATTCTTCCGAAACGAAATCAGTTTGGGTGTTTGCTGTTTAACGTCACTGAGCGTCCTACGTGGCACCTCCTCATTCTCAATTTCTCATCTTCAGATAGATAGTGTGGTCCACTGATCTATCTTTTCTGTTATGGGCTCATTCATGGACAGGCTTTTATTTAAGGCCCGGCCTGTTTTGTTTCTTGTAAAGTTGCATCTTCAATTCTTCTGTCTAACTTCAGGATTAATCATTTCGCACTTTTATGGAAATATAAGGTAAATGAAAAGCGGTTCTGATAATTTATTGCATACTGCTATTTGAGAAATAAGCCCAATAATATTCGCATGGAGGTCCATCAAAGGGAAATACATCAAAGGGAACATAGAAATAACGTCTGAAACCAATTTATGTTAAATTCTATGAGAACTTCATTTCTTCTTTATTTATAAATCCAAACACGTATATGCACAGTCCATAGCTCAGCACTGCTAGAAGCGCCATTCCTGCATGGAAATAAGTACACTGTGTCATATGAAAATGACAGAAATTTGTTTCCTGACACAGTGACACTGGATGCAAGGGGTAATTTAGGAAAATATTACATATATATGATTAAACATGTACACAAGTACCAATCGGTTCCAGTTGATCTGAACATGTATTTTGTACATGTTTCTGTACCTGGTGGGTATAAGCTCAAATGGAACCAGTTCAGTACCAATCAGCTTTCCTACCACAGCATAAGATTGGTCAACAATCCCAGGAAGTAGCAGCAGGAACAACAAATACAATTAGTTAGTTAATTTATTAATTAAGCAGTTTAAGAAAAATAGCTTGATAGGAACCTCACCAACTTGTGAAAATGCTGCTTTTTTATTTCGCTTAGCAAATTTGGTCTCATCTGTTGAAGTAGTAGTAGAGGCCTTGAGGTGAAGAAGCATAGAGAGTACAACAAGCCCACTTCCAGCCTTTTCTCTCACAACCCTCTCTCTCATATCCATCGACCAAAATGCCGATAACCCGCCTGATATCAATGCCTCAATTACAACTTTCACAAATAATAAATTCCCTCCCACTAGGGTCAGTTGAGCTACTAGGTTTAGTGTCCTTTTCTTAGATGGCATCCCCACCTTCAACAGATTTACCAGAAATGCTGAGCTGTATAGTGGCAACCAAAAATACCAATCTGCATAACAGAAATAACATATAGGAGGATCAGAAACCTAGTTCTAAAGAAATAATAGTGAGATGGGTGTTTAATTTTTCTAAATTCAAACTTCAACAACATGCGGTACTGTCACTGTTTCAAGAAAAAAAAAAAAAAACTAAAAGAAATTAAATAATTAAATTGGGAAATGAAAGAGATTGGCCTTTGCATGAGGTGTTTTACCTGGATCATTTAGCTGTACTAGGGCTGAGTAGGCAAAGAGAAGACTCATAAGCAGAGAACAGAAAGAGAAGATTCTAGATTGATTTTTCCTCATAGCCATTTTCTGATATCTTTCCAGTCTCTTTCCCTTTCTCGCTTGCCAATTAAAGAGCTAAGATAATAATGGCCTTGTGGATACCAAACCAATTGACAGAGAAAAAAATAATAAAAAAAGAGAGTCAACAATTGCAGCTATGATTTGTATTTACTTCTGACCTAACATTCACTAGTGACTAGTGGAGGTTTACTATATAATTTACTGAGCGAATAAAGAAATGCAATGGGCAAGTACACTTGTTGACAATTTGCAAAAATGATATCACTTTCCTTATTATTTTTTATGACATTCTCAAAACTACTAAGGAGACATGTTAATGGATCACTCACGTAGCAGATTCTCTGCTGAGAGATAATTTTACAACGAGCCTTCTTTTCTGGAGAAGGTATAGCATGACGCGAATTCAGAATCAGTGCGGTACCCTACCGTGTATAATGAGATTTGCACCGTTCTTTTAACTTGGCACAAATCTTAAAGCGGACCTCTTATAATTCAATTAGATCCTGAAATTATTTTGACTATGAGAGCTCATTCTACCAAGTGCGGTATCTCAGAGGACATGCACTCACTTGACAGTTGACACTGGGCTACTGGTAAAAAATCAGATAGATTATGTTATTAGTGAGATATTTGAAGAAAACTATTACTAGTTACTGTTGAAGTCGTCCGGGCCCGGTGATTAACCGTTTAAGCCTAATTAGTCCCTTAACCGTTCCAAAACTTTATGAACCGATAAAAATTTTGTTTTGTTATTACTCTTTCTTGGAGCAATATTGAAAAACGTGAAGCAGAGGGAAGAAGATCAGTGCATTTTGTATTAAGCTTGAGCCCGACATTTTTATTAATATCCAAAGTTAATTACAAATTAATAAATATACCCACTAATGTTGAAAATTTATAAAAATATCCATACTGGCCACTAAATGGCCGGTTTCAATTTTTTTCGGTACCGGCCATTTAATGGCCGGTACTAAATTTTTTTTTTTTTTTTAGATACACTATGAATAACAAGATGTTGAAATCTAACACTAAAAATTCAATTTTTTTTAAAATATTTGTTAGATTACTTTTTTTTATATATAATTAGTATATTTATACTAAAATACGCTAAATTACTTGAAATTATGTTAAATTAAACTGAATTACACTAAATTACGCTAACTTACAATAATTATGTTAAATTATACTAAATTTCGCTAAATTATATTAAAGGGAAAATTGGTTATTTGCCACTCCAAAACCTTCAAATTGTAAAAATGTCATCCCGAAATTTGAAATTGTAAAAATGCCACTCTAAACTTCATTAATTTCTAATTTTGTCATTTATACTATAAAAAAAAAATTATGACAAAAATACCCCTCTCTCTCTCTCAAATTTTCGGTGTTGTGTTGCCCTATTTTGCTGGTTTTTGGTGCTGTATTGCTTGCTGCCTATTGCTTGGATTTCTGCCTCTTGTTTGCGTGACTGGTACACTGGTCGTACCAGTCCTTGCTGGTTTTCATTGTGTTGGCCTTTACCTTGTTGTTATGTGTTGTATGTGCTTACTAGTACCAGTCGGTACCAACTCAGTGTAGCCACTGGTACCGAACTTGAACTGATAGGACCTTGTTGCAAAAATTTGAGAGAGAGAGAGAAGGGTATTTTAGTCCTAATTTTTTTTTTTATAGTATAAATGACAAAATTATGAATTAATGAAGTTTAGAGTGGCATTTTTACAATTTCAAATTTCGGGATGACATTTTTACAATTTGAAGGTTTTGGAGTGGCAAATAACTAATTTTCTCTATATTAAATTACGCTAAATTACACTATATATATAACTCACCAACGGCTCAAATTAAAAACAGATGTCAAAGCTAAAATAACAACGCCAACGCAAACTAAAACGATGGTGTATGTGACTTTTACCATCGGCAAATAGATCCAAAAGTCGCTGTCTTAAGAACCTTTGCTATCGCTTAAAAAAACGTAAGTGATGCCATTGAATGCGCAGCGACGCCAGTTGGTTACTTTACTTGATAGCATAGGTGCGCAATGCCATCAGATCCAAGCGGATGGAAAAGGTAAACACTTTCGCTATCAGGGCGATAGCCATCGGTTCAGAAATAGATGGCGATTTTAGATTTCAACCGATAGGAAAGTGTTTTTCTATAGTTGTGAACTAAAACCGTCATGACTTATGATTAGATGACTTCCTTGCCTTTGAGAGCATTCCTATAGGCTAGATAAATAAATATGTAGCTCACTCCATTAATTTCTCCCCAAATTTAGAAACATTCAAGGAGATGAGGTAAAAGGTCAAACCTTTCTTGCTTTCGCTTGCTATCTTCGTTTAATTATCATCAATGCTACATATCTGATATCTCAGTTTGGTTGATTTGATGGAGGCCATTAATTGGATGAAAAATAATAGATACCAGTACAAGCCCTTTACAATTGAATGGAATTTATAGCAAAAGGGCAACATTTAATAAAATATAATCTTCCAAAAGTCAAAAGAAAAAAGATATATAAAAATAATACATGGATGTTCTTCTGATGGAAAAATTAAAAAGAAAGCTATGCAATCAATAAATGCATAGCATTTTGTTGAATGTCAACGGCAGCATTAACACATGTTAAAAAGGAATATGAGGTTCATATATATATGAGTAGAACTAGGGTGTTCCAGAGCTCACCAAGGCCTCTCGTGAGCTCAACTCTAAAACCTATCGAATTGACTTCAAACGACATTTCCAAACCGTTAGATGTTCAATCTATATTAAAATGTACTTGGAGACCAAATTTTACATTTTTTGGAATTTTTTTACTATTTATTAAGCCGGTTTGAAAACCGCTGTTTTTATTAAAATTCTGCACCATTAGAAAACAACGGTTTTCAAACCGGCTTAATAAATAGTAACAAAATTATGAAAAATGTAAAATTTGGTCTCCAAGCACATTTTAATATAGATTGAACATCTAACGGTTTGAAAATGTCGTTTGAAGTCAATTCGGTAGGTTTTAGAGTCGAGCTCACGAGAAGCTTGGTGAGCTTAGGAACACCCTAGTTCTACTCTATATATATATATATATAGAGAGAGAGAGAGAGAGAGAGAGAGGAGGGATCAGATTACACCTTTTTTTTTTGACACACTTTGACACCTACCATTTTCAAAGTCCAAATAGTCGATCCAAACCGTTCAACATGATAGATATATTAAAATGTGCTTGAAGATCAAATTTTACATTTTTTTGAATTTTTTTACTATTTATTAAGATAGTTACAAAATCGTTATTTTCAGACCATTGAAAAACAACGATTTTGTAACCATCTTAATAAATAGGAAAAAAATTCAAAAAAATGTAAAATTTGATCTCCAAGCACATTTTAATATGATGATCATGTTGAACGGTTTGAATCGATTGTTTAGATTTTGAAATCGCAAAATTGGCTTATAAAAAAAACAATGTCAAGATGTGTCAAAAAAATAGTGTAATTGAGTCCCTCCTCTATATATATATATTTCTGTGGAAATTTTCAAGTTTTACGGGTCAAATTAATCAAGAACTTGGCCGTCGTACTTGTTGGCATGACGGCAATGCATTTCAAGTGGCATTGACTTTCCATAATAACTTAATTCTTTGAAATAAAATATACAATCAAATATATACGATACCTTCATTTGAATGAGTTTGGGGAATTAAAACAGTTTAATTATTCCCCTCTAGATATGCAACAAGAGACATGAAGTGAAAGAACAAAGAGAAGAATCATTAATTCTTCCATTTGCTCCTGACAAATCCATCAACAGCCCCATTAAACAAGATTGTTTCATCATAGAAGCCCATTTAAACGAGTCAAGCCCACAGCCCATTAAAGCCTTTAATTTTAGTTCCATTTTGTTCCCAAAAGCCTTGGTAGTTGGTAATGATTCCTGTGGGTCCCTTCAACTAACATAGAGATAGAGTCATAGACAGCTTAACGTGCCAACTGCCTCAATATGTACCTTTAATTAGACAATATGGAGACATCCGATACACAATTTCCTTCCGTTAGTTGTTAACTTTTATTAATTAGTTGGAGACTTGTCCATCTTCATCTCCAAAAATTAGTAATCTAAAAACATGTACTACGTACACCTGCCGACGGCGTTGAGAGTTAATTAGTAAATTTATTATTTAGTAATACAAATTAAGCTTAATTCTAAATATGTCCTCTTATTTTTAAGAAATATTTTTTTGTCAGTTTCCATTGAAAAAGCTGGAACCACCATCACAGACCTGTCACAGACTTGTCCCAGTTATATATATTCTGATAACAAATTAAATTACCAGACAATATATGGAGCCATTCCTACGAATCCCAATGTGGCAGAGCATCAGGTGACAGGTGTCAAGGGCTTTATACAAGCCATGGCCGAGAGTGGTCCACGTCAGCCTGGCATTGATTCCCTAAAAATGTTTGCTACTCGCACTTAATTATTCAAGTAGCTAGCTAGGGGTCCTACTCAAGCCTGGCAAATTGTTGCAAGCTCCAAATATAAAGGTGAAAAAAAAAAAATAAAGGTTAAGGCAAAATGGGGTCTACATCAGCGATGTAGCGATTCCCTGGGCCTTTTAATTTGTTTTTCTCCCTCCATCACTTTCTTATCCTTAGTATTCCTTCATCCATCTCTGTCCATATGTAATAGTGTTAGTGTGTGTGTGTGTGTGTGTGTGTGTAGGGGGCCATTTTGGAAGAAGACTGGCCTGCTATTTAATTTTTAGTAAAGATAAATTGTTTTATATTGAAGTAATTAAGGTGAGTCTGAGTAGAAAGTGACTAACAAGGGAATATGTTGGCATTTATATCACCTCACCCAGCTGTTACTCTAATTCCCAGATGCTTGTTATATCCTTTTTAACATGTTATTTTTTTGGTGTATCTATTTTAATAATAATAAAATGATTGAGAGTCAAATATTAATTGTCTCAAGTTGGCCATGCCTTCTACTGTTTTTGCTCGTGGCCTTTGTAGAATATATATATAAAATCACTTCTTTTATGGGAGCTGATTGATTAGAATCCTCTTATTCTCTTGCAAAATTCTTATTTAATTTGTTTTATATATATTACATTTTCTTTAGTAGCCACTGAATAGAATAAATGAAAAACATACGTACGTACGTACATATTACACACACACACACACACACACAAAGATAGAGAGGTAGGTTAAAGGTACCTTGTAAAGCACAGCAGGTCAATTCTTTTGCTTCAATTAAATCTCAATTCAGATTGTTTGATGTGATTTATAATTCAAAATTTGTAGGAAATTAACCATATATTTTTTTTTCTATTTTCAGGAAGAAAATAATTATAATTGAATTACCTATTTTTTCTCAATTGATGGGTTTTCTTCCTATATACTCTCCAAATAATAAAGGCAGAATTTTATTTGTACTGTTCAACAAATTTATAATTATATATTTCTCCCTTTAAAATTGTATCTATGGGATAGATTCTATCCTTATAAATTAATTAGAAAGCCCTCATATTATTTACTCAATTCATCATATTTTAATTGTCATTAAAACTAGTTATCCTAAACTCATAAATTTTCATTTGCCCACGTGAGAAATAAAAGACCGTAACGATAGAAAACCCATCAAATTAAACACATTTATTTGTTACATGCATCCTGACATGTAACAAGAGTTTAATTAAGAAGCCCCGTATACCTCTTAATTTTCATGTTTAACACAGAAGGATAACTTTTTCGTTATAGATATAGTCATTTTTTTTACTTGGTATATTTAGAGAAATTAAGGCTACTAGCTAATCAATCTGCATTGTTAGGTTAATTTGCATGCACGCTGAAATATTTCCTCAGAATGCAATGGTTGAGTGTGTTTTGTATTATTGTATATATATGTTACATGCATGAGATGAGAACATGTTTCAAATTGAAAACAGGTAATTAAAGCTTTTTTTGTTCGTTCTATTCCATATATATATATATACTCATAAAATAAATTGCCTTCACAATTTCTGTTGATAATACAAAATAGATTTTAATTTCACATTTATAGAAACCTACATATTTAATTAATTTGTGAGAAATATATATGAAAGTACGAAATGAACTTAAACCCAATGTCTAACTAACTAACTAACTAAGTATAAAGATCTACAATTTGTAAATTACTGCAAGCGCGTTAATATATAAAAAAATAAGGGTAATTTTAGAGAGAATACATTTTTTTTTTTTATATTCTGTCAAAATGCACATAAAAAATGTAGCTACTAATTCTTCAAGGATAATAGTAATTTTCAATTGACAATCAAGTTAAGTATCATTTATACAAGAAATAAAATTGTAACACAATCTTTCATCTCCAAATCTATATATTTAATGCAGACTATTATTATTCATTTTTATAATAAAGTAAAGAAAAAAGGAAAGTAACAAATTTCTCAAATTTAAATTTTAACCATAGAATGTACCTTAAGGCATGATGAATATAAAACTTATATGTGCATTTTATCTAAAAACTAAATATCTTCATTCTTATATTAAGCATGTAGATGTCCTGATTGGCCAACGGCTTTGATTAAAAGATGAACTTTTAAATCGAATATCAGTCCGCCAATCAAATAGTCTGCATTTTTATTTATTCTATGTTTTTTTTGATGTTTTTTTTTTATGTGTAGAAGTCTAAATTTATTTAGATTCGTACTCGCCACACTTATTTGATTGTCGGATCGATACTCGATTTTAAGATTGATCTTGATTTCCTTTTATTTTTTAAATATCTTTTAAGAAATTTTTAGATTGATAATTGATTGGTCATGTTTTTATTTCTTTCTATTTTTTATATCATTTAAGAAATATTATTTGTATCTCGTTTAAGTAAAAATGTTATTTGTATATGATCAAACAGTACCCATACTCAATTGACAATGAAAAGAGAAAGCTATGATGAGTACAGAAATAAATAAATAATGAGTACAGAACAATCTGTTATAATTAATTATTTATATATCATAGCTTTCCCAACTATATATAAAAATACTATGATATTGTATAGCATATAATAGACACATTTTACAATTAATTATTTTTATGAGAAAACTAGGATTATTACTGAAAGAATATAATGCATGGACACATTTTTTTTTACATTTTATAATCAATTATTTTATAATTATAGGATCATAATTTTTTTTACATGTCAAAATAAATCTCTATATCCTTCAGTGATAATTAATTTGCACAAATATAATGACTGTATGCATGTTCACATTTTATAGTTAATTATTTTTATGTTATCTAATCACAAAAAGTACACAATATGGGAATAATATTAACTACTATGATATTGTATGTACTTAACATTTGTTATAGGGTTTTTTTTTTTTTGTTTTCTTAACATATTATATGCCATAGTATTATTATTCTCTCTTTTATAATATGTTTCCGTTGCAACGTAAGGACACAATACTAATATGATAATGTAAACACTAAAACATATATTCTTTGTCCTGTATATTTTCAGTTACAATGCCAAATTTGTTGAGTTTCTATAGAACGCCCTATCGTGGGCCCACCCTTTTTGTTACTCAATTTAATTAAAGTAAGTAGTTCTAACGTTTTTTTTTTTTTTTTTTTTTGTAGTATATCTATATAACATCTTGAAAAATATTGTCCTAAAAAGATAAATTGCAATTTTTTTCCTGTTATTTAAATAGAGCATGTATCGTATTTTTTTCAACTTGACAGTCGTTTAGAGCATCTACATCTCAGCAACTCAAATGAGTTTCTAAATAACTGTTAACCACTTTTTAGAAATTAAGGTCTTTAAAGTTTATAATTCTCACATTCCTGAAATTAATTTTAGAGTTTCTATTAAGCCACATTAGCAACAAATTAAAAATGAGAAATAATTTGAGCCAATCATTTGGCCAACATGGAGTTTATAAACATTACTGCATAGTTTATAAATAAGAAACTCTCCCACATCCCTGAAATTGAATTAGAAACTGCCACATCAGATTAGAAACTCTAATAATACCACGGATGCAGATGCTCTTAGTTTTTTTATCATGTATTGTTGAAATTTTAACAAGAAAGTTTTAATAATTTTTTAATAGATGATAAATTAATTATAAATTTACTCAAATTTGATTAACATGTCTTATCTAAATAATGGAATGTACATGTACCCTTCAGTTTTCTAATTTAGATATTAATTTTTAAAATATTAGATAAATTTACTATATAAAAGACTCCTTAAAAATTAAAGACGTAATTATCACTAACTAAAATTCTCAGGCTGGTTTGGTCCCCCCCCTAAAAAAGAGAGAAATTAAATTAAACAAGAGAAAAGGCAGAAGACATTGGGCTACTTGGTGTGCCATTAATTACCTGACAATTATATCCTTGTGTCATTTTGGTCCCATCAGACAACCACCATTTGTAGCATTAATACCTCAATCATACATGAATGCTCTGTCAATCTTTCCAGAAGAAGATGATGCTAGCTAGTTACGCTATTTTATCTCTGGAGCTAACTCTAGTCTCTTTTGTTACAACTTTGCCATGGATAGATAGGTTTTCACAAAGAAAATCAGTGAAAACTCTAGAGAATTGGGTACAATTTTATAAACACAATTGAAAGCTCTTATAGAATTACTAACAAATACAGAATTCATTATTTCTTAAACAGAGCAATAAACATAATTACAAGTCCAAACAACCCATCTGCTAATGAATTGTGTTAAATATATGAACAAAGAGGAGGGTTCAAATGCCTCCATTTTTCATACCTCCACCATGCCTTCATTTTTAAAAACTTTAATAACTCAAAATTTAAAACTTAAAAGTCAAAATAAAACCGTTGGATATGATATACATCATCTTATCTATGTACGTGTAAAAAATTATGACATTTCAATTTTGTTTTGGTTGTCATCAAGAGCTTGTAAAAAATGTACTAATGTGGATAATTTCTAGACGTTGATTTTTCAACTTATTGATTCACATAAAAACAAAATCAAAATGTGATAATTTTTTATGAGCACATAGATAAAATGATGTAGATCATATCCAACGGTTTTATTTTGACTTTTAAGTTTTAAATTTTGAGTTATTAAAGTTTTCAAAAATGGAGGCATGGTGGAGGCATTTGAACCCTCCTCATGAACAAATGCAAGTTATTATGTAGGCCGCGCGCATAAATGGATATATAGTTATGAATAAGAACACCAGCCTGCAAGTCAATCTTCTATAACGATTCCCCCCAATACCAATATTATGTATGTTTTCTTAAGTTTACAGACAACAACAACAACAAAAATAGTCAAATAATATGGAAGAAGAAAAATTTAAAAGCAAGAAATTAAGAGATTCTGCTAAATTTGCTAAGAACGTCCTAACTAGCTATTTTAATTATATATATGGAACAACTCTATGTTTCTATGCTATTTATATATTTCATTTCATTCTCCCCCACGATTTTCTAACAAAAGGAAACTAACTAAAACACTTTCTCAAAAGAAGAAGATTCATCTTTGTCATTGTACTTCTTTCTTCAAGGTATAATTTCCTTCTGTTTCACCAAATCAATTTAGAGTCTTCTCTTTAGAAACTACTAACATTAATTAGCATCCTCCAAAGTCTCTAACCGGAAGCCGGTTACTATCTTGTGGTGCATTGGCTCCGGCATGGCGGAGCCCTAACGTCAGTGATACATCACCCCCCGAACCATAGCGTATCCTTGCACCAGGTCCCATTCCCAAAGCAGTTCCATACCGGTAAATCTCATCAGTGGTTCCCACATGCGGGTCGGATCCTAGCAACTCAACAGGATCTATGCCTCCTATTAGCACTGAGTCATCATTGGCTACATGTGTGCCGGTGACGGACTGTTGAACTGGGGATGGGTCAGGCTTAGGTGCTCCGCTTGAAGATGCATCTGGTCTTTGGCTCTGCGGACCCCCTTGTGCTGCATGTGATTGAGTAGGAGAGAGAGACGGTTGGTGTGTACCGTCATTGGGGCCACCAGATGGGTCGGACTCATCCCTGAACTCTTGCTGGTACATTTCTTCTATCATTGGCTTCCATAATCTTACTCTTGCATTGATGAACCAGTTTGACACCTGCCCAATGCATTATTTTCATGGTACCACACAATTAGAAGCCATGCATAATCATTGCTAACTCAATTATAAAAGTGACATAGAATTAGAAACTCTGTAATTTTTATTGTCTAAGAATTTATAATTAGAGTAACATATTAGTTTACTAGAAAATTCCTACAATAGAGGCTAGATTGATCTGTTTTTACTTTCAAATTTTGGACATTAGAGAGGACGGGAGCGCTGGTTAAAAATACATTGACATATGCAAACAGACAGTGACAAAAAGATCGGGAGTAGAAACAAATACAAAATACTAGCAATATTAAATAGTATTAGGAAAGAACAGTAATCCCAAGTAGAGTGGCCCCCTTCTTAAATGTATGTATCCAATGCTTTAAATATCAATGGACTCGTGTTAGATGGTGCAACTTGTGCAATGCAGACCCACCCTAGCTATATTTGAAGGGAACCCATTTCCCTGATTCCCTCCATTGCTGAAAAGTAAATGGACCTTTCCAGTTAAACCTCTCCATATATGCCACAGCTAGAATCTTACAATTTTATGGTTTAATTTTACAATGGACTTGTCCTGCTAATTTAAAATGACTGATGAGGAGACAGAACGTGTTCTCATGGCCAGGGTGATACTGTCATTGTCTGTGCAATGAATTCTAGGGAAAATTATATAAGACAAAAACTAGTGGTGGAACACAGACAATTTAAGCAGCCTAGCAAGGACAGTAACTGCTTGCTATCACAGAAAGAATATTGTGACGAGTTGGAATTTAAAAACTATGAAATCATACAAAATTAATTAGTATTATGTATACGGAGTAAAACTATGGGTTGGGGGGGTGAGAGAGAGAGAGAGAGAGAGAGAGAGAGAAACCTGGTTTCTGGATAGACCTGTCTGCCGTGCCAACAAATGCTTATCTGCATCACTTGGGTACCTGACAAACATATACACAAACACACTTAAAGAGAGATATTAATTTAAGAGCAGAGAGCATAGATGACTCAGAGACTCTGTAGCAAAACAAATGTACAGTAAACAGCCAGCGGGACTATTTACTACAAATCAGTACAACTACAACAGACTCCCCTAATCACTTAAATCTTGCATGCAGATAGACAGAGAGAGAGAGAGAGAGAGAGAGAGAGACAGCTTTTTCACTAGAAAAGAGAGCAAAATTCAAAAGATCAGCTACAGGAGATGTTTTAAATGCGCTTTCATGGCATGCCATCCCCATCCCCATGTATAAAGTTTGTTGCAGCAAAGAGAGAAAAATTTGCAAAAGTAAACCCTGTGCTCCTTAAATGACCAGC
This sequence comes from Carex kokanica, assembly GCA_025461125.1. Taxonomy (NCBI): domain Eukaryota; kingdom Viridiplantae; phylum Streptophyta; class Magnoliopsida; order Poales; family Cyperaceae; genus Carex; species Carex kokanica. The sequence continues at coordinate 2,261,998 of JAJGRX010000829.1, read as the reverse complement.
TTTTCTTTGGAGACTAAAGCTGATAATGCAATGCAATTCACCTCATGTCTAGGTCTTATTTGTATACAGGTAGACTCACCAGAAACAATTAAGGTATATATAATATATCTTTGGTACTTGGCACTGGTTTTACGACGTTCAGAGAATATGTTGAAATTAAGTAACCCATTAATTGTTGAACATGTCAGAGCGTTAGTGAGGAAAGTGCCTCGTATTGTCCTGCATTTTCGGATAAATTTTTTCATATTGACCATATCAGTAACTAATAAAAACCAAGGGTTGATGTCTGTTAGGACTATACACACAATTACAAGCACATTATAGTCTGATAAATCTTTTGACACCTCTGGAAGGAAGAATATATATAGCCTGACAGTGACAAAGACCACCTATATTACCACATTAGTTGCAACAGGGGGGAGGGAAGAGCCAATGAAAAAAACAAAAAAGAACATGGCATTGTCAAAGATTAGTAGAAAGTGCATATGGTGATAATTTTATTTACCGTAGAGACCAAGCACCTTAAAACACGTTGTTAACACTTTAATACCTGATAAGTCAGTGTGCCTTGAGAGAGAGAGAGAGAGATAGAGAGAGAGAGAGAGAGGAGGGGGGACACAGAGCACGGACAGGGAAAGGACAGTAGTACTAGTCTCGGTTAGAGAGTGGCATTGGCATATATGCTTGAGTGATCCCAAAAATATAACAGAAAACTCATTCAGTAAAAAGTAAATTTTATGCAGAACACAAGAAAAGTAATGTGGCATTAGCAGAAAGCAAGAGAATGAATTACTGCTCTGCCTTTGCCTTTTCCTCAGCGTAGATCTCAATAAAATATTCTTTCAATAGAAAAAGGACACTTCTACCAAGAAAGAATATATTTTAACATGATGGCTTCCTCAAACAAAATTATAACAATATGAGCAAACCAAAGGATTCACTAACTGTTACATGCATATGAATTATGGTTCCAATTGAACTGGAGCTTCACATATTGCACGAGCAACATAGAAACCACCCCCCTCCAAAAAATAATAATAATACATTGTTTATATATGTGTGTAACAAAATATGTTGTATACGGAGCAGAGAAGAGAAATTCACTGAGTACTTTTGAGCTTGAGGAACCTTAAAATATAAAAAGTCTTGATACAGGTTGTTGATCGATACCCTTCAATCAACGTTATCTCCAACTATAATTCATTGGTAGGGTAAGAAATTTTGATTATGGGCATTATATGTTATGATATGAAAGCATATAAGTTTTTAAGATCGAGCTATATTTAATTATATGAATAGGGTTTAAATGCCTCATATCTTTCATGTCTCAATCGTGCCTTATATTTTTATTTTTTATTTCAAAATTCAAACAGTCGATTCAAACTGTTCAATATGATCTCCATATATTAAAATATTTTTGGAGACCAAATTTTATATTATTTGAAACTTTTTTACTATTTTTATTATATAGGTACAAAATTGTTGTTTTTAGATGATCCATTATCTTACGAAAAACAGTAGTTTTGTACCTATCTAAAGAATAGTAAAATAATTCCAAAAAAACATAAAATTTGTTTTTGAAGTACATATAATATGGAGATCATGTTGATCGATTCAGATCGACTGTTTGGACTTTGAAAATAGAAATAAGAATGTGAGACAATTGAGATATGCAATAAATGAGGCAATTGGACCCTGTTCTTTTTATACAAGACATGTTTGGAACATCAAACGGATATTTTTATCACAAGTATCAGATAAGAGTTATCGATTATCATCTCATTGTATCCCACCCTCAAATATCCACAGTTGAACCAATTTAATGCCATCTTCTATCACTTTTCAAAATTAATTAAGAGTGGGTCTATGGTACTATGCATGTCACCATTTGGTCCGTAATACGGATAATTATAAATTCATTTTCAAAATTCTAATGGTCAATCTGAATCATTCAATATGATTTTTATATAAATATGTACTTGCAGACCGAATTTTATATTTTTTACAATTTTTTTCTATTTTTTAAGATAGATAGAAAATCCTTTTTTTGGATGATCTAGAATTTCAGACCAAGTTATTTTCTACCCATCTTAAAAAATAGTAAAAAAATTGTTAAAAATATAAAATTAGGTCTGCAATTACATATTCATACAGTGATCATATTGAACGGTTCGGATTGACCGTGAAAATGAAAATATTGATCCGTATTACGGACCAATTCGTGATATGCATAGTACCATAAACTCACTCATTAATTAATATTGACAAAACAACTTATCTCGAAAGAGTAAAAAAACAGAAAGAAATTGAAACTATATATATATATATTGTGATGGTTCCGGATCAAAGAAGAAATTAAAGAACATGAACTTAGAGGTACAAGTTGACTTTAGTACTTCAACAAGTATATATTAGTGGACCAAATAATATATTATACAGCGTGGCAAGAAGCTAAAAAAAAAGGAAGCACATACATGTGCAGTTCATCGAATGATATAAGAATATATAGCATTGACATGATGTCCTCCGAGATTTGTAGAATGAAAAGTTGAAAACAAAGAAAAAGAAGGTTAAAAAAAAATGAGAGAAAACATTTAGCATAGTTCAATTGTGTCTCTGTACTAATATATATGTCTGCTTGAGAGATTAACTCTGTGCTCATGCACAGAGCACAGACACATATACTTAACAAGCTGACGGAGCATGAAAAAAACATGATATGCAAAACCCTGAAAGATAAAAAAGGAAGTAGTTTTAGTAAGAATTGAGATACATACGGGTGAAGGAAATGCTCGAAGAGCCAAGCTCTCAGTAAGTTGACAGATCGTTCCGGTAGGCCGCGTTGGGGCCGCCAGGCTTCTTGCTCCATCATACCCATGTGGTGGAATGCACGCTGTTGCCTCAATCCTTGATCAATTAGACGTAGTCGTGGTGTCTCTCCCTTGGTTATTCCGGAGCCAGTACCGGCATCCTTTTCCCCTAACAGCTCGCATGTCTGCCTCAGTTGTGCCACAATCGCATCCTTCAAACAACGGAAATGGCGTGACATGGCCTTCTGAGCAAGAGCTGTGTATGGTGTAGCTGCTCCAAATCCCATTACCGAGTCGAAGAAATTTACCACCATTTGCATCTGGTCACAATAATGGTTGTATCTTCTGTCCACCTGCATATGAAATATATGCATGCCTGTGTGAAGTTATGTTGTGATTGTTATTTGAACTTTAATTTCCACTTCAGAGATAAATACTTGGTGAGCAACTGAGTATCGATCTAACATATATATGATGTGAGATTTTTGTCTCAAATAAAGAGTTGGGTGTAAGAAATAACACTTCAGTGTAGTAATTAGTGATCACTGAAGAACAAAGGGTCCACAAATCATGAAATGTAACTTAATTGGGTGTGAGTTTGAGGGCCACACATTGGGATGTCCTTTTCATGTGACTTGATTATTATTATTACTGCTGCATCTGTAACGGTTGCTAAGCTGCCATGCATATATACTACAAGGGGAAAGATAGAAAAGAGAGAGAAAGAAATGAATGAGAGTACCAACGCCGCCAAAACACAGGTAGATAGTGGTAGGTGTATGAGAAATATGTGTATGTGGGGTGAGCAAGGAGAAAAAGGCATTTCATGGCATGACGGTTGCACCAGAGATAGTAACCAATCATTTAGTGGGCATGGATTGATGGATGCCACCAATCACCAATTATTTCCTCTTAAGTATAACTCACCAATATTTACGTCCCTTTCCTACTATTTTTTGCGGGAGTTGAAGGAGAGAGAGAGGGAGCGGGAGGGAGGGAGGGAGATGAAAGGGGTCAAAAATTTAAAAATTGAAGCATGCTTTGCAACAACTCCTAGGAGAGCTAGCTAGTTGGTCAATTCACAACAGAGAAAAGAAATAAGATCATGGGTTTGTTTATTTTGCTATGATTGGAGATGCTATATCTCTTGGAGTTTGTGACGAACTCTCTATTGTTGCATGCAACTGGACATAACAAAATAAAAAATAATACGTCCAAAATCCAATTAATTAAAAGATCCACTATAATATAATATATAGGAGATCAAGTACAACAAACACTATTTGGCTAATATTACTGAACCAAATGGGGGCGGAGGCTCTTAGAGAACTACCTACCCAACCACCGAACGTTTTCACCTAAACAGTATCAAGAGTTGTGTGCATACGTATCTGTGTGTGTGCGAGTGTGAGCGCGCACGCGTGTGTGTGTGTGTGTGTGTGAGAGAGAGAGAGTATTGTAAAATTAAGACATGCCTCATCAAGCATAGAGACGAGCTTAGCTTTCTTTCTTTGATGCTCAAATCTATCTGCCGGAGACAATTGAGGCGGTTCTTTTGACGAGGATGAAGATGCACCAGCAGCCGAACTAGATGCACCACCAGCCCCACTTGACTTAGTGTTAGGATTTGCAGACCCATCACGTAACCGCCCTCCCCGTGCACCTTTAATTTGCCCACGGCCAACACTACAGAACTCCTCTAACAGCTCTTGTGCTGCACGTGCATATTTTGAGCTACGTAACACACTTGCCACGCCTGGCCCGACCGTGCCGTAACCCATATGTATCCCTTGCTGTTGTTGGAGCTGTATGGTGTGTTGCGGTGGCTGGTGCAGCTGTGGCTGATGAGCCTGTGGTTGGTTATTAAAATACAGCATGTTTTCTCTAACCCTCAGCTCGTCTGCCTTGGCCATGTCAAACTGATGAAGAGATGTTGACAACGACAAGGATAAACCTTGTCCCTCTACAACTGCACCGCCTCCCCCTCCAAAAGTGGAACTCGCATTAGCCGTACTACCAAATGCTTGGAAAGCTTGCTGGTGATGTAGACTTGATGGATCAGCTTGAGACGGAGTCGGTGACGGAGATCTCCCTTGTTGTTGGTGTTGTTGTTGTTGCTGCGGATTCATTAAGAACATGTGCATGGCCGAAGCAGTAGCAGATGTCGCACCAGACGGCTCGCCACCTAATAGAACACCTTGTCGGTTCCCCATGTACCAATCACTGCTTGATGATAAAATAGGGTTTGGACGAACTCCAAGTTGGTGGTGGTAACCCGCTGCCGACATCTGATTGGCAAGTAGCTCAGTCGCACTAGGACCCCCAGGCATATTGGCACCTCGAAAATTAAACATCTCAGATAGCATATTTGCTGCCACTCCGGTGGCAGCTGAGTCGTATATGTTTGGTTCGTCTCCTCCTCCTCCTGCTCCACTGCCTCCACCTCCATCATGGTCTCCAGGGTCAATTAACGGGTGGGGACCACCCGATGAGGAATCAAAACCGTGGACCCGTAGCTTGTCTCGGCGGCTCTGCTGAGCGATGTGGGATGATTGCTGCTGCTGGTGGGATGCCTCATCAGAGAAGGAGAACAGCCCTTGGTGGAACCCTTGGGACATAGAAGAATAATTTATGGAATGATTCAATCGAGAGGTCTCGGGTAACTGAGCAGGCGAAACTGCTATTCCCATGCCTCCTTCATCGCTTGCGTTTAGGTACAGAAAATCCCCTCCAACACAACTCTAGCTGGAATTTAGAAAAGAAAGAAGAAAATATAGTTAAGATAAGAAATATATAGGTTAGGTTAGATTCAATTGACAGAGTAGACATAATGAATTGCTAAAAATAAAAATATGGTTCTATAGTGGTTAATTGAGATCAGCAGAGTGGTTCATAATTTGGAACAAAATTAAACTGAGTACTGAAGTATTAGGAGTGTCAACAGAGAAAAAGAGAGGATAAAAAATGGAATTGAAGCTAGGCTTGAAAAATACCAAGAGAAAAGACTAAGAGAGGAGAGTGTAGGGTGAAGAGGGAGCTAGAATAAGAACACATCGTTGTTGAAGGTAGACTCCATCTCTGTCTCCCTCTTTCTCTCTTTTTGGTGCTCTCTTTCACTTTCCTCTTAATTTTTAATTTTTCCCTATTTCTTCTACACTTACACCGCTTCTAGCTACAATCGCCTTCTGAAAGGGAAGAGCAAAGGGGGAAGGCTTCAAAAAAATAATATTAGTAGAATGGAGGCTGATATTAGACAAAACCAAGAAAGAGAAAGGAAAAGGTCGCTGTTGCTCTCTCCTCCTGCTTAGGTAGCTAGGCTTATAATAATCTCCTTTTTCTCTCTTATACCAAATATATAATTAATATACTATTTCAAAAGTAAATGACAGCAATAATAAGAGAGGGGGAGAGAAAGAGAAATGAAAAAGTAATAAAACAAAAAGATAGAGATAGAGAAATTGACTAGCACTGCAATTGGTAAATTGACCTATAGGGACACCCTTTCATACTCATTAGCAAACGACTTCTTATAATCTTCTGTTGCAATTTCATTACACAAGTCTATGTTGTCGGTGTAGCTAGCCATCTTCTTCCAAGTTCATTACACACACATGCATGTCATCATCTTGAGTACAAAATTTTTATTTCATTATAAATAAGCTAGGAAAAGTAAATACTATTACTATAATATTTGAAATTATCCACAAGTATTCTAAACCTCAACTTAATTAAATGATCAGTTGATTTGTTTTTATATATATACTTGTGTGATGCATCCATTGGGTTCTCCAAACATTTTCCTTTATTATAACGATGGTGGGTGGCTCTTCCTTTTCTTTAATGGAGCACACAAATCATTTTTTTATCATAAAAACTTTTTATAATTATACTACCAAAAGATGCAGGCCTATAGCCAAGCAATTTTTCCTTTTTCTTTTCTTTTGTTGCCTTTGTCTATGTTGACTTAAGAGGGGCTTGAATTGTTAATGCCAAAACTCTCAGTGGCAGGTGAGCCCAGAAGCTAGCAGGGAATGAGGGGGTTATTCCTGTCATTTCACAACCTACCTCCGAGGCCCAGCTTAAAAGAGAAGATAAGGTTTGTGTGAGCCCCCAAACTAACACCATAAGAAGGATTCCATGGCCTTTTTGGGCCTGAAAAGATAATCTGAGCTGTGATCATTGAAAGATGGCTGTCGGATTGAGATCAGGCGGTCAAGAGAGAAGTGGTCCGGCGCACAACCAACCTCCTTGCGAAACCCTGTCGGCCAGTCTTAACGGGTTTTGACCCATTACAGTCATGATCAATAATTGAACCGTTGTGATTTAGACCTTGCACCAACTCAATCTCTAGTCTCATAACACACACTGATCATGTTATGTATCTCTGTGGTCCCTCTTAAAAAGTTGTTCTATACTAATCACTTGATTGGGTCTTCTAACTCCTCCATTTAAAGGTTAATTAACTTTCTTATGCACTTTTGATGTTTATTTTAATTCGATCGTCCTGACCAAACGCTCCTAATTATCACTGCTAACCTAAATTATGTATTTAACTCATCCTTTTGTATCTTTTCCTTTGTTTTGAAATTCAGCCATCAGCCATAAGCAGTTGATAATTTACTGTCATGCATATGATGCATGATACAAGTAATAATAATATAGAATACATAATTGACAAATTAAATGCATGCTGATCTTTTTCTTCTTCTCGGAAATCACTGCCAAGATTTAATTGACAAATTAAACCCATCAGTTCTGACCATCAATCAAACATAAGAATTAAATCCAAGAAAAGATAAAATTTATGACAGACAATGATTCTGTACTATTTAACACCGGTACCGGAACAACGATCGAGAATTAGACATGAAATGGTCCTCTTGTTAGCTCTAACTAGCACAAGCCAAAGGAAATTAAATTAATAGTTGATACAGACAGCGACCTTTCCTAGCTAACATCATCACAATAAAAATCAGAGGAAAGAAAAGGTCCTGATTAACTCTAATCAACCCGGGCAGCCATGGCATACATGGCTACAGATAATGGCACGTGACAGGGAAGACAGGTTGGCACGTGAGAAAGGAAGGCAATCACCTAGACGTTTACATATAACTGCCCAAAGGTCCAATTTAGGTTTTCTTCAAAAATAAAATGACCAAAAGCAGAAGGTTTCATTTCTTGGTTGCCCTACAATTGATAGCTTAATTACCCGAGAGACATCATGCATATATATATATATACAAGCCAATATCTGGTGATCTTGAGTTTAGCTGCCTTGTGTTTCATGGGTTGTAACCCTTTTTGCAAGTTATCACAAGCAGAGAGAGGAGAAACATTTTTGGATCTGCTGTGTCATTATCAAGTGCTGAATAACTGTGTTGTTACACATATGTAATGCCAACTATGTATGGCAGTATAATTATGTGCTGAAATTTCGTCTCATTATAATCAACTTCATATGTAAATCAGATTATTCAAATGTGATTTTTTTTAAAGGGCAAAAGAATAGCATACATATGTTTGTATTAAAATAAATTAAAAATTAAGATACACAAGGTGGATTAATAATCAATTATAGGGGTTGATTTCTACATATTTTGTATGCTGTATGCTGGGACCACACCATTTTTTTAATTTTATTTTCTTATATATTTGAATAAAGAGGAGGATCACTATGATTTGGCTTTGTGAATATTAACTGCAGAAAAAGGAAGAAGCCTTCATTACTGTTTGCATGAAAGAAAGAAGGAAAGAAAGGAAGGAAGATAGATAGATAGGCCAATTCCTAAACGGTTTTGATAGATGACAGCCCAACTTTTTCACACCACTCTTCCTCTATCTCTAAATCTGTTTTCATCCATGTGGCGGGTTATTCTGCTCTCCATCTCTGCCTCCGTTGGCTGATAACTGCTACATGGATCACGATTCCATTGTAGCAAAAGGGTCATGTGTATTGAACTATTTATTATTACCTCTCCAGCCCTTTTGAACTGATGTAATGTCTGCCTCAGCACTCAGCAGCTTCCCCCTTCTCATGAGTCTATGATCTTCCATGGCATAATTTGTAGTCAAAAGCAAATGTTATACACAGTCATATAATTGCAAATATGTATTATTACACAGATTTAACGAGATAAAAGATTATATATTTAGTCAAATTTTACATTTTAATATTATAAAAAAATTCTAATTAAATCTTATGGATAGTAAAAATAATTTCGACCGAAGTGCTTACGGAGTCAAATTTTAGTATTTGATGTTCAAACAACATATCAAAACCGTTAGATGTTCAAACAACATATCAACACATTTTCATATAGATTGAACATCTAACGGTTTTGATTTGTATAGAGTAGAACTAGGGTGTGCCTAAGTACACCAAGCCTCTTTGTGAACTCAACTCTAAAATCTATCGGATTGGCTTCAAATGATGAATCCAAACCGTTGAAATCCATCTACCTTACGAGTAATGTGTCTACATGCAAAAAATTTAAAATTTAAAATTAGTTTTGTATAGAGTCAAGTGGTCAAAAGGCGTCCAAAAAATAAATGCATTAAAATTAATTTATAAACCTTCTAATTTTAACCACTTGACTTTATACTAAATTAATTTGAAAGTTTAAAATTTTCACATGTAGATGCACCACTCGTAAAGTAAAAGGATTTCAACGGTTTGGATTCGTCGTTTGAAGCCAAATCCGATAGGTTTTAGAGTTGAGTTCACAAAGGAGCTTGGTGAACTTAAGAACACCCTCGTTCTACTCATGTGTATATGTATATGTATATATAGATATATCTATGTGTATGTATATGTATGTGTGTGTGTGTGTACATGTACATGTATGTGTGTATGTATATGTAGATACATGTATGTATACATACATATATGCATATATATATATATATATATATATATATATAGTAGAACTAGGGTGTTCCTAAGCTCACCAAGCCTCTCGTGAACTCGACTCTAAAACCTATCGAATTGACTTCAAACGACATTTTCAAACCGTTAGATGTTCAATCTATATTAAAATGTGCTTGGAGACCAAATTTTACATTTTTTGGAATTTTTTTACTATTTATTAAGCCACTTTGAAAATCTGAAAATCCTTATGAACAGTAAAAAACAGTAAAAATTTCTGGACCGCCGGATCAGTGATTTTCAAAGTGGCTTAATAAATAGTAAAAAAATTCCAAAAAATGTAAAATTTGGTCTCCAAGCACATTTTAATATAGATTGAACATCTAACGGTTTGGAAATGTCGTTTGAAGTCAATCCGATAGGTTTTAGAGTTGAGTTCACGAGAGGCTTGCTGAGCTCAGGAACACCCTAGTTCTACTATATATATATATATAGTGCTGGGCTTAGCTAAGCCATGGTGTAAAACGACTTGGTGCTCCACGCCTCATTATTTCCATTTTGAAAATCCAAACGACCGATCCGAACCGCTCAAGTTGTTCTCCATATTGATATGTGCTTGGAGACCAAATTTTACATTTTTTGGAATTTTTTTACTATTTATTAAGCCACTTTGAAAATCACTGATCCGGCGGTCCAGAAATTTTTACTGTTTTTTACTGTTCATAAGGATTTTCAGATTTTCAAAGTGGCTTAATAAATAGTAAAAAAATTCCAAAAAATGTAAAATTTGGTCTCCAAGCACATTTCAATATGGAGAACATGTTGGAAGGTTCGAATCGACTATTTGAACTTTGAAAATGAAGATATGGCGTGGAGTACCAAGTCGTTTTACTCCATGGAGTAGCCTAGTCGGACTATATATATATATATATATATATATATATATATATATATAGATGGACTTAGCTAGGCCATGGAGTAAAACGCTTGTACTCCACGTCATATTTCCATTTTGAAAATCCAAACTACCGATCCGAACTGCTCAAGTTGTTGTCCATATTGAAATGTGCTTGGAGACCAAATTTTACATTTTTTGGAATTTTTTTACAATTTATTAAGCCACTTTAAAAATCGCTGATCCGGATGAACAGTAGCAAAACAGTAAAAAATTCTGGACCAATGGAGCAGCGATTTTAAAAGTGGCTTAATAAATAGTAAAAAAATTCCAAAAAATGTAAAATTTGGTCTCCAAGCACATTTCAATATGGAGATCATGTTGAGCGGTTCAGATCGGTAGTTTGGATTTTCAAAATGGAAATAATGAGGCGTGAAGCACCAAGTCGTTTTACTTCATGGCTTAGCTAAGCCCAGCTCTCTATATATATATATATATATATAGGAAGTGGCTACGGTGCTACACGTAGCATAGAGGGCCTCCGTGCTATGGCTCAATATTTGAGTTTTCAAAATCCTAACGGTCAATCCGAACCGTTCAACATGACCTCCATATGAATATGTACTTGAATCAAATTTTACCTTTTTTAGAATTTTTTTACTATTTCTTTAGATAGGTAGAAAATCACTTGATCTTTATGGTACATAATTTCCAGATCAAGTGATTTTTTACCTATCTAAACAAATAGTTAAAAAATTCTAAAAAATGTGAAATTTGGTTTGCAAGTACATATTCATATGGAGATCATGTTGAACGGTTCGGATCGACCGTTAGGATTTTGAAAACTCAAATATTGAGCCGTAGCACGGAGGCTCTCTATGCTACGCGTAGCATATTAGCCAGATTATATATATATATATATATATATATATATATATATATATATATATATATATATATATAGTAGGGCTATTGTACTTCGCGAAGTAAAACAAAGTTTTACTTCACGCTCATACTCCCATTTCCAAAATCCAAATCGTCGATCCGAACCGTTCAAGTTGTTCTCCATATTGAAATGTGCTTGGAGACCAAATTTTACATTTTTTGGAATTTTTTAACTATTTATTAAGCCACTTTGAAAATTGCTGATCCGGGTGAACAGTAAAAACAGTGCAACAAAATTCTGGACCATGTGATCAGCAATTTTCAAAGTGGCTTAATAAATAGTAAACAAATTCCAAAATATGTAAAATTTGGTCTCCAAGCACATTTCAATATGGAGAACAACTTGAACGGTCGGATCGACGTTTTGGATTTTAAAAATGAGAATATGAGTGTGAAGTAAAATATTGGCTTTACTTCGCGAAGTACAATAGCACAATTCTATATATATATATATATATGGGTTACGGTACATTGCAATGTATAGGCCTTCTTGTACATTAGACTATAAATCGTCAAATTCAAAGTCCAAACAGCCGATCAAAACCGTTCAACTTGATTACCATATTAATATGTGTTTGGAGACCAAATTTTATATTTTTTGGAAATTGTTTACTATTTTTTTATATTTATTGAAAATTGCTATTTTTTATGGTCCAGATTTGTCTGAAAAACAACAATTTTCAATAAATCTAAAAAAATAGTAAAAAAATTTCAAAAAATATAAAATTTGGTCTCCAAACACATATTAATATGGAGAACAAGTTGAACGGTTTGAATCGGCTGTTTGGACTTTGAATTCGACGATTTATAGTCCAATGTACAAGAGGGCCTATACATTGCAATGTACCGTAGCCCATATATATATATAGAGGTAGGCTAATATCAAAATGTTTGTTTCAGAGCCGTGGTGCAACTAATTGGTTTTTTTTATTTTTTAAGTTCAAACGGTCGATCCACACCGTTAGATGTGATCTCTATATTAAAATGTGTTTGGAGACCAAATTTTACATTTTTTTTGGAATTTTTTTACTATTTATTAAGTCAATTTTAAAATTGTTGATTTTAATAAACAGTGAAAAATTTCTAGATTATTGACAATAGCGATTTTAAAAATGGCTTAATAAATAGTAAAAAAATCCAAAAAATATAAAATTTGGTCTCCAAGCACATTTTATTATAGATTGAATGTTGAACGGTTTGGATCGACTGTTTGAACTTTGAAAATGTAAAAACCAAAGTGTTTGTTCCACAGTTTACGTACAAACATTTTGATATTAGCCAACCTTTATATATATCAAATTTTAGTCAATTTGATGGATGTTTGATATTTCAACAAATAATCAAAATTAAGTTTTCACATGTAAAATTTTAATGGGCCAATTCCAAATTGACTCAAAATTTATAGTGTCATGATATCTAAATAATGAAATATACATCCACAATTTTTAATTTTTAATCTAAATAATATTTTTCAAGATATCAAATGGATTTACCATAAAAGTTGGTTATATGTTAGAATTGAGTAGAACTAGGGTGTTCTTAAGTTCACCAAGTCCTTTTGTGAACTCCACTCTAAACTTATCGGATCGGCTTTAAATGACAAATCTGAACCGTTGAAATCCGTCTATCTTATGTGTGATGCGTATGTTGTTCTATGCCATCTTCTAATTATGCTGTTTGGCTAATTTGCAAAACATACAATAATTGTATTTAACGATTTCTTTGTATAAGTGAGTTTGCAGGTTCAAGAACATTATAATTGCAAGATTAAATTTGAAGTTTGAAGGAAATCAACAAGACTTTACGAAGATTAAAATTATAAATTGTAATATCAAATAGAGAAGTAAAGTATATTTGAGATTGTTGATTTCTAGAACTATCTGTTCGGTACGGAAGCAAACTGTTCAGTACAGAATGTATTAATTGAATGGTACCAGACGGATAATGAAGCGTTTCAGTATAGAATAATTATTTTGATTAGCGATTGTTCATAATGGAATGTTTCGTAGCAACCAGGGACTCCCCTGGGTGTCTCCGTTCCGAACGGATGCTAACTGTACTACACGCCACCCAGGTTACACAGAATTGGGATGAAATATACTATCCGTTCTGTACGGACATAAACGTACTGAACGATTAGTATATAATTCAAAAAGGTGAAAACTCTTATTTCAATTATATTTGAACTATCCATTCAAACAGAAGATTGCCATACTGAATGGGTCAGTTCAAATACCTAGATCTGAAGCTCCCTCTATAAATGGAGTTAATACTCTAACTTCATATTTAAGATAGCCGCATCTAAATTTCAAAAAGCACTTATTATGTGTTCTTAAGAGCTTCCATCTTTGAGAGAGCTAAAACTTCAATACTTCTTTAATAATCTCAAACCCACTTAACTAATCTACTTCTAGATTTAGTTAGGGTATTGGTCCGTTGTTCTATAGTGTGAAGATCTACTTTAGTGCTTCTTTCTTATAGCTGTGTGGCTTCCCGCTTGTAGGGCATTAAGGGCTCACCGGCTCGAGCGTTTCCACTCACATATATCCATAGTTGTGTGACGATCATCTGCGTAGGACTCTCTAACTCGATCTTCTAGGCTCAACCTTGTACACAAGTTGTCCTTGACTTTCCATCTTTGTTTGGGTTCACGTGTCACGAGTTGTATCATTTTCTTCATTGGGTAATATGAAAGGTGCGCCGACGAGGTTGCGTTGCCCCGGAGACGTAGGCATTTTAAGCCGAACTCCATTAACATCCCTCGTGTCAATCTCTCTTACTCTATCTATTTACTTTACATTGTTGATTGATTACGGTTATTTGTTGTTTTACTTACCATCATGAAAAACGTCTAAGGTTCTATAAATCACCATATTCACCCCCCCCCCCTCTAGATGCCGGTTAGGGCCAACAACGTGTAAATGCAAAAAAAAATAAAATTTAGAATTAATTTTGTATAGAATCAAGTGGCCAAAAAACGTTCAAAAAATAATTACATTAAAATTAATTTATCAACATTTTAATTTTGACCGCTTGACTTTATACTAAATTAATTTGAAAGTTTAAAATTTTCACATGTAGACGCATCACTCGTAAGGTAAATGGATTTCAACGGTTCGAAATTGTTATTTGAAACCAATTTAATATATTTTAGAATTGAGTTCACAAAGGAGCTTGATGAACTTAAAAAAACCCTAGTTCTACTGACTAGAATTAAACAAGCCACAAGCTGTTAAACATTTCCAATATTATGAATAATTTTAAATATTTACAGTTCTGTTCATTAATGTAATATAATAAAGGATTGGGATCTACAATGCATCGATTTAACAACATTAACAGTGATAACCAATAATTTGTACTTTCAAAATTCGATTTTAAACATGATTTATAAAAGTGAAGATTAATATATAATTAATAACCTTTAAAAATAATTTTGAAATTGCAGTAAATTTGATATACTGCCAATCCATAAAGCAACAACATACTTATGAATTTTTTATTTTTGAAGTTCTTTATTTTCATTGATTTTCTTCATTTGATAAATAGTGTATATATTAATTATCAATTTTTTTATCAAATTGATCATGTCTCTTGAATTTTTATCATATTAACATTAATTATATACTATGTTACTCTGATACTCCTATATGCATGGGTTTCGTATATATATGTTACTCTGATACTCTTATATGCATGGGCTCTGTATCCGTATCGAGTACGCATCAGATAATTCGATACGCGTCTGATACGCGCCCGATACGCTAGCTAATATATCAGCTTACGTGGCGTATCCTTAATCTTTTGATACTGTCTCTGATACAAATTGATTCTCATCGATACGGCTCTGACACGTCTGGATACGGTCGGGATACGCCTACATTAGCAACGTGTTATGCATAATCGAACTGTACACCGGGCATACACCATACACCAACGTTGTGCACCGCGCATGGACCACATGCCAAAAACATTTTTCTAGCGCCATGCAGAATCGAATCCTGATTGTGTGGCACAAGCAACATAATCCTTTACCAATACCCAATATGTTTTATATTTAATTTATATAATACAAATGTTGAATTAATAATATAATTAAAATAATAAAAAATAATATATAATAAGCGTATTATATTCTTGATTTTTGAAATTGCCGTATTGCACTATAGTCGTATCTAATACGATATTCTTACCCGTATATATCCATGCAACATAGATTATAGAACATATAATATTTCATATAGCGAGAATTTTTTTTCATTTGCATTGTTTAGTTCTTTTGATAAAAATGTACTGTTAAATTCTAATGTATTTTCGTGTACAATTTGAATGAAAACGAAATTGGACACAAAAAGGCAAAAGTAGCCTTTAGCAAATGAGAGTTTAACATAACCACTGAGTCGTTGTCGATAGCAGATCACCATTTGTTTCTTTTATTATTCGAGGCACCCTATCCAGGACCGCAGCTATAGCACCAAATCTTTTTTTTATTTAAATCTAGGCAGAGGCTGAGCTATATATAGCATTTTTTTTTTATAAACCGTAATTAAAATTTTGTTTTTTTACAAAACCAACATGATTACTTATTTTTCAACAAAAATCATAAGAACCGAAATGTTATTTCAGTTCGAAATTTTTTTTTTTATTCTGGACCGAAATGACATTTCGGTCTGGTCCCCTTTTCGGATTTTCTGTGGTACTTTTTCATAAGTTTTCATATGAGCTGCCGCAGAAAATCTGAAAAGGGAACCGGACCGAAATGACATTTCGGTCCGGAATAAAAAAAAATTCGGATAGAAATGATATTTCAGTTCTTATAATTTTTGTAAAAAAATATAATCACGTTGGTTTCCTAAAAATATTTTTTTAACTATGGTTTATAAAAAAAAATTCGAGCTATAGCACCAAGCCACCAATCTTCTCCAGAGCATATATCAGATTTATAATGATTCGCTTTAGCGATTAGCAATTAGTATCGCCGCAATCACGTGTCCTGCGTGACTAGTAATTGAAAAACCAAACACTTTTTCTAGTAATGACAGTGAAAATGGAAATTTATGAAATTACAGTGGAATTGGTCAATTTTTCTAGGAATAATTATTTCGCATAAACATTAAACACTGTTCAAGTCAGAAAATTAATTAAGAGCTTGCTTGTATCAAACAACATGAAACAAAGGATTTTATGGGTATCGATCGAATACGATTTGATGTCTAATAATATATAGAGAGGAGGGTTCAAATGCATCATGATTTTGTGTTCCAATATGCTCCACATTTTTTATCGCTGTTTTCAAAGTCCGAACAGTCCATCCGAATCACTCAACATGATCTTCATAATAAAATGTGCTTGGCGACCAAATTTATATTTTTTAGAATTTTTTTACTATTTTTTTACATAGGTACAAAATCACTGTTTTAAAGAGATTCTGAACAATCCGAAAAAGTAATGTTGTACCTATGTAAAAAAATAGTAAAAATATTCTAAAAAATATAAAATTTGATCTCCAAGAATATTTTATTATGAAGATCATGTTGAGCGGTTTGGATCGACTGTTCGGACTTTGAAAACGGAGATAAATGATATGAAGCATAAAATTATGGTGCATTTGAACCCTCCTCTAATATATATTCGTTCTGCATTCAAATTCACACCAACAAAAATAAATTCAATCAAATCTAAATTTTTCGCGAATCTAAATTGTTTGTATAAATATCATCGCGAATCAGCCAATGTAATAGAATTCAATTCGATATTTTTCAACCTACTAAACTTATTTTATTTCACCAACACGCCAATATCTTTTTCTGTGTAAATTTTTGTAGAGCCTGCGAAATCGTAACGAGAAATCAAACTCTAGACTTTTGAATAACCAACAGTTTTAAGATATTTTCTAAGCCAATTGTGCTATCTTCGCTCGGGATTAGTCCGTGATCATTCAATAATAGCTTGATCGCTACTAGCCCGAGCTCAAAACGAGCCAACTCGTTAGTGGCTCAATACATAATTAGCGAGTTCAACCTGAGCTTAGCTCGCTCACGAGCCAACTTGCTCCTTAGTGAATTTTATGAATTTGTGTGAGTTTTATGTTGTTCAACTCGATTCTAATTGTTTGTGGAATTAATTTTTTTTTGTAAAACTCGGTCTAGTTAGGCCCAACGAGCTAATACGAGCTAGCTCGATTCAGTTTGTTAGTGGCTTGGTCTGATTATGAGCTAAGGTTTTAGCGGGACCCTCTAATTCCAACTCACTCAGACTCACTCAATTCCTACTACAATAAGCTGATTATAAGCTGGACCTAGCTCGGCCTGAGCCACCTCGTTACCACTCCTACCAGTATCGCGTTAAAAAATATTGTATCGCCGTATCCGTATTGTATCTGATACGATACCCGTACCGTATAACATAAGCCACTAGATCAAATTTCGATGATGGTTCCATTTGACCAACTTTGTTAATATCTATAATAATATTGATTCTTTTTGGGTGATTACACATGCAGGCCGTACGTAGGCTCCATAAATTAATATTGATTTGTATACTAGCTTTTGTAATTGAATTCATTTGTAGTACTTGACAAATAACTTACCAGTAATGAAAAAGAATACGGATTTGACAAGCTTTTGGATTCGTCTCCTTTTGGGTCCTTAGATTTTGACATAGTATTAAAAAAATAAAACTATAAACTATTATTAGTCCGATGACTTTTCAAAGTCCCCTCACGGCTCACGTGTGATAGGAAGGCATTGTGACACGTGTTGAATGCGACCATCTTCCTCGGCTCCACATTTGATATTTTTCTTTCTTTTATCTTCATCGTCATCCATTGCTTTCTTATTCTTATTCATAGTCCATACCAACATTGATTATTTTGGAGAAGAACAATATCAAGATATTTCTTTCAATTTCCTTTTCGTTGTCTCACTATATATATTTGATATTAATATTGCTGATAGGCAAGTCTATGATGACACCTGGTTACAGAATTACGTACCAATAGTTACAAGACAGGTACAGAGAAATTTTCTACCAATCGTTAGCTAGATATAAATTTAATTTGTATTTTACTCCAACAGTGGAGGTCCATTATGACGATGTGAACTGAACAATAAATGTTTGTTTCCTAGCTTGTGGTCTTAAAGCCGGTGCCCAATCTATAATTACTCACAAAATTTAATTAAAAGAAGGTGAGTAGAACTAGGGTGTTCTTAAGCTCACCAAAATCCTTTGTGAGCTTAATTCAAAAATATATTGAATTGGTTTCAAACGATACATCCAAACCGTTGAAATCGATATACTTCACGAGTGATGCGTTTATATGTCAAATTTATAAATTTTCAAACTAATTTAGTATAAAGTCAAGCGGTCAAAAAAAGATGGTCATTATTTTTTGACTGCTGGACTTCATATTAAATTAGTTTGAAAATTTATATTTTGACATATAAACTCATCACTCGTGAAGTATATCGGTTTCAACGATTTGGATGCGTCGCTTGAAGCCAATCTGATGAGTTTTTTGAGTTAAACTCACAAAAAGACTTGGTGAGCTTAAGAACACCTAGTTGTACTCAAAGAAGGGAAAGAAGGTCACTGCACAATAATTATTTTAATAATTTTAATAAGAGTAAGATTCATATCTCTCATGTTATTCATGCTAGCTTCGTTCATGATTTACATTCTTATTTCTATTTTCAAAGTTCAAATAGTCGATTCGAACCGCTCAACATGATCTTCATATTAAATGTAATTGGAGACCAAATTTATATATATATTTTTAGATAGATAAAAAATCACTGCTTTTGAATGGTCCAAATTTTTCTGAAAAACAGTGATTTGTACCTATCTAAAAAAATAGTAAACATTTAAAAAAAAACATAAAATTTGATCTCCAAGTACATTTTAATATAAAGATCATGTTGAGTAGTTCGGACCGACTGTTTGGATTTTGAAAATGAAGATAAAGATGTAATAATATTATTAAAAATGCATTAAGAATTATTAATTTTGGACAACTAAAACTCAATCAAATCTCATTATTTTTATAGACATAATGTGGGAATTATCTATAATATATGACCATCTTTTGACTGCTTGACTTCATACTAAATTAGTTTGAAAATTTATAATTTGACATATAAACTCATCACTCGTGAAGTAGATCGGTTTTCAACGATTTGGATGCGTCACTTGAAGCCAATCTGATGAGTTTTTTGAGTTAAACTCACAAAAAGACTTGGTGAGCTTAAGAACACCTAGTTGTACTCAAAGAAGGGAAAGAAGGTCACTGCACAATAATTATTTTAATAATTTTAATAAGAGTAAGATTCATATCTCTCATGTTATTCATGCTAGCTTCGTTCATGATTTACATTCTTATTTCTATTTTCAAAGTTCAAATAGTCGATTCGAACCGCTCAACATGATCTTCATATTAAATGTAATTGGAGACCAAATTTATATATATTGTTTTAGATAGATAAAAAATCACTGCTTTTGAATGGTCCAAATTTTTCTGAAAAACAGTGATTTGTACCTATCTAAAAAAATAGTAAACATTTAAAAAAAAAACATAAAATTTGATCTCCAAGCACATTTTAATATGAAGATCATGTTGAGTAGTTCGGACCGACTGTTTGGACTTTGAAAATGAAGATAAAGATGTAATAATATTATTAAAAATGCATTAAGAATTATTAATTTTGGACAACTAAAACTCAATCAAATCTCATTATTTTTATAGACATAATGTGGGAATTATCTATAATATTTAATTTTAAAATTAATCTTATTTTCAAAAACTACTTAAACAGTCGAAATAAATTATTGCTAATTAAATAACTTCTGCTCTTAATTAAGAGGAGGGATCCGATTACACCTTTTTTGGTGACACACTTTGACACCTACCATTTTCAAAGTCCAAATAGTCGATTCAAACCATTCAACATGATGGGTATATTAAAATGTGCTTGGAGATCAAATTTTACATTTTTTTGAATTTTTTTGCTATTTATTAAGATGGTTACAAAAATCGTTGTTTTCATACCATTGAAAAACAGTGATTTTGTAACCATCTTAATAAATAGTAAAAAAATTCAAAAAAATGTAAAATTTGATCTCCAAGTACATTTTAATATGGTGATCATGTTGAACGGTTCGGATCGACTGTTTGGATTTTGAAATCGCAAAATTGACCTATATAAAAAACGGTGTCATGATGTGTCACCAAAAAAGGTGTAATTGGATCCCTCCTCCTTAATTAATTACATGTGGACATTAAAATAAGGAGACTTCGGATGCAATTAGTTTTTTGTTACAAATTATAAAACACAAATTTATAAATAATTTTTTTAGCGTAGACACTGTCGTGAATTAAAAATATCTATGATTAATGGTCCAGAGGCATCATTTGAATTTTAAACTTAATTTAGAATATTAATACAAAAGTGAAGTTACTACAATTTATAAGGTATATGTTTCGATAAATGTCATCCATCAACCAATTTATAGCGCCAAGAAGATTTATAAATAAAATTATTCAAATATCCAGGTTCCCAATGTTTTCAAAATTTGAAATTAACTTAAAACAAGTGAATTATATATTTTAGAATCCAAATTTCTAAAACTCTGTTTAAATTCAACTTAGTTCGAAAATCTTTGTTTGACAAATATTAATAAAAATTATAAATATTTTCCAAAATAGCCGTTGTATATATAGTGTTTTGAAATGGACTAGCCGGTCCAGGATCGGACCGGACAACCCGGGGTCCAACCCAGACCGTGCCCCAAACCCGGACTGGACCGGACCAAGGCTAGGGACAGTCCTGGCACGGGTCTGGTCCATTTTTTTTTCTTCGGCCCGTGTAGGACCGAACCGGACCAAAAAAAAAATTTGGGAGATTTCATGTACCATAGCCTCACTCCTTATAAATTTGGGAGAATTTCATGTATACCCCTCGAAAACTTCTAAATTATGTGCAACAGTCCCAAAAAAAAAAAAACTGCCGAACCGTGGACTGGACCGGACCACGGTTCAAGCACGAGTTTCGGCCGACCCCCAATTACTCAGACCGCCGGATTCGGACCGGCCGGCCCATTTTCAATTCACTGGTTGTATACAATTATATAAGAGTAAGGCTATGGTACTTCGGCTAGTGTACTATGGCTAGTGTACTACGGCTCAATATGGTACTTTTTAAAATCCTAACGGTCGATCCGACCGTTCAATGTGATATCCATATGAATATGTACTTGCAAACTAAATTTTATATTTTTTCAAATTTTTTTAGATATGTAGAATTTTGATGGTCCAAAATTTGTATAAAACACTGAAAATTCTACCTATCTAAAAAAATAGTAAAAAAATTCGAAAAAATATAAAATTTAGTTTGCAAGTACATATTCATATGGATATCACATTGAACGGTCGGATCGACCATTAGGATTTTAAAAAGTACCATATTGAGCCGTAGTACACTAGCCGAAGTACCATAGCCTCACTCATTATATAATATTAAAAAGAAAAAGTGTATTCAAGGGTTGTGTAGCACAGTCGTAGCTCCACTCCACAGTCCATACAAACCAAATGACAATTTTGGTTTTGAAAAAATCATCCAAATAAATGAATGAGGCAAATTATATAGCGGGCCCCACACGGGCTGCCCGTCGCCCTCTGCATCGAAATGGACCGCAGGTTGGGCCGACTAGTGGGACCCATCTGGATGCCGTTTGCCGCCTCCTTACGGCAACACCAGACCCCGCACCAGTCATCTCCATTTCTTTCTTCTCTTTTTTTTTTGAGGCTTTTTTATTTTATTACCCTTTTTTTTTTTCCTGGTCGATTATTTCTCCTCATGTTGAAAATGGACCCCATCACTTTTAAATCTGAATGTCCGTTTGGAGTTTGGACCACTTTCTTTAATTATTCCCTTCTTTCTTTTTTTCACTCTTTGAAAATGCTCTTTCACCTGAAAGCCATATCTAATTAATATCTTACATCTAAATTAAACCCAATAAATTTTTTATAATATTATTGTGTAATACTAATTATATACTTTGTTAAATGTATGTTTTTTTCTAGTAACATTTTTCCTAATATAAAAAAAAACATATAGAACTATAAAGATACTCTTATTTTCATTCAATATTAGATGGAAGAAGATATATTTCTCAAATTTATACACATGGATCTTAAAATGAATCGAATGACTTTAAGCTTCTTATATTCATCAGACTCAAATTTATTTCCAATAAACATCATTGGACCTAAACTTTTCTCCTTGTTCAACCATTGTTATGATATGTGGCCCAGCCATATAAAATACAAAATTCAATAAAAATTCAATAAAGAATTCATCAGTGAAATGACTTTTTTTTTTTTTGTCTCGAATATCAATTTATTTTCTTTTTATTCAATTAAGAGTAGGAGTAAGATTGATTGTAAAATTTAACATTAATTTTTATTTTCATAATTTTCTTCCGAATTTCTTTTGAAAGTCTGTGGCTTTAATGCCTACTAACAATCCGATTGATAAAAAAACGTATTTACAATTAGTCAAGCAACTCTAATTCTTAAATCTACTTCTTTATTCTCACGAAATTCTCTAATTAAATTACTTAAAATTATTCTAATCACCCTTAATCACTCAGATCTATCTTTTAACTAGATCTACTCTTCTAATCCTACTTATATACACTCATAATCACTCTAATATATTAATCCTCATCTCGCTTCATGTCCAAATCTGCTCTTCCGACTGCTGTCGTGTGCCGACAACCGAATTTACTCACCGTCACGAAAATCACACGTTATACATTTCTCATTTAATTTGAAAAAATCCTTCCATCTGAATTTCACCTAAGTCTACGTATAAACTACAAAATTTTACAAACTCTTATCATATTCCAAGTGTGGAAATAACAAATTGATATCATAGTGATTTATTTTTGTATGTGTTGTATTTGCAGCCTTCACACATCACCGACCAGCTCAGTTTGATTAGATTAATCAATCAATTGCTACCCAACTAGGTACATCCACAAATGAGAATATAAGCACCAAACTTGATCTCCAACAGTTAATAACTTATGGGCATATTTGGCCGATTTTTTCTTCTAATATCCTCCCTAAATAAAAAAATACAAATATGCCCTCGTTTTCTTATTTTTAAAACTACCCCAACCGTCAAAATTCTTGGCGATCCTTTTTTTTAGAACTGTCAGAAATTCTGACATTTCTGGAATATTTTTTTGAAAAATTTCAAAACGAAACACTAAACTAAATTTTTTATTTTTGATAAAATACTAACTAAATCTCAAAATGATCTATTTTTTTTATAGCATACCTTAGATCTGAATATAAAAAACGCTAAACTAAATTTCAATGAAAACATTTGAACTAAAAAATGGAAATATAACCAAAAAAAAAACTCTATATCTTAGACTTCATAAGTTTACATGAACAATGTGCAAGAAAGATATAGTAAAGGACAAGAAAATCGAAAAACTAGACTCAAAAACACTTAATCAGAAACTCCAACTCAAGTTTTGTGGGTATTCCCTTGTGTTTTTGCAATTCTAACCGCCAACCAACTGTTGAAGGTAAATCTTGTATTAGTTTCAAAATTGGTATCTCATCCTCGCAAGCTTTCCGAAAAGTAGTCATACGCTATAAAATAGGGCACTCAAGCGTCAAGATACACCCATTTGAAGTTTCTCCGTCAGATATCGCCTTCTCAGTATAGATACTGTCTCTCTTTCCTTACCTCTCACCCTACCCTCGTATGTTTAGGAGAGATATTTCAGAGAAATACATGTACAACCTACAGGTGCTTCAAAATGAGAGAAATGACTTAGAACAAATAAACAAAGATAAGAACCAGCTTTTGGTCTAGTGGCAAAGGCACATGTTTCTCATTTGGGAGGTCATGGGTTCAAAACCCAGACGGGAAAAAATCATTTGTTGTAATAACAAAGGTTTGAAAAGGGTGTTAGGTGGCATCACCCCCAACCCTATAATTAAAAAAAACAAATAGACAAAGATGCATTATAATTAGTGTTTTGCAAACGGGCACGGGCGGGCGGGCACGGGCAAAACCCGGGGCGGGTCACGGGCAACACGGGTCACGGGCAACGCGGGTCACGGGCGACACGGGACGGGTTAGCACGGGTATTTTTTTTAAAAACCCTACCCGGCCCCTCTCAATCCCCCCGGGCAACACGGGTCACGGGTAGGCGGGTTTAGGATCCGGGTAGCACGGGTCTGGTCCGGTCCGGTCCGAACGGGGTTTCTTTTTTTTTTTTTGGCTGCTGTTTTTTCTTTGCTGTTTTTTTTTCTTTTTCTGTTTTTGTTTTCTTTTTAAACCAATAAAATACAAATCAAAATTCATTTGGCATGATTGCATATTTGAACTCAATAATTTTTGTGATACTAAAATCAAAATCAAAGTAACGAATTATTTTAAAACAATATTTCTTAAATCAATTACTTTAAATTTTGAACAAAAAAATATAAATTAAAAATTTCTTAAATCAATTACTTTAAAACAATAAAATATAAATCAAAAATTTCTTAAATCAGTTACTTTAAAAATAATTATGAATTATTTTAAAACAATAGATTAAAAAATAAAAGTTACCCTCCTCCTTTATTCCGGGCTTGGGACCGGCTATGTAAAATAACATAGGCGGAGTTCTAACTTTTTTTTTGTTAGTAGTTCTTCTTTAAAATGAATAATTTAAAAACTAATTGAAATGTTTAGAAATTAATAATTTAAAGAATAACCATAAAGATTAAAAGACGTTAGAAATTTATACCGACACTACATATCTAGAAGGTAGCATTCATATATTATTGGTCGCTCTCTTCCGCACCATCTAAATCTGAATTAGCCTCGGGCCGCGGCTCGGTACCACTTTCTTTGGTGTCGACTCCAGATGATGATGGTTGATGATCGCGATATTGCTTGCGATCTTAAGCATCAATCCAATCTTTCAAGCACACAAGTCTCTCAAAAACATGTGGACCCAACTTACTGTGTTTGTCGGAGAGGATCCTGATCACCGAACTAAAACAACTTTCGGAAGGGATGGTTGACACGGGTACGGCAAATACATCGCAGGCCATCATCGCGAGGACTGGATAGTGACTTGCATTCCTCCTCCACCACGCCATGATGTCAACCTGTTCACTTTCGTTGCGCATCGAAATATAGCTCAATAATTCGTCTGTGGATGTGTACGGGTCGCTCTCCAACTGAACATCTGATAACAATCCACCACTGCTGGTGCTCCTGGAAGTGGAACTATGAAAAAAAAATAGTAAACAAATAATGTAGATGTTATAAATAATAAAGATTAATAAAGATTCATACCTAGCGGTGGCACGGGATGAAGACGCTTGGTTTTGGTTATCACCCATTCTTGAGTTGTATAAGTTAAACATCTCATCGAACTTCGAATTCACATATGTATCCACCCCGGTTTTGTCTAAATGTAGATTCTCTTTGTACGCTTGAAGTATTATGATCGTGAATTGCTTCTTGTATGCCGGGTTGAGGCAGCTTGCGATAATGGCCAGGAGGGGTACATCTTCCCAATATTTTAGGAATTTTTGTTTCATGGCATCTACGATCGGCGTGAGAGAGGAGTCGTTGCTTTCAGCTACTTCCAAGTCACAATACACCTTGGAAATTTGGTAGAGATGTTTGAGCAACTCAAATGCCATCGGTGAGTACGAGCAGGATAGTTTTGACGGTTGCTGTAAAAAAGGTTCCTAGAAAGTTCTTAAGCCTTTCTAGTTGCTGCCATTCTTCGCGGGTGGGTTCCAATTTCATTCCCTCGGGGGTGGAGCTTCTCAAAAACTCCCATATGACAACTGAGTAAGGAAGGCATCGGTTCAACATCCTATAAGTGGAGTTCCAACGGGTATCTATATCCCAAGGTACTCTCAACCTGCTCAATCCAAACTCCACACAAAATCGCAAACCGTTGTTTTCTTTCTTGGTTTGAAACAATGTGGGCAAGAGCTCCCTTAAATTTAATTATCAGTTGTTTTACGGCTTCTGTTTTAAGGCCGTCCTTCACGACGAGGTTAAGTATGTGGCAAGCACACTTTTGGTGAAACATTTCACCATTCATGATTGGGTTCAGTGACCGTTTAAAAATCTCAATGGAAGCTACGTTGTTTAACCTAAAAAATAAACATAACATACTTATTTAACCTATTAAAAATAAATCTGAATTTCAAAAATAAAATCTAACCTATTCAAAAATAAATCTAATAGCTTAACATATTCAAAAAAAAAATCTAACATACTTATTTAACCTATTAAAAATAAATCCGAATTTCAAAAATAAAATCTAACATATTCAAAAATAAATCTAATTACTTAACATATTCAAAAAATAAATCTAACATACTTATTTAACCTATTAAAAATAAATCCGAATTTCAAAAATAAAATCTAACCTATTCAAAAATAAATCTAATAGCTTAACATATTCCAAAAATAAATCTAACATACTTATTTAACCTATTAAAAATAAAATCTAACCTATTCAAAAATAAATATAATAGCTTAACATATTCAAAAAATAAATCTAACATACTTATTTAACCTATTAAAAATAAATCCGAATTTCAAAAATAAAATCTAACCTATTCAAAAATAAATCTAATAGCTTAACATATTCAAAAAATAAATCTAACATACTTATTTAAACTATTAAAAATAAATCCGAATTTCAAAAATAAAATCTAACCTATTCAAAAATAAATCTAATTACTTAACATATTCAAAAAATAAATCTAACATACTTATTTAACCTATTAAAAATAAATCCGAATTTCAAAAATTAAATCTAACCTATTCAAAAATAAATCTAATTACTTAACATATTCAAAAAATAAATCTAACATACTTATTTAACCTATTAAAAATAAATCCGAATTTCAAAAATAAAATCTAACCTATTCAAAAATAAATCTAATTATAGCTTAACATATTCAAAAAATAAATCTAACATACTTATTTAACCTATTAAAAATAAATCCGAATTTCAAAAATAAAATCTAACCTATTCAAAAATAAATATAATAGCTTAACATATTCAAAAAATAAATCTAACATACTTATTTAACCTATTAAAAATAAATCCGAATTTGAAAAATAAAAGCTACCCTATTCAAAAATAAATCTAATAGCTTAACATATTCAAAAAATAAATCTAACATACTTATTTAACCTATTAAAAATAAATCCGAATTTCAAAAATAAAATCTAACCTATTCAAAAATAAATCTAATAGCTTAACATATTCAAAAATAAATCTAACATACTTATTTAACCTATTGAAAATAAATCCGAATTTCAAAATAAAATCTAACCTATTCAAAAATAAATCTAATTACTTAACATATTCAAAAAATAAATCTAACATACTTATTTAACCTATTAAAAATAAATCCGAATTTGAAAAATTAAATCTAACCTATTCAAAAATAAATCTAATTACTTAACATATTCAAAAAATAAATCTAGCATACGTATTTAACCTATTAAAAATAAATCCGAATTAGAAGAATAAAATCTAACCTATTCAACAATAAATCTAATTACTTAACATATTCAAAAAATAAAGCTAACATACTTATTTAACCTACTAAAAATAAATCCGACTTTAGAAAATTAAATCTAACCTATTCAACAATAAATCTAATTATTTAAATTTTAAATTACTCTACAAAAAAAAATATAATTACTCTACAAAAAAAAAATCTAACATTCAATTTTAATACTAATATTCTATACAAAATCTAACAAAAACTAATTTAAGTTAAACTAATTGAAACAAAATATAAATTTAACATTCTATATTTCAATTTAACAAAATTTAATAACATGAAATAAATCTAACCTTTAAATCTCGCGGGAAAATTTTGCGGGAGGTGACGAACTTCGTAATTTCAATACCTTCATAATTTTGTTGCTTATTCGTAGAATGAATTAAATTTACAACAATATTTTTTTTTAACAACAAAATTAAAATTGAGAATAATGAAAATATTGAGATTGAGATTGAGAGAATGAGAGATGAAAATATTGAGATTGGGATGTGAAAATTTGTGAGGGATGGGGGTGTATTTAAAGAGTTTTGTTTGGGGAGAGTATAATTTGAAATTTAAAAACAAAACTTAAAAAAAAAAAACTGAAAAGGGGAGTGATTTCGGGTAGGGGTCCGGGGGGTGGGGGGGGGGGGGGGGTTGGGGGGAAAAATTTGAATTTCAAAAAAAAAAAAGTACACAGGTTCGGGTACGGGTAGACTGGCACGGGTCTGCGGGTACGGGTAATCCGAGTCCACGGGTCGGTATGGGCGGGTACGGTATCACGGGTAAATTTAAAAAAAAACCATACCCGGCCCTTCTCAACCCGTACCCGTTTAACCCGTGAACCCGTGCACGGGCACGGGCAGGGCGGGCACGGGTCCCGGACGGGCCGGGTCGGGTCTGACCCAGACGGGTATTTGCAAAACACTAATTATAATATGAAGGTATAGATCGACGACATGGAAATATTTTTTTTAATCACACACAGATCATAGAATAAAACCATGTACAGTGTTTTTTGTTTTGTTCTGTCATTTAGTCATATTCTATTGTGAAATTGATATTAATCGTTAAAAAATTATTTGATGAACAATTTTACTACTCAAATACTCCTCAATTTTCAAAAAAATAAAATGAAAAACAAAATAGCCAGAATTCTTGATGATTCTAAAAAAAAAAAAAGGACCGTCAGAGATTCGGGCAATTCTCAAGAGAATAGGATCACCATAATTAATTTCATATGAACCCATTTGCATGGGATACCCATTTGTATCGGGACTAGCCTCCATCTTTTCATACGAATTAACTAATTAATTTCATATTTACTCTGCATACATATGCAGAGCTCATTATCATAAACAAAGATTTATTTTTCAATTTCTCTCTGCTCCAGACTGATTAATTTAAGGCAATAAGACTTAAATATCAAACAAAATGTAAAATGTAAAAGAGAGTAAAATTGAATAAGCAACTTCTCCTTAAATTTAGGTAGTAACCAAAAGTTGTCACTGACAAAACTTTTAAGTGTTTAAATGAGACTAATATATTACACAAAATTTATAAAAACTTCAAAAATAAAAAGCCTTAATGTGGGCTGGAACAGGGTGTATGCGATCTAAACATGCATCAGAGAACTCCGAATTGATACAAGTACCAACTGAATGAATTCAAAGTTCATAGATAAAATGAGAATATATATAACAATCTTTCAATATTTGTTCATAAGAGAAAGAGAGAGAGCAGCAGAAAAGATGAGATGAGGAGCAATAGAGATGGAGGCATCTGGAGGTGCATGCAAAGGTAGTTGTCATGGACCTTCACGGTTTACGAAATGCAAGAATGCAATTGGAAGTTTAGAATGGAGTTGTATGAATTGTGCCCCATATCTTCACTTTTGACTCTGGTCCTTACACCTCCAGTAACATGCGTAACAGTCATCAGTATGTTGCTGTAAACCCAAGGCCATCATCACAAATTCCTTTATCATGTACCAATCATCAACACAAATATGTTTCTCCTGCATTTTGCTACTTTTGGAGGACCCCTTTCTCTCTGCGCTGCAGAAACAGAGCTTCAATTAATTTTTTACTTTCTTTTCTTTCAAATGTGCATGGCATTGGCTCCGTTACGGAACAGCACGGCACGCGTGTCAGTTACGTGCCATGACTCGCGTGTTCCGTGCCGTGTTCATCTTTTGAAACTTTGTTACAGCACGGCACGTAAAAGATTTAGTCACGGCACGGCACGGCACGTAGTCACACGAGTCACGTGTAATTAGGACCATTAGATTTTGATTTAATGGTGAATCTTGAATAAACTAACCTAAATTATGATTAAATAGTCACGCGAGTCACACGAGTCACGTATGGTCATGGCACGTTAGGCACGGCGTGACCATTCGTGTGCCATGACCACCCCTTGACATTTTAGTCACGGCACGACACGGCACGTGAAAAATTAACTTGGTCACAGCGTGTTAGTCACGGCACGGCACGTTTATTCCACTCTACCACGAGGTGTGTTGTGGAGTGGCCGGCGACTGAAATGGTTAATAATAATTAGTTGTGCAAAAATAGTAATTTCCTTTCCTATATGGACATCCTAATTAAGTACACAATTGGACATTTACAAGCAACGACAAACATTTAGTTAATTAAAAGGGATCAGGTGGTACAGAAGTTTGATATTTTGCCCTTGATGTGTCGCGTTTTCTAAGAAATATAATACACTTTGTAATATAAATAAACTAAGGTTGATCGATCGATGTTGGTAGGGGCGAAAAGGGGTTACTAACAATCATATATAAGTATCAACATATATATATAATTAATGTGAAAAGGTAGGTAGTGGATGGGTCCAACTCCAATCTACCAATTTCCTTCGTGGTAGCTTATTTTAGTAAAAAGAGATCGTTCAAAGGTGCCATCGTATCTCAACTTCAAAATTATCTTTCCTTTTACTTTTAGTATCGTCACAAATAAAAAAAGTAAATATATCACACCTAATTTCTCCGGATTGTCTGTGGATAAATCTCTACACAAATATATATATATATAGAGATGGACTAGACTAAGTCATGGTGTAAAACGACTTGGTACTCCACGCCATATTTTCATTTTCAAAGTTCAAATAGTCGAGTCGAACCTTCCAATATGTTCTTCATATTGAAATGTACTTGGAGACCAAATTTTACATTTTTTGGAATTTTTTTACTATTTATTAAGCCACTTTGAAAATCTGAAAATCCGGGTGAATAGTAAAAAACAGTAAAAATTTCTGGACCGCCGGATCAGTGATTTTCAAAGTAGCTTAATAAATAGTAAAAAAATTCCAAAAAATGTAAAATTTGGTCTCCAAGCACATCTCAATATGGAGAACAACTTGAGCGGTTCGGATCGGTAGTTTGGATTTTCAAAATGGAAATAATGAGGCGTGGAGCACCAAGTCGTTTTACACCATGGCTTAGCTAAGCCCAGCACTATATATATATATATAATTTTGCTATTGTACTTCGCGAAGTAAAGCCAATATTACTTCACGCTCATATTCTCATTTTCAAAATTCAAAACGTCGATTGAAAATGTGCTTGGAGACCAAATTTTACATTTTTTGGAATTTTTTTATTATTTATTAAGCCACTTTGAAAATTGCTGATCACATGGTCCAGAATTTTGTTGCACTGTTTTTACTGTTCACCCGGATCAGCAATTTTCAAAGTGGCTTAATAAATAGTAAAAAAATTCCAAAAAAATGTAAAATTTGGTCTCCAAGCACATTTCAATATGGAGAACAACTTGAACGGTTCGGATCGTTGATTTGGATTTTGAAAATGAGAGTATAAGCGTGAAGTAAAACGTCGTTTTACTTCGCGAAGTATAATAGCCCTACTCATATATATATATATATATAGAGGAGGGATCCGATTACACCTTTTTTGGTGACACACTTTGACACCTACCATTTTCAAAGTCCAAATAGTCGATTCAAACCGTTCAACATGATGAATATATTAAAATGTGCTTGGAGATCAAATTTTACATTTTTTTGAATTTTTTTGCTATTTATTAAGATGGTTACAAAAATCGCTGTTTTCTAATGGTGCAGATTTTTAATAAAAACAGCGGTTTTCAAACCGGCTTAATAAATAGTAAAAAAATTCCAAAAAATGTAAAATTTGTTCTCCAAGCACATTTTAATATAGATTGAACATCTAACGGTTTGGAAATGTCGTTTGAAGTCGGATTGATAGGTTTTTGAGTTAAGCTCACGGAAAGCTTGGTGAGCTTAAGAGCACCTTAGCTCTACTCATATATATATATATATATATATATATATATATATATATTGTTAGAATAATCTCATGCCACGCCTTCTTATTTGAAGGTGGAAATTGTATTTTTATGAGTCCCGTAAAAGATTTAATTGAATTTCAGCAGGAGCAATTAATTATATTTCACCTAGGTATATATATATATATATAGAGTAGAACTAGGGTGTTCCTAAGCTCACCAAGTCCTCCGTGAGCTCGACTCTAAAACCTATCGAATTAACTTCAAACGACATTTTCAAACCGTTAGATGTTCAATCTATATTAAAATGTGCTTGGAGACCAAATTTTACATTTTTAGGAATTTTTGTACTATTTATTAAGATGGTTTGAAAATCGCTGTTTTTATTAAAATTCTGCACCATTAGAAAACAGCGATTTTCAAACCATCTTAATAAATAGTAAAAAAATTCCAAAAAATGTAAAATTTGGTCTCCAAGCACATTTTAATATAGATTGAACATCTAACGGTTTGAAAATGTCGTTTGAAGTCAATTCGATAGGTTTTAGAGTCGAGCTCACGGAAGAGCTTGGTGAGCTTAGGAACACCCTAGTTCTACTCTATATATATATATATAGAGAGAGATGGGCTATTGTGCTTTGCAAAGTAAAGCCATCGTTTTACTTCGGCTTACTTTTTGGATTTTCAAAG
Organism: Carex kokanica; assembly: GCA_025461125.1. NCBI lineage: Eukaryota > Viridiplantae > Streptophyta > Magnoliopsida > Poales > Cyperaceae > Carex > Carex kokanica. The sequence continues at coordinate 2,228,901 of JAJGRX010000829.1, read as the reverse complement.
TCCAAACCGTCGATCCGACCATTCAAGTTGATCTACATATTGAAATGTGCTTGCAGACCAAATTTTACATTTTTTGGAATTTTTTTACTATTTATTAAGCCACTTTGAAAATTGCTGATCACATGGTCCAGAAAAAACAGTGCAACAAAATTCTGGACCATGTGATCAGTAATTTTCAAAGTGGCTTAATAAATAGTAAAAAAATTCTAAAAAATGTAAAATTTGGTCTGCAAGCACATTTCAATATGTAGATCAACTTGAACGGTCGGATCGACGTTTTGGACTTTGAAAATCCAAAAAATAAACCGAAGTAAAACGATGGCTTTACTTTGCAAAGCACAATAGCTCATCTCTATATATATATATATATAGTGCTGGGCTTAGCTAAGCCATGGTGTAAAACGACTTGGTGCTCCACGCCTCATTATTTCCATTTTGAAAATCCAAATGACCGATCCGAACCGCTCAAGTTGTTCTCCATATTGATATGTGCTTGGAGACCAAATTTTACATTTTTTGGAATTTTTTTACTATTTATTAAGCCACTTTGAAAATCACTGATCCGGTGGTCTAGAAATTTTTACTGTTTTTTACTGTTCATAAGGATTTTCAGATTTTCAAAGTGACTTAATAAATAGTAAAAAAATTTCAAAAAATGTAAAATTTGGTCTCCAAGCACATTTCAATATGGAGAACATGTTGGAAGGTTCGAATCGACTATTTGAACTTTGAAAATGAAAATATGGCGTGGAGTACCAAGTCGTTTTACTCCATGGAGTAGCCTAGTCGGACTCTATATATATATATATATATATATATATATATGAGAATGGCTAATATCAAAACGTTTGTTCCTAGGCTCAGGAACAAACGGTTCCGTTCTCTAATTTCCGAAGTTCAAACAACAAATCCAAACCGTTAGATGTTCAATCTATATTAAAATGTGCTTGGAGACCAAATTTTACATTTTTTAGAATTTTTTTACTATTTATTAAGCTAGTTTGAAAACAGCTGTTTTTATGAAATTTCTGCTGCATTGAAAAACAGCGGTTTTCAAACTAGCTTAATAAATAGTAAAAAAATTTCAAAAAATGTAAAATTCGGTCTCCAAGCACAATTTAATATAGATTGAACATCTAACAGTTTGGATTTGTTGTTTGAACTTTGAAAATTAGAGAACGGAACCGTTTGTTCCTGAGCCCAGGAACAAACGTTTTGATATTAGCCATTCTCTATATATATATATATATATAGAGTCCGACTAGGCTACTCCATGGAGTAAAACGACTTGGTACTCCACGCCATATCTTCATTTTCAAAGTTCAAATAGTCGATTCGAACCTTCCAACATGTTCTCCATATTGAAATGTGTTTGGAGACCAAATTTTACATTTTTTGGAATTTTTTTACTATTTATTAAGCCACTTTGAAAATCTGAAAATCCTTATGAACAGTAAAAAACAGTAAAAATTTCTGGACCGCCGGATCAGTGATTTTCAAAGTGGCTTAATAAATAGTAAAAAAATTCCAAAAAATGTAAAATTTGGTCTCCAAGCACATATCAATATGGAGAACAACTTGAGCGGTTTGGATCGGTCGTTTGGATTTTCAAAATTGAAATAATGAGGCGTGGAGCACCAAGTCGTTTTACACCATGGCTTAGCTAAGCCCAGCACTATATATATATATATATATAAAGATAATGGTCTAGTTACAGAGTCTGTGTCAAGGAAAAACCTAGCCAGGTATATATATATTATATATATATATTTCACAATCAAGTGTTATCTTTGGGTTTTGTCTGATTCCACGCGTCAGTATATTATCAAAATAACAACGCAACTTGCCATAAATATTTTATTTCTCAAGACTCGTGACTGGGCCTTCACACCAAACTATATATATATATTTCCATTCTAGCTAGCTGGTCAATGGTCATGCATTGATTCGGAATAAAGTCATAAACAAACGACGAAGTGTGTTTTTAATGGCATATGATTAGCTCCTAATTAAATGATTCAACTGAAATATATGCTTATCAAATTATTTATAATAATTGAATAATATATAATGAAAAATTGAAATGCAACACCTCTAATTTCTGTGTGTGTGTGTATATATATATAGGGAGCGGCTAAGTTGCTGCCGGCAGCATTTCGGCGAGGTGCTTACGGGAGCATATTTTGCAATTTGATGTTAAAACAACAAATTCAAACCGTTAGATGTTCAATCTATATTAAAATCTACTTGGAGACCAAATTTTACATTTTTTGGAATTTTTTTACTATTTTTTAAGCTGGTTTGAAAACCGTTGTTTTTATTAAATTTCTGAAACATTGAAAACAGCGGTTTTCAAACCAGCTTAAAAAATAGTAAAAAAATTCCAAAAAATAGTAAAATTTGGTCTCCAAGTAGATTTTAATATAGATTGAACATCTAACAGTTTGAATTTGTTGTTTGAACATCAAATTGCAAGATATGCTTCCGTAAGCATCTCGGCCGAAATGCTTCCGGAAGCAAATTAGCCATACTCTATATATATATATATATGAGCTAATTTCCCAAGAGCAAATGACTTGGGACTTGTTTGGCAATAAATGAAATAGCAAAATAGTACAATAACGTGCTATTATAGCTGAAAATGATAATTATGTGAATTCATAGTTTTGAAATAGTACTAGCATAGACTAGTATTCTATTTCAGTGAATGATCCAAATAGCTAATTATACGTGTACAGCCAGAATATTAATTATTATTCATATTAAGATTAGGATTAAAATGTTCTATTATCTTCGTGCTCCAATCACGTCTTGCATTCTTATTTTTTTTTCAAAATTCTAATTTTAAATCCGAACCGCTCAACATAATTTTCATATTAAAATATACTTGGGGACCAAATTTTATATTTTTTAGAATTTCTTTTACTAACTTGGAATTGGTACAAAATCATTGGTTTTGGATGGTCTAGAATCTTCTAAAAACAATGATTTTGAACATATCTAAAATAATAATAAAAAATTCAAAAAATATATAAATAATTTGGTCTCCATTCTCCAAGCACATTTTAATATGGAAATCATATTGAGCGGTTTGAATCGAATGTTTGAACTTTAAATACAAAGATAAGCATATGAGACATAATTGGAGCACAACATTTTAACCCTACTCTTATATTAATTACTTATCAAGGACTATATATATTGCCATTTAAATTAATACACTATAGTTTTAATTTGAAATTAGGAATAATAATATTTTATTAAATTTCCTGTAGTTTTAAATTAATATTAAATATATTATAACTGTTGCTCATATTCTGCACTTGTTACACTAGTACAAAAAAACACGACCATACACGGCATATCATACACAGATGCGAATAAATTGCACATATACACACAGTCTGAAAATTTTGAACTGTGTTATGAAGTTACGACTATTTGTACACAGTTCTCATGATTTTAATATTTTTGGTAATTTGATTTATGTTAGATCTTAGGTACCAAATTAAAATAACAAAATTATTCAAAACATGTCTTGATTCTGACTCTGTGTTTATATTATTCTAAATTAGGAACTGCCAACAGTAATTTTGCCTCTACAACACCCAATAATAGTTTTGCCAACAGCAGTTTTGTTCATATTTCTTTTTTTTTCAAATGGAAACTTGGTTATCTAAAGAGTTCGCCAAACTTGAAGAAGCTTATAATACTTCTATAAGTTTTTTTTCCAGGTGTTACAACTTTTATCAACCTATTATTTTTTTTTCCAAAGATTTCATTAATAATTAATTGGTCATATTGGTTGCAGTTTTGTTATCGTCACGAAGAATGGGATAAAAATATAACTGAGTACACAAGAGTACTCCCTGATACTTTTATCAAGACCACTTCACTCTCCAAGATTGGAGCATCTCCAAGAAGGAAGCTTGAGATGGTTGAGATCAAGTTCTGGATGTACAATTCCATGGTACAACAAATGGTACTTTCTTTGATACTTTGTACAGGAGAATTGCAAAACTTTAGAATGATTCGTTTGTTCATGGTGACCACCGTAGGTACTACTGATCTCACTATCCATAATGAGGATAAGAGTTATGATGATGATACTTTATTTTGTTTAGACTATCAATGTACATTTATACCAAATTACAGTTTTCTAGTTTTAATGTATATAAGACTCTATGTTGGTTCTTCTAGTTGTTACTATGAAACTTACTCTATATTAGATATATACGAATGCCATGTTTCGATTTGCTTGTTGTTTACATGAATGGTGTTTTTTGTTCTGTGTTGAAATCTTGTTGTATGTTTACATGATTTGTTGTATGTTGTAAATATTACTTGAATTATGAATATTTAATATTGTATGTTTAAAGGCTAGCAAATATGGATGCTAGCTAATTATAAATTGTTTTTAAAAAACACACACACACACACACACACACAAAAAAAACATACACGATTCTAAATAACAAACCGTGTATAACTAAGAAAATAATACACGGATGCCTTGTAGGAACTGTGAATGTAACCCTTGTTATTGTACATGGTTACTTCGACCGTGTAGAAACCACTATTTTTAGTGCCTTTTTTTAGACCTGACACGGTCCATTTCTATTAACCGTGTATGTTAGTTCTATTTAGACACGGTTCAGTAACCGTGTACAAAGTACCCCTATTCATACACGACGTTTGCTGATACAGTCGTATAACCGTGTGACATTAGCTTTTCGGACTGTGTATGGTCGCGTTTTCTGTACTAGTGTTACTGCAAATTTGTTCTACAAGTAAAAGTATTTATTTTTGCTAACTGGTAAAGATATAAAAAAATTTCACTAATATAGACGATTTGATTAATTATCACAACAAAACTAACTGTGTTAAATAAATTGACAAATTTAACTAATGCAATCAGGCATTGCATATTAAGTTAAAAAGTTTATAAAGATATGCATGGGGTAATAATTAGAAAATGAGTTCATAACAGCGCTTATCAGTCCTGAATTTGCTGATTGTCACGAAATTCAAAAGAAGAGAGCCTGGTTTGGTTGTGTGACCTTTTATCATATCCAAATTGCTTTGGAATTAACGATTACTCAAACCCGACCGTTAAAACTAGAGAAGAAAATTAGTCACGCTATCAATTTTATCACATCACGTCACGACACATTATGTGTGTTGATCACATAACGTGACTCGTACGTATGACATGATTGTCCTCCACCATGTTGATCACATTACGTCACGTCAAGTCACACAAATTGACCGGTCACGTCATGTTATATGTTACGTGAATAATTTTTTCAATATTAATTATTTCTTACTTATAATTTATTTTATAATAGTTTTATTTTATTTTTTGATATATTTGTTATTATTTTCTATGAACTAACTTAATTGAAAACAATAATTAAATACAATCAGTCACGTTACGTTTGATCACGTCACGTGTAGTCACGGCGTAATCACACGTAACGTAATTGTTATCCATCATCTAAGTCACATGTCATATCGTAATGTGATTAAGTCACAACATATTTATCACGTGAGGTCACATTTTTTCTTCACCATTTAAAACTCAAATCAAGTACATGGATTATGATGCCAAAATATATAAAAGGGATAAACTAAACATGACACTAATTTGGGCCTTCAAAGCGCGGTATGTATCTTAATCGAATTAGATATGAGTGATAAGTCAACTCCTTTACTCAAGAAACTCCATCATTGTTACTTTTACAATCTTTTCTAGGTAGCTGCCTAGCTCATCCAATCATGGGACTTACTCGGATCATATTAATTTGATGGGGAACCACAAAAGTACCACCTATTATTATAAGTTGGGATTGGTATTAATATAAGTGTGACCTACATAGCTAATTATAGTATGTTTTATGAAAAAAAAATAATGTACATATTGTTCCTGTTTTAGTTTATCAGTATTAAGGCTTTGTACCGTGACTTATCATTGAAAGAACTCGTAGCATTACTGTGTATGCTTAGAAGAGAGAAAATTAACCTGGGGCTTCTCAGGAGTACCAACTACCAACTTGATTGATTGATCTTGTCTTATTAGAAATGAGATGTGTCAGATTGCATGCAGTGATGATGCCAGGTCTAGATTCCTAAATTCAAAATGGCAAAAGTAATAGGAATAAAATGACATCGATCTGTCTTAGATTTTCTCAGTGAAATCTGCACAGTAAAATAAAACAGTATTATCTTTTTCTGGACTTGTTAGAATATATGTATATAAAGTAGATATCATATGATTGATGATTAGAGTATATATAAAATAACCAATAAGAATATATATGTTCACTTGGCATTTTCCCAAAATCATGTATATATCTGTACAAGTAGACCGCGCAACAGCAGCTGCCTGAAAGAACAACTGCTAGCTGCAATTGCATGACGTGCAGTGCATTGTGCATACCTGAATAAAGCAAAAGAAAATCCATAATATTTTTTGTATATAATAAGCCCCCAAATGGTTGCTTGGAATACTACAGTACGGTGGTCCTGTAATTTAATCACGGGACTTATTCCCTTCCCTCTTTTATTCTTATCAGTATAATAATATTACAACAGTTGGTGACTAGACTTATTCCCCATATTGGTCTTGTCCTGTGGTTATTCCCTTGGCTGTTAGATAGGTCAACATCTCCCCTTGTTAGTCATTTTCCTTCTTAATTTGTACACCTTTCTACCAGTGTTTTTTTTTTTTATAATTGGATGAAATTTTATAGTTAACATTCCTTCCCTTTTATGACATGGCCCCTACTCAGTTTCAGGTTTCACCCTGCCACATCATTATTTCATGATCATATCTCCAGAGCGGTGAGAGAGATGATGAATGCCAAGATAAGAAAGTGACATGGAATAACTGCAAATTGTGCATGTAGACCCCACATGTACCTTAGGAGTTAGGATCTTCCTCCTTTTTTGATCCTATGCTATTAATAATTGGACTTAACCCTATTTTACCAATATTAATGTGAGGTAGACATGGGCCCTGACCCGTCAAAGACGCAACCGACAAACAAGGATTCGACACCTGGCAAAGTGGTACCCACATTGATGCTACAAACAAATGGAGGACTGTGTCGACACTCGGCGCAATATGAGTGGACAGAGCCTGGTAGGTTTGTTATGACTTGTGAGAGAATTTTCTGCGGAAGGTGTGGTGGTGGCTCAATACATGGGCCCCATAAAACCAGGAGGCCAGGGGCTTTAAATGAGTTAGAGTGCATGGGGGCCAGCCTTTGTCTAATTGCAAAGGCACATTCAACAATTTGCACATTGAGCTGTCCATCTCTGATGTTTAAATCAGTGGCACCCCACATGCTGTTTGTTAATTGGACTATAAGGCTTTAATGGGCTGTGGGCTTCCTATGATTGGTTGTCATAGCTCGGTTTCCAGGCCTTTCGTTTAGTCCTCTAGACAAAAGCTGTGCATGATATTGACAGCAAAATGAAAATGAAAATTCAGGAGCAAACAATGTCCCTTTTGCAAGTACGCTTTTGCATGTGCTTTTGCTTGTAAAATACCTTTCTAAGTTCTTGTATAGCACAACACAAATGAGTAATGAGTAGACTATCATATTCGTATATGAAATATAAAACTTTCTGAAGCTTGATTGTTATACATAATGTTAATTGGATTGTAGAGAAGTAAGAGGTGAAAACAAAAACAAAGTAGATTTCACAAGAATGTCAGGTCAAAATGTCAAATAACCAGTATGCAAAAGACCAATCATACAAGATTAACTATTGGGCTTAATTATTGGGCTTTTAAGGGCTGCTTCACCAGCTTGCATTTACCATGTGCATATTTTTCAAAAAGCTTTGGAGCCCATTATGTTTAGTAATAGGCTAAGAGCAAAAACCAGCTCAGAATTATATTGGGCTTTAGGACTACCACATTACTATGGAGAAATTAAATGACAGTAATTAATGATGATTTTCAATCTTAATTGAACTGTTCAAACGCACCTAATTAGTTAGTCAAAGAAGTATCAATTGCAATCTTATATAATTCGATAACGTAAATAACATGCAGTTGAAAAATTGAAATCAACGCCATTTGTAGGTACTTCTTCCCCTAGACATTTTGACTTCAAATCTCCAACTCGAAAGGCGTTGGTTGGTACGAGTCTTGCATAAATTAATATCTATCAAGTTTGACATAAGAATTTAAAATTCCAATGTTTAATTAATAAATTACTGTTGTAAACTTAAAGAAAATTGCAATAAAAAAAATAAAAATAACAAGAGATATAGAGATCAATTACAGAATTTTATTCTCTTCTATTTGTATGTATTCTCTATTTTGCGTCTCATACAAGATTACAAGACCTCTATTTATAAGCTATGATGAAGCCAAAACATATAACGAAAATCACTATTTTTCTTCTTCTGGAAAATGGCGAAAAACGAATGCAAAGTAGTCATTTTTCTGATTTATTTACCGCAAACATGTTTTTAGGTCTTTTTAGCAGGTTTTTGAGAAAGTTGTGTATTTAAGCTAAAAACAGAGCAAAAGTGTCATATTTAGTCGATTTTCGAAGATAGCGTCAAAACAGGGCATCACATGGAGCGTGCAACACCTCACACGAAGTGCACAACATGCGAAATAGCAAAAAATACAGAAAATATGCTAAGTCAGGAAGCCATTCAGCTTCCCTCTATGCCGCATGCGGCATACTTTGATGCCGTACGATCCGTGGACTGTTTTCTTGGGATCAGATCATCCACCGTTGATGTTATTTTCAGCATAATTATTCTGGAAGGACGTGATTACTTTGGAACCAAGCTTTCATAGCTATTTTTGGCTTCATCTATCCAAACTTGAAGTGCACTCCAAGTTTCCACCACATCTACTACTTCCACTACTCCATTTCTCATATTAGGATGGCTATAAATACCCTCTCTTGTAATAGGATTCAGTGTGCGTGTTTAATTGTGTTAAGTCCATAGAATAGATATTAGCAATCCTCATTATTAAGTAAGGTTAGAGAGTACTTAGAGAGAGAATGGTAGCCATCGAAAGGCAAGCAGGATAAGAAGGCAGAGGTTCATCCATCTCAAATTGGATTGTAATTTATGTTCTCTTTATTTTATTCATTTTATTTTGTTATGGCCATGAGAAGCTAAACTTCTCATCTCTAGGGTGTACTCGAATTCTTAATTATGTTTTAATATATGTTTATGTTTTGTTTATGTTGATTTGAGTCTTCTTTATTATTTAAATTCATTTTTATTAAGTCCTTGCATACATAGTTTTGTCTACTATATGCCAATGACCCTCTACATACTAGTAGGTGTTTAGTCATTGCATCCCGGTGTGAGTGGGATAATGCATGTAAGTACTATAGGCACTTCGGCTAAGGAGACTTAGCAGCGGTTCAAAGACTAGGGTTAGAACCCAGTGGGCTCCCTTAGCAGGATAGCGTAAATTGTACATTACATTATATTAGGAAACACCTAGATTAGGTAGGGTCTTTGCGATATTCCAACTGCGGGGTAGTATAGGGATATAATATAATTACGTACCTAAAATACTTTAGTCTTGATAGCCCAAAAGTCGATCGCAAGATCGAAAAATCTTTCAAATTGCATAAGCAAAAACCCAGTAAGCCCTGCGGGTAGTGATAGTGCCGCATGCGGGGTAGCTGTGGGACAATCTAGACCGCATGCGATAGTGATAGTGCCGCATGCGACATAGAGAAACGTCGAAATTTATACTTTGCATAGTTAAGAACGAGGGAACTTGAACCCTAGAGACCCTCTATTTACTGTTTAATTTTAACCTTAACACAATTAGCGCCACCGCATCAAACTTTTAAAAAACCCCTGATAACCTAGACTAGTGAAAAGTGTTTAAAATCTAATATACTATCCCTATGGATCGACACCCCAATTATACTACATGGTAGGATCATGCGCTTGTGATCTGAACGTAGGTAGAAATTAGGGTTTATAAATATTTAAAAGTAGTAGTTCAATTTTGACTCATCAAGCTACAAATTGTAACTGAAAGGACATTACAATAATAAAAGAGAAAATGAATGCCAATAGTAGTGGGGTAGTGGATAAATGAATTAAGGATTAATATTGGGAGTTACATAATGAACATCCACATAAATCCTATTTGATTTATAACACTTCCTCTTTGATGTTCATCTTTCATTATACGCTATTAATATGATATTTCATGATCAATATTAACATGATACTCAGGATCACGTATACTGCCTCATTAAAAACCTTACCAAGAAAAACTCATTGGAATAAAAACTCGGTTAAGAGAAAAAGAGTACAGTGTGTATAGCACTTCTCCTCAATTTGATATTATTGAATATTCTTCAATCGATGTAGACATATCTTCTTTGTGAGTTGTAATAAGGTATAATTATGTTCTACAGTTGGCCTTAATCTATTTAGTGCAGCAGCATGTAATATGGCATGTCCCCATGCAGAAAACGGTAAATTAGACCTTATAAGTAATGGTCTAGCAATTAATTGTAACTTTTTAATCAATGATTATGCTAGACCGTTTTGTGTATGAACATGGGCCACTAGATGTTATACCGTAATTCCAATAAACATGCAATAATCATTAAAGGTTTGAGAAGTAAATTATCCTGCATTGGCAAACTGGATTCTTCTAATTTGATAATCTGAGAAATTGGCTCTCAATTGGATAATTTGTGCTAATAGTCTAGCAAATGCAACACTTCTTGTTGCTTACAAACTCACATGTAACCAATGTGTTGATACATCAATTAATACAATAAAATATCTAAATGATCCATATGGAGAAGTAATAAGCCCACATATATCTCCTTGAATTCTTTCTAAAAATGAAGGACCTTCAGATCCAACTTTGTTTGGAGATGGCCTAGTAATTAGTTTTCTAAGAGAGCATGCTTCGCATGTCATTTACTTTGATAATAGGATCTTGAAGTCCTTTAGGGGATGCTCATTTGCACTTTCAATTATTCTCCTCATCATTATACTTCCTAGATGGCCCAATATATCATGCCACAATGTATATAATTTTAGATCAACTAACTTCTGGTTAGTAATCATATTTGATTCTATTGTACTTATATAAGTACCATATAGTCCAGAGGACATTGCTTGCATCTTTTCCATTATGATTTTTTGGCTATTATTAATAGATGTGATATGAAGATATTCACAATTTCTCTCATTCATAGTTTAAATATGAAAACCATTCTTTAATATCTTTAAAGCTTAGTATATTTCTTTTGAATCTACTTGAATATAACACATCATTTATTATTAATTTTGTTTCTTCAGGTAACAAAATACAAACTCTTCCGGAGTCTTCTATTAAATTACTAGTGCCAGATATAGTGTGGATATTAGTTACACCAAAATGCAATTGTGAAAAATATTTCTTGCTTTTCAATATGGTAATAGTTATTCCACTGTCTATTTTCCTCTAAAATAAAATAATGCAAAAATAAAAATAAACTACTTTTATTCATTAAATTTATTTGCATATAAAAATTTAAAAGTAAACTAAACTTTTATTAAACATAAATATAAACTTTTATATTATATTTTCTCCCTTAGTAACAATATCTATTTTTTCATCCATATTCTGGAAGAAATCTGATACATCAAGATGTGTATTCATATGGCATTCATTTTTGGGATCATTTTCAGTAAAGTTAGTTTCCACATTTTTTTTCCTTTATTTCTTGATTGAGGCTTGATAAAGCTCTACAAGATGCTTTGGCATATGACGAGTACGCGACCAATGATTTTTCATCCCACATCTGTAACAAACATCTTCAAGACGTTTGTCTTTCTCATTTTTTTATTGCATTACTCTCCTTTGTTTTATTTCATTGACCATCATGTCGCCAAACATTGTTGCGACCAAGACCATGACCATGTCCGCAGAAATTACTGCGGCCACGGCCATGTCCTTTCTTAGATGAAGTCGTATTAGTTTCGGGGAATGGACTTGCACCAGTGGGTCATGCTTGATGATTTTTTATTAGAAGCTCATTATTTTGTTCTACAATGAGAAGACATGATATTAATTCGGAGTACTTCTTGAAACTCCGCTCTCGATATTGCTACTGCAGGAGTAAATTCGAGGCATGAAATATGGAGAATGTTTTCTCCAACATGTCTTCTTCCGTTATCGTTTCACCACATAGTTTAAGTTCAGAAGTAATCCGAAACATTGCAAAATTATACTCACCAACGGATTTAAAATCATGTAATCTCAAATGAATCCATTCCTATGTTGCATGGATACGGGTACAGCGATACGGTAATTTTCAAAAATCTAGAATACGATACGCCTATTATATATATTAATTTTTATTATTTTAATTATAATTATAACTTAAATTAAATTTGTACAAAAACTGAAGGCTTAACTCAAGTATCAATTAAATATGTAAGTTACAAGAAGGTATCATGTATGAAAGTGTAGTGCAGTGGCTATGGCTTTTGGCACTGAAACGAAATGAAATGGCACGGGTTTGAATCACGCTGGGAGCCAACATTATTTCATTATTCAGGAAGTAATCTTTGGGCCGCCTCCTTATATCTCTTAGGCTCTATCGGACTAGGAACAAAAATTCATTATTCTGAAAGGAATATTAGGCCCTTTCGTACTATAGGGAATCAAAATCAGTAAGCGGTGAAAATGATTAAACGTATCGCTACCGTATCTCTGCCGTATCGCACAATATTGACCAGTATCGGAGACCGTATCTAGTGGTTAAAGATACGTCACATAAGTCGATACGTCAGCTGGCGTACACTGATACATGTCGGTGCCGTATCAGACGCGTATCGGTGTCCCATACGAGTACAAAGCCAAATCTGAAGTATCCGAGTAAACATAGATCCATTCGTAACAAGCTTTTGGTAAGAGAACAATTTTTTTATAGTCATACCTATCCTTAAACTCTTCCAGAGTTCTAACGGGTCTTTTATCGTTAATTATTCAGTTTTTAAATCCTCAGGGAGATGGTGATGAAGGAAACTCATAGCTTTAGTGTGCACCTGTTGAGAGGATGTATTTGCTTCCACTATAGTTTTTTCCAAATCCTTTGCGGTGAGGTGAATCTCAACATCAAGAGTCCATGGGAGATAATTCTTGCCCGGAATTTCAAGGGCAACAAATTCAAGCTTTGTGAGATTTGCCATATATACTACAAAATAGATACATATTAACTTCAGGTTATTAATGTCATAACTTCAGGTTATGATAAATGAAAAGAGAGATAAATAAATATAAATAATCAAATATGTAAAATGAATAAATAAATTTAAATATATTAATAACTTCAGGTTAATATTATATAACTTCAAGTTATAATAAAATATTTATTTAATAATTTCTGGTTATTAAATTTCTTGACTTCACAATTGTAAAATTTAATTTAAAATAACTTCATATTATATTTTCATCCAGTGACCTATAATAACTTTTGGTTATTATATTGATTTTATATGAAATTTTTAATAAAACTTCAGGTTTTTTATTGGGAATAACTTCATGTTATTATTCATCTAATGGCCTATAATAAATGCTGGATTTCTAATAGAAATTCGGGTTCTAAACAATTATAATAATAACTTCAGGTTATTATTATATTCGGGTAATACGAACATTGGATTCTTGATAAACTTTTAGTTTCGATAATAACTTCAGGTTATTATTCCATCATTCACTTCAAGGAATGATTCTTATAAAATAAAATAAATATAATAAAAAAATTATATGAAATTTAAATTAATGAAAGATATAATAATCAATCATACAAATTACTTACAGAATAACTTTGCAACTTCTTCCGAGCAATTCGTGCTGATAACGTGTTGTAAAATTAAATAAAGTTACAACAAAAGTAAAGTAAATAGCAAGAGAGATAGAGAGCAATCACAAAATTTTATTCTCTTCTATTTGTATGTATTCTCTGTTTTGTGTCTCATACAATATTACAATACCTCTATTTATAAGCTACAAATTGTAACTGAAAAGTCATTATAATAATAAAAGAGAAAATAAATAACAATAGTAATGGGGTAATGGGGTAATGAATTGAGAATTAATATTGGAAGCTACATAAATTAAAAGTTTCGCACTGAGGCCATGATGGTGAAAAAAAATTATCTCTGTTCTATATTAAGCACGTAGATGTCCTGATTAGCCAACGGCTATGATTAAAAAATAAAATTTTGGATTAAATAGCAGTCCTCCAATCAAATAATTTGTCATTTCATTTTTTTATTTTTTTTTATGTGTAGAAGTTTAAATTTATTTAGACACGTAATAAAGACCATTCAGTTTGTCCAGAGTCACACAAATGGTTCTTTCTTAATGGTTTACTCGTTACACGTAGTCCCCACACATATATACTTGCCATTTCTTTCTAGAAATATTTTCTAAATCCCCTTATTTGATTGTCACATACTAGATGATTGGTCTTGATTTCTTTCTATATTAAAATGTCATTTATGAATACAGATCATTGCAATTCTTGATTTATAGAGATAAAAAAGTGACAAAATATTTTTAATTAGAAAAGAATTAATATAAAACAAGCCGCCAATACAATACAAGCTAGCCTATTACATGGACCAACATTAATTACAATACACAATTAATTTATATCATGTTGTACCCTACAGTGTTTTGGTTCTAAGTGAGACATGCCACTAACTATTCTTAGAGTCTCGCTTTTCAAATTCTTATTCGGAATTTTGTCACCCCTAATTTGTAATGTACATTTTTTTTCTACTTGAATGAATTCTTCAACATACAATGTACGCTCCTTAAAATAAAATAAACACTTACTTATTTTAGTTCAAAATAAAGTTATGACAATTATTACTTACTAAATCAAAATACATTTTGATAACTATCAATTTATTATTTAAATTATTAATAATTGTATTCATGTCCCTCAGAGGCTCAGAATGAATACTTCCTGCAATTAGAATGTATACTTACTATAACTGAAATAACACATAATAGTTTTTGGAAAAAAAATGCGCAAATGACAAATTATACCCAATTAAAAATATAAATAACATATGCTTTATGGGAAAAAAAAAAAAGAGAACATTTACGTACTAGAAATTCGAATTATAACTATTTTGAGTCGAAAATATTAGTTTGTCAGTAGTTTTTGCGTTTAAAAGCATTTACCAAATTTAAGACAGAATAATTTCACATAAATTTGTTTATCTTAGTAAAACAATTTAAAACCTTTTCTTAATAATATTCTCGCTACAACATATGCACCATACTAGTAACATGTTACTAGTAAGTATATAATGAATATTTTCTGAAATTTTATTAATATTACAAAAATATAAAATTTAATATTTTGCATACAAATTTCAGAAAATTGAAAATCTGCCTAATCCGGAGAATAATTCTCCGGATTCAGGCTTTCTTTTCCGAAAATTATTCTCCAGATCCAGGAGTGCCTTGATTAACGTGGATCCGAAGAATAATTTTCCGGATTTTTTTTCCTTTTCTTTTTGATTTTTTTAATTAAAATAGAAAATGTTTTGATTTATTTATTTTTATATTAAAAATTAGAAATATTTTATATATTTATTTTAAAATAGAATACTATATAATTTAATTTATTAGAAAGACTGCGACAAATAACTCGGATCAATGTTTTTCAAGCCGAATTTTTTGCGGTTGTAAGAAAAATTGTGTTTGAAAAAAAATAAAAATGATTTGAATATGAGTTATTGATCCCGGTTTAAAAGTTACTTCTAGATAAATACATAAAATATTGTGGTCCTTCTATTTTTGAAAAAGAAATTGCTCTGACTTTTAAAAACATTTCTTATAAAAAATTTCAAAATGGATACAATATCTTAGAATTTAAATGCACTAGAAGGACCACAATATTTTATTTATTTACTCAGAAGTGACTTTTGAACCGGGATTAATAACTTAGATCCAAAAAAAAAAATTCAAAAACACACAAAAAAAAAATTTAATTTTTCTTACAGCCACAAAAAATTCGGCCTGAAAAATATTGATCCGGGTTATTTGTCACAGTCTTTCTAAGCAATCAAATTATATATATTCCATCTATTTTTAAAGAAATATATAAAATATTTCTAATATTTTAATATAAAAAATAAATAAATCACAACATTTTCTATTTTTAATTAAAAAATCAAAAAGAAAAAGAAAAAACTCAAATCTGGAGAATAATTCTTCGGAAAGAGAACCTTTGAATCCGGAGAATTATTCTCTGGAATGTAAGCCCAGATCCGAAGAATTATTCTCCGAATTGGACAGAATTGGAAATAATCCAAAAACTGGTGCAGATTGTTAAATTTTGAATTTTTTTTAAAATTAATAAAAATTTCGGGAGTATTTTGGTTTGGATAGTTTTGGGTCCCAATTAAGGTAGGTTCAAATTTCAACTGAATTAATCTCGGATCGTTTTAGGTTTTGGATCATGCATGTGGGTCTCATATTGGTTTTAGATCATCTGGAATTTGGATTAGCTCAAATTTATGGCAGCAGAACACAATCTTGAATTTTTTTTTATCTTAATATTACTAAATGTTAGATTTCATATAGACATATTATTTTCCTTATAAATAGTTTATGTATTAATTTTCATACAATTTTAAAAATATTTGATGTTTGGTTAAATATCATTAAATATGAAATGCTGTATTTTTTATGTCAATTGAAGAATATGATAAAAATTTATTAGTCAATATGAAGAAACTTGAGCATTAACATTTCAAATAAATAAATATATAGCAGTAATATAATATTGATGAATATTAGTGGCCATGGCGCCTGTACAGTAATTGGCCACATTAATTTCTATTTGATTTTTCATTTTTTGAGAGCGCTTCCAGAGAGAACTAAGAAATGTCATCCTCAAAACACTTGGAAGGTGGAAAATGTGGGTGTTGACTGTTGACCATCACACTTTCCACAAGCCAGAAATAGAATTACCAAATAGGACGGGAGATTTTGTTATTCACCCAATTAAAAAAGTTAATTAAATTTTGAAATGAAATTGCTATGTGGATATTTATTTAGTACTAAATCACTAAATCAAGAAGGCAAACCTAACCATGTCATATAAACAAGAGGAGGGATCGGATTACATTCTTTTTTTTGACATATTTTGACACTTACTATTTTCAAAGTCCAAGTAGTCAATCCAAATCGTTCAACATGATGGATATATTAAAATGTATTTGGAGATCAAATTTTACATTTTTTTGAATTTTTTTACTATTTATTAAGATGGTTACAAAATCGTTGTTTTCAGACCATTGAATCTTAATAAATAGTAAAAAAAATCAAAAAAATGTAAAATTTGATCTCCAAGCACATTTTAATATGGTGATCATGTTGAACGGTTTGGATCGACTGTTTGGATTTTGAAATCGCAAAATTGACCTATAAAAAAATAGCGTCAAGATGTGTCAAAAAAAGGGTGTAATTGGATCCCTCCTCTATAAACAAACTAATTCATTGATTAATAATAACGTTGTGTTTAGATAGAGGGTATTAGGAGGGATACAAAGAAAGAATAGAAACTTCATAAACTAATATTGCTTTGTTGGATATTTTGTAATGGTTAAAATTGTTGCAAGTTAAGAAGTGGGGAAAATAACTAATTTTGAAGTTTTGATAGGGAAATATCTAAATTTATCTTAATAAAATAAATTGAGGGCCTAAAGTGCAAAATGGAAGTGGCGGAAATGACCAAACAAATGCGATGTGGACGGATAAATTAATAAATTATAGACATTTAACAGGACCGGAGCCGCTCGCTTCGCTTCATCCTCTAGTTAGCTTCTAGCCTTCTAGCCTTCTCCACTCTCCGTCTCTCTCACAACAAGTTTGCGCAAAAACACGCATCGGAGACATGGCGACATCAGCTCAATTTGGATTGGGTCGTTTTACTTCTGGCCTTCTGGCCTCACCAGCGACCGGAGTACGGTCATCCACCGCTGGAGTCCGGTCACCGATGATCGTCCGGTGCGCAGCTACCGAAGAGTCATCCTCCACCGCGTCTTTGCCGTTGAACTCGGCTGAGTTTGATAAGAAGCAATTTAGGCATAATTTGACAAGGAGCGACAATTACAACAGAAAGGGGTTTGGGCATAAGAAAGAGACGCTTGAGCTCATGAACAGTGAATATACCAGTTAGTCTCTTTTGATTTTTTTTTTTATTCCTTCAGGTTTTGTTTTTTTTTTTTTTCATTTGAATAACTTGTGTGGAATCTACTTAATGCACAATCTGTACTCAATTAGCTTGTCCTCCTCTGTACCTATGCATAAGCTTATGATGATCTAATTATTTTGTTATTCCATGCACTACCTGATAATGAATAATTTATTGGGTGATTCTAGTGTATATCTAAGTTACCAGTATGTCCTACCTTGGTGTGCATCCAATGGTTATTCTGGACTTGGGTAATATAACAATTTTCCATTTTTATTGAAAAGGTATTTTCACTAAATGCATAGGTCTGGTGATTAGAAAGATATCTAATTATAAAAGGTACTCAATCTGATAATATAATTGAAAATGACTTTTCTGCCCTTGGAAATCAATGGCAATTATTCAGGATGCACGACAAGGTGCAAAGTACTTTAAAACTCAGATTATAGAATTACTTGAATATATTTATGCTGTTCAAATATTTTTTTAATGATAGTTAACAATAGATAACAAGTTGAATCCTGTGATCATATTTCAGTTCTGAACATTATTTTTCTTTTATGGCTTTGAAAAAGAATTTAATTTGTTAATGCTAGGTGATGTGATTAAGACATTAAAGGAGAACAACAATGTGTACACATGGGGCAATGTGACAGTAAAGCTCGCAGAGGCCTATGGTTTCTGTTGGGGAGTCGAACGCGCAGTCCAGATCGCTTACGAGGCCAGAAAGCAGTTTCCTGAAGAAAGGCTCTGGATCACTAATGAGATCATCCACAACCCAACTGTGAACAAGGTTAATTCATTTCTAGAAAAACACTTTGGTCCTTGAATATCATGTTCTGAGTAGGAATTTTGGCACATTTCTTACTTTTACAACTTACACATTGAATGCTCCTTACTGTCCTAATACATATTTTTTTTTTATTTAATCTCAAATCAAGTTGAGCTTGATGTATATATTGGTAATTGGTAAAGTCCAAATATGGAGGGACCTTTTAAATACCAGGAGAGCAACTATAAAATATTTTGAGCCTCCATTTATTAAAAAAATGTTATATGTATGTATTGGGTGGCAGAGGTTGGAGGAGATGGAAGTGAAGAACATTCCGGTAGAAGAAGGTAAGAAAGATTTTCAGGTCATCGACAAGGGTGATGTTGTCATTTTACCTGCTTTTGGTGCTGCTGTTGATGAAATGTACACTTTGAGCCAGAAACAAGTTCAAATTGTCGACACCACATGCCCTTGGGTTTCTAAGGTAAAACTTCTTCCCCGGTAGTTCAAATGTATTGAACTTAAATTGCATTTAGTTTATTTGGATATAACGCTTACAGGTGTGGAACATGGTAGAAAAGCACAAGAAGGGTGATTATACATCAATTATTCATGGTAAATATTCACATGAAGAGACTGTTGCGACTGCCTCGTTTGCTGGAAAGTACATTATTGTCAAGAACATGACTGAGGTACCATTTTTGGCTTTAAAATGTTATATGAAACACTTCATTCAAGGAATAGCTATTTAGTGAGGGCTTGATCAATTACAGGCAACATACGTATGTGATTACATCCTTGGAGGTAAACTGGATGGTTCCAGTTCTACAAAAGAAAATTTCCTTGAGGTATTAAATAACCCCTGAATTATCATTTGTCTCAATTTATTGGTATAATATTATGATGGTTTGCTTTTACTCAATTTAAATGGTGTATTACTTTATTGTGGACTTGATTGCAGAAATTCAAGAATGCTATTTCTGCTGGATTTGATCCTGATGTTGATTTGGTGAAAGTTGGAATTGCAAATCAAACTACAATGCTTAAAGGAGAAACTGAAGAAATAGGTATGTTTTTACTGGTACATTACGTATTATTTAATCATTTTATCACTAGGTGTGACTTTGTTTAAATTTTCTTTTGCATATGCACTTGTTGTGGGAATCAGGAAAGTTGGTTGAGAGGACAATGATGCAAAAGTATGGAGTAGAGAATGTAACCAACCACTTCATTAGCTTTAATACAATTTGCGATGCTACCCAGGTACGTCAATTCTCGTAGGGACATAATTTTCATGTCTTAGTAATACTTTAATTTACTCTTATGGTCCCTGTTTCATAATTTTTTTTCATTTATTCTTGTTGGCTGAAATTATCCATTATAAAGAAGAAACAAAAAAGAATAGAAATCCTAGGCTACGCTCTCCACCCCCAGGCGTGAAGCTGTAAAAATAGAAAAACAAAAAAGAGAACACATTTCATCTACGAATCGGCTTTTTTATTTTGTTATTTTAGCTAAAAATGCTAAATTCTAACCAAAATAATATGAATCTAGAAAGTCCAGGAAGCAAAATGAGCACTTTTAGGAACTTTAGGGACTCAAATCAGATGTTGGTGATACTTGGGAACCATATTTCATATACTCTTTAATAAAATCGCACATCATTACTTATTAGTAATGTCTGTATGAGCAGGAGAGACAAGATGCCATGTACCACCTTGTAAAGGAGAAAGTGGACCTGATACTAGTAATTGGAGGATGGAACTCTAGCAACACATCCCATCTCCAAGAGATTGGTGAGCTGAGCGGCATACCATCTTATTGGATCGATAGTGAAGTTAGGATTGGACCTGGCAACAAGATCAGCTACAAGCTTAGTGTATGCTCTTTACTTTATTGTCATCTTCTTTGGCTCTTTTACACGAATGTCATATCGTCACCTAAAATTTTGAAAGTGCCAACCATCTTTTGCTTATTTTATTTTTCTGATTTGTGCTACAATTGCCTAATATATCTCGTATTATTAACAAACAGAATTTTTTTGGAAATTTTGTACTTTTAAGTTCAGCCTCATTTAGCAATTTGTCAAATTGGTACCAGCTTCCAAATTTTGTTGATTTGAGTTGAGCTTTGTCTAAGAAAGAAAAATTTAATCGATGTATCATAAAATCCCAAGTTTTAACAGTAAATGCCTTTTCTATCACACAGTTTAATCCTTTATAAACAAATATTTCAAATAATGTTGTCCTAGTTACAAACATGAGAAAAATGGGTGGTCATCTGGAGATATGGTCTCATTTAAATTGTGCAAAATGCCCACTTCTTTTCTTAAAAATATGACTCTGTTGCAACTCACAGTATGGAGAGCTTGTTGAGAAGGAGAATTGGCTACCTGCTGGTCCCATCACAATTGGTGTAACTTCCGGTGCTTCCACTCCTGATAAGGTCAGTTTTTTATGAAAATAAAAAATCTAAGCTGCAATGTTGTGAATATTTTTGCTAGTACACGGCATAGTATCTTTACCAATGTGCTTGTCTGACAAATACAGGCAGTGGAGGAGGCTCTGAACAGAGTACTCGACATCAAGAGTGCAGAATCCTTACAGCCTGTGTAAACATTCGCTAGGAATATGCATGCGTAGATAGTAATTAGTCAAATAACCTGATTATGTGCAATCTCGAATTTCAAGATTTGTATAAACTTCTGTAACTAAATTGTGCTGTATCTGTCAGATGATTTTGTAATGAAGCCTTCTTACAAGTAATTTATAGTAGCAGAAGTGACAGTAAGTCAGCAACACGAGTTTTACTGTATTTTAAATAAGCAGAAAAAATCATCTTTGAAAACATGCAGTTCTGTGTGGTTAAAAAATTAAGAAAAGCTCTCTCATGGTATCCGCGATTACAAATATTTTTATACCTATGCCTTACTCCTATTTTATCCTTACCCGTTAAGAATTAGTCTTATCTTATCATAATCTTACCTTTACTCTTTTTATCCATTAATATTATTAGATAACCAAATGGACAAATATTGAATAATACTAATATAATAAGAGGAGGGTGCAAATGCACCATAATTTTTGTGTTCTAATATGCTCCACATCATTTATCTCCATTTTCAAAGTCGGAACAGTTGATCCAAATCACTCACCATGATCTTTATAATAAAATATACTTGGAGACCAAATTTTATATTTTTTAGAAAAAATTTACTATTTTTTACATAGATACAATATCACTTTATCGGATGGTCCAGAATCTCCTTAAAAAAGTGATTTTGTACCTATCTAAAAAAATAGTAAAAAATGCTAAAAAATATAAAATTTGGTCTCCAAGCATATTTTATTATGAAGATCATGTTGAGTGATTTGGATCGACTGTTTGGACTTTGAAAATAGAGATAAAAAATGTGGAACATATTGGAGCACAAAAATTATGGTGCATTTGAAGTTTGAACCCTCATATAATAATTAGTTTTATTGTTTTTTACAAATAGATCATCAAAAGTTCAAAACTCATTCATTTCACATATTAGCAAATACATTACTAAAATAAAAATATAAATGTGCAATCAATTTCAACTAATTTTTTATCAAAGCAAGAAAATTCAAAACTAAGTCTTGAGAACGAGATTGAGCCACCACCACCGTACAATACACGAGAATAGTTTAAGAAAAATTGGAGGAAGCCAAAACAAATGAGAAGAAATTGAAGTAGAAATGAGAGCTAGATTATCAATAAAATTAGTATCCATTTTTACAATTAAGGAAAGGACAACAAGAACGAAGTAAAAAAGAAAAATATATAATATCTGTCACACTCCAGAACAATCCGCCACGTATTTCTACGTAAGACATATTCACATCATATACATTATTAATAACAATATAAGTAAAACCACATTTATTTCATAATTAAAAGAGTTTAGCAAACG
Organism: Carex kokanica; assembly: GCA_025461125.1. Lineage (NCBI taxonomy): Eukaryota > Viridiplantae > Streptophyta > Magnoliopsida > Poales > Cyperaceae > Carex > Carex kokanica. The sequence goes on along the minus strand of JAJGRX010000829.1, from coordinate 2,205,950 downwards.
ATCACGGCGGACATGACTAGTAACACAAGCACTATCATGCTTGCTCAATGTATCAATTATTGAATTATGAAAACAAGAACTAAACAACATGTGGCAATTTATTAATCATAAGTCTTCCCGCTTAGTCTCACTCTTGTCCTTACTCGAATCCTTCCTCTTCATTACCTGGAATCCACATAAAAGTGGAACGGGTGAGAGATCGAATATTTTCTCAGTGCGGGATTTAGTTCCAGCCCAGAGTTTATAAAACCTTTACCTTATTCTCACAAATATGAACATAATTAAGAAATGTGTATGCTTCTCCTAATGCAATGCATATCCTATCATTACTTACTAGTTTCATTTACTTTCAAAATTTCGTTAATTCATTTTATTTGCCTCACTAGACGGTGAATTCATATGTCGCTAGGTCTTGGCAGTGATAGGACCGCTTCCGCCTACAATCACGTCCGTGAAATGACCGCTTGCACCTACAATCACGTCCGTGATAGGACCGCGTCAGCCTACAATCACATCTGTGACAGGACTGCTTTCGCCTACAGTCACGTTAACGAGAGGTCTAGTCGAACACCGGACCCAATGTATACATCCCAATATGCAAGCATATCGGCTCCTGTTCTCTTTCATTATCCGTTTCCGCTTCTCAACTTCATGTCACGTACATTCATTCAATCGCACAATTCATCTACATTTATCACTGTATATCAGTTCTATATCCCTCTGTATTTTGGGATTTCCCGGTTCCAGTTTCCAACTGAAGTTCAGGACGAGGCTTAATGATGTTCCATGCTCGTCAGATCACATTCCTTCAATTACTATTTGTTATTTGTTTTATCATACAAAAAGAAAAAGAAAAAAAGTTTTTTTTTTCCTTTTGAAGCCCCGAAGTCCCATTATTTGGTATTCAAAATCACTTGCGTCATCTTACATTTGTGAATTCGCCCAAATGGCCCGAGGTTGTCATAGTAAATTGCTAGCTCCTTAACTAATATTGAATTTCTGAGCTCAAGTTTCTTAAGAGATGGTTGGGCAACATAAATGAAAGAAGAATTAATATTTTAATTAATGAACTCATGTTAAGTAAGAGTGAAGGATTAATCCGAACAAAAAAATAGTTTTAATGTGAGAATGTACATAAAAGCCCGAATTGCTGAGGCCTTAAATAATGGGCCTTAAAACTGAGGCCTTAAATAATGGGCCTTCCTGGACTTGATTCCATAAAATCCAGCGTAGTTGATGTTCCGGAGTAGAAATTTACGAATGCATCACACCGTAGTAGACGTGGCTCTTAAATTCCTTTTGTCCCTTCCCGGCTGCCCGCCCCGCCCACCTTGGGCTCTTCTCAAAGCTTAAACCTAGACAGTCTCCTCTCTGTCAGTGAGAGGATATGACACTACAACACAACTGACGACACAACACAACACATGCCCGGATGCCCCCAAATCCCAGAATCTCGGGCCTAAACCTAGACAGTCTCTGTCGTCTACTAACCCTTGAGCGTTTCTCTGCCGTGCAATCGCTCGGCCTTCGCATCACCGACCGTCTCCTCTCCGCCGTGCTCCGCCGCCTCCGTCTTCATCCCCTCCCCTCCCTTCACTTCTTCCAAATCTCTCTTTCTAACTCCAACTCCTTCTCCTCCTTCACCCCCAGCCCGAGGTCCTACTGCCAGCTCATCCATATCCTCTCACGTGGCCGCCAATTCACGCAAGCAAGACACTACTTGAAGGACCTCATATCAACTTGTGAATCATCGTCTTCGCTTTTCAATGAGTTACTTAAGGTTTATAGAGATTTCTCTTTTGCTCCTGTCGTGTTTGATATGCTTCTCAAGGCATATGTGGAGACAAATTTGTTGAAAGATGCTCTCTTTGTTCTTGATAATATGGGCAAGTGTGGGTCTAAACCCAGCTTGAGATCTTGTAATAGTTTATTAAGTGGTTTGGTCAATGTTGGAAAGGTTGAAACTGCAATCCAGGTTTATGGCCAGATCAGGGAAATTGGCATCTTTCCAGATGTGTTCATGATTTCTATCCTTGTCAATGCCTATGGAAAGATTGGAGACATGGAGAAGGCTAGATATTTTGTTTATGAGATGGAAAGAAATGGTATCGAGGTGAATCTGGTGGTTTATCATGTTCTGATTGATGGATACTGCAATTTAGGGCTGATGGATAATGCCCTCAAGGTGTTCGATGAAATCTGTCAGAAGGGATTTCTTCCTAATGTCTTTAGTTATACCTTGTTGATCAAAGGCTATTGCAAGTCTGGTATGGTAGATAAAGCAGAGCTGGTGTTAAGGGACATGAAGCAGGTTAATGGGTTGCACCCAGATGAGGTCTCCTATGGAGCACTCATAAATGCATATTGCCAAATGGAGAGGATGGAAGATGCAAATCGAGTCAGGGCTGAAATGGTAAATTCTGGGTTGAAAGAGAATGCATTTGTTTACAATGCCCTTATTAATGGGTATTGCAAGAGTAGGAAGATAGAAGAGGCTGAGAAGTTGGTTAAAGAAATGGAAGATAATGGTGTAAGACCTGATTTATATAGCTATAATACCTTATTAGATGGTTACTGCAAACATGGGTCTATGGAGAGAGCCTTTGTTACTTGTAATTTGATGCTTGCTAAGGGACTAAGGGTTACATTGGTAAGTTACAACACTCTTCTGAAAGGGTTTTGTGCAATTGGCTGTATAGATGATGCTCTAGGATTGTGGTTTTTGATGCTTAAGAGGGGTGTCATGCCAAATGAGATTAGTTGTAGTACTCTACTGGATGGTCTTTTTAAAACAGGTAGGTCTGAACTAGGTCTAAAGCTTTGGAATCAAACATTGGTCAAGGGTCTAGCAAAAAATGTGGTGGTTTTCAATACAATAATAAATGGTTTATGTAAGATGGGAAGGATGGAAGAAACAGAGGGTGTTTTTGCAAAAATGCAAGAATGGGGATTAGCCCCTGATGAACTAACTTACAGAACTCTAATTGATGGTTATTGCAAATTAGGCGATTTAGACCGAGCCAATGAGATTCGAGCTGAGATGGTAAAATTGAGATTTTTTCCCTCTATTGAAATGTTTAATTCATTTATAACGGGTTATTTCAACTCTAGGAGACTTGACAAGGTCCTAGATACTACAATTGAAATAGGAAAGCATAGTTTGAAGCCAAGTGTTGTGACTTACGGAGCCCTAATTGCGGGATGGTGTAGAGAAGGGAGAATGGATAAAGCCTTAGATTTGTTTTTTGAAATGAAAGGTAAAGGACTATCTCCTAATATATTTATATGCAGCGCACTGGTTAGTGGTCTTTATAGGGAGGGAAATTTTGATGAGGCCAATTTGATGCTTCAGAACCTGGTTGATATACGCATGCTTGAAAAATATGGGATTACTATTACAACAGCTTGTAGTCATAATGTTGATATAAACGTAGATGGAGGTCTTGTTCCAACAAATATTATGTGGAATGTGATAATTTATGGGCTTTGTAAGACCGGAAAGATTGACGATGCTAAAAGTTTGGTTGCCAATCTGGTGCGAGATGGATTTGTTCCCGACAAGTTCACTTATGCAACACTTATACTTGGTTACTCTTCTTTGGGTTACGTAAATGAAGCATTTGAATTGAAGGATGAGATGCTAAGAGTTGGTCTAAACCCCGACATAGTAGTCTATAATTCCCTGATCAATGGTTTGTGCAAGTCTGGTAACTTTCAACGGGCGTTAAATCTTTTCAGTAAATTGCATTCAAAGGGTTTTGAGCCGAATCACGTAACTTACAATACATTGATGAATGCATATTGCAAATTGGGTAAAATTGCCGAAGCATTTAAGCTGAAACAGAGGATGGTAGAAGAAGGGGTTAATCCAACTGTAAGTACCTATACCACCTTGATACGTGGTTTATGTTTTGAAGGAGAGATGGAAGAGGCAATTGCTTTGCTAGACCAAATGATACAGAACGGTTTAGAACCGAATTATGTGACATATTGGAATTTGGTACGGGGTTACATTAGGCGTGGTGAGATGGAAGAGGTTGAGAAGCTTTACAAGGAGATGCATTTACGTGAGCTCTACCCAAGAGGGGCTATTTTTAACAGGAATACGGAAACGCAAAACTACTTTAGGTTAGAAGAAGAAAAAGAAGAATTTAATGCGTCCAACTCCAATCACTGTAAATGTATTAAAGTATAGTACTACAATTTTGGGACAGTTTCTTGCTTTTTGCTTCTCTTTTTCAACATTGTTTGATTGCTAGATTTCAAAGCTCAAAGAGCAGTCGAGGATACATCAAGTATCTTATTGAAAATTAAAATAAACAAACACTTGTCCACATTAATTGAGAGAACGAGTGTTCAAGCGACCAATGAATCTGCAACTATCCTCTCTTTCAGCTTAATTTCTTTCGCAAACCTGATAACCATCCAATAAACTCATTGTCTAAACATTTTTCATAGAATTTTCACATATTTTAAAATACGATACATACTTATTGTGTTCAACTGTTGATATGTACTTGTCTATTGTGTCTGTGCATATTTGTTATTTCAATTCAAATATATTATTGACAGCTGTCATATGATTTTAACCAAGTCAAAATGCATTTTGACAACTGTCTACAACTTGTCATGATTTTATGACATTTGCTAATATTATTGTTGTATTATCTGTAATCTTTGAAAATGTATATTAAACTGGTATTTAAATGCACGCACAATATGTACTTATTATTATATATTTTTTCAACTATTTTAGTAAAATTTGGAGGGAAAAAAGGTTGACAAGTGCTTTGAAGATAAGAATTTGGAATATACATATAATATTATTTTCTTTTCTTTCACATTCAAGATCTTCGGTATGAACTTGAATTAGGTTTTTTTTTTTTTTTTTTGAAATAAAATGAGGATCAGGCCCACATTTATATTTTATCAAAATGGTTCTGTTACACAAGGCTGGTAACTACCAGTAAAATCAAAAGCAAGTTGCTCAAAAACAGTTGAGCCAAAATTAAATAAAAGAGAACTAAAATAGTCAAGAAATGAGATTTAGGATGAGGCTAAAATGAACTGAAACAGAACATTTTCCTTCATCTCCACAGCCCGAGAATATTTGGTTTCAGTGAAATGCCAGTGAGTCTGTAAACTTCAGCTGATCAAGAACTTCATCTACCAGTTCCTGTATTTCTTTGTTGGAATATCTGAAAATTTCATGCTCCCCTTTCTCTCCACAAGATGAACTGTGTGATAAGCAGTACCGATCTCTCAGTTGTACTGTGACTGGTATTTGTCAGCATTTGTGTATGTGGTACCAGTACCTGTGTTAGGGATATCCTATTGCTTGTAGCAGCCGCTACCCTCTCATATAACTCCATGGAAAAAGGGCATTTGTCGAAAAGGTGATGGACTGTCTCGGCTTCGACCTTGCACATTATGCATCTATTTGGCATGATCCAACCTCGTCTGATTAGGTTGTCTATGGTGAGGATTAGGTTTAATGTCAGCAGCCATCCGAACACCTTCCTTTGTGGTGGCGTCTTCAAAGACCATATTCTGTGTACATGTGTCAACACAATTGGACCTCGGAACATGGCCGTGTATGCACTGTTAACTGTGAAATGACCTTGTTTACCCCAATTCCACAGAGTTTCATCCTGAGAGGATGGAGCGAGTGAAATGTGTGACAGTTTTGCCGCTAACCTGTTCAAATTCCTTTTGGCATCAGTTGACACAATTGGCTTAAACAATGTTTGTATCATCAAGGTATGCTTGGCCTGATTCAACGTGATGTCAGTACTGATTGCATATGTATACAAACCGGGTATTGATATTTTAAGATGCCCATGCCCCAATCTTGATCCCAAAAGTGTATATTACATCCATCCCCTGGTATGAATTTGGTGGACATATTGAAGAATTGATTAAGTGTTTTTCATCCAGGAGAGCCTTGCTGATGGCCGAGGTCTTTGTGGAGCTGGTACCTTGGTAGAGTTATTTCTAGATTCTGCTTTCAGACTTTGCCCAATACCAATGCGATTTCAGGAGCAATGCTTGATTAAATGTTGAGAAGTTTAGTATCCCCAAACCGCCAGCCTCCTTTGGTCTACAAACCAGCGAAATCGAGGTCGTGGAATCTGATCATCGAGCAGTTGTGCAATTCTCCTGCACGTATTGCTGATGCACAACCGACCAATACCAAGAGATTTCTAGATTGACGGTATGAACTAGCATTCCTCAATAGTCAATACCAAGAGATTTCTAGACATGATCGATAGGTGTATCAATGATATTCTTCTTATATTTCTATGATATTACATACTTGATGTGTTTAATATATTTTGAAGCCAAATTATATAAGCTATCAATTTAGAGTAGAGCTAAGGTGCTCTTAAGCTCACCAAGCTTTCCGTGAGCTTAACTCAAAAACCTATCAATCCGACTTCAAACGACATTTCCAAACCGTTAGATGTTCAATCTATATTAAAATGTGCTTGGAGAACAAATTTTACATTTTTTGAAATTTTTTTACTATTTATTAAGCCGGTTTGAAAACTGTTGTTTTTATTAAAAATCTGCACTATTAGAAAACAGCGGTTTTCAAACCGGCTTAATAAATAGTAAAAAAATTCTAAAAAATGTAAAATTTGTTCTCCAAGCACATTTTAATATAGATTGAACATCTAACGGCTTGGAAACGTCGTTTGAAGTCAGATTGATAGGTTTTTGAGTTAAGCTCACGGAAAGCTTGGTGAGCTTAAGAGCACCTTAGCTCTACTCATCAATTTATTCATATAAAGATAGAATACGAATAAGAGTAGTATATATCTTTGTCCGGTTCGTCCCGTAACCATATTGTATCCATTGACATCCCAAATCTTACGTTGGCTACTTTTTATACTCGTACTACGTTACAAATATGACACAGCAAAGTTCTTATTCCAAGCACTTTGAAAAGGCCTCTAATGTAGTTCATCAAGATTCCAATTAAGCTAAGTTCTTGCCTTCCATCTTTTCCTTTTTTACAAACTTCGGCATATGAGATAACAACAACAAAATCAATCAAAAGGGGGATTACAAATTACCCAAAAAGGGGGGCAGACCGGCATCCTTACATTTTCTAGAAATTGAAATATAATTATATCATGCAACCCCAGGCATCCTTCTTTGGATGCCAAGGGTTCTCTCAAATAAGACTACTAAACCTCTACTTTCTTCTCGCCAACATCCTACTCCTAACCTACCCTAAAAATTGGGGGAAAAAAAAAAGACAAAAGAAAAAGGAGGAAAAAAGAAAATACTTTACAAGGTGTATAGACCAGGTTTGCCAAGACCATAGAACCACTGGGAAGGCCAATGGCTACTGCCTATTGGGAGTATAGAGTTCTGAAGCGCCTAAACCACCAGGGTCTAATGTCACCATAGCCAGTGCACTGCCCATCTCCTTCCTCTTCACTGCTAAACAGTGTCTGGTCGGAGCAATCCAGCCCGGCTCCACATGCTGCATTGTATGATCGGCATGCAGAGTGGCAAACTCTTAGCCTGTTGTCTCCGTCTCTGTCACATCTTTGAATGGATATCTGAAATTTTTCCACAAGATTATGCAATGTTACCTCAAAGGGAGAATGTGCAGAGAGGGAGGGGGGGAGAGAGACAGAGTGGGGATGTAAAAGTAGTGTAGGTTGGTGACTGTAGGTAATGTAGAAGTTGTTAATTTATTAATACAACCTTGACAGCATATGTCAAGTTTTTCAAAAAAAAAAAAAACAGAGAGTGGGGAGGGGCGAATCAGACTCACCCAGCAAGCTAGCCGCTTTGCGGCTGCCGCACAGTAGCCACTATCAAGAATACTAAAAAGGGTCCTTCCACCAGGCATTAATCGATTGTAGTTGGGCACCACCACCACTGACTCCAGCTGTTGCAATATGCTGGACTCACTGGGTGCACAGTGCTGACCAACATCTCCCATTGCATCCCCAGGAGATGATGAGGCGAGGACATCAGCGCAGATGGAGAGAGAAGGGAGGAGAGATGAGGTGTTCTGACAGGTGTAACCGGCATAGTCAGAGCATCTAAATTCACACACCCCGTTATCGCACACCCCTCCGTGCAAACTACACTGCTCATCACAAACCGCTGCATGTACAAAGAGAAATTCAGTAATTATGTCAATTGTTTGACCCTACAGCTATTTCAGAGCATGCGTGTGCTGGGTACTGCTTGGATAGAGTTAATATTTCTCATATTACTGTTCTCAATTTGAGGGTAATTTTGTTTTCATTCAATTGCCTTCTTATGCGTTGCTAAAGCTAGATACCAAGTACAGGTATTCATGGTATAAATGCAGCATATTTCCAAGTTTATTTCCTCCAATTTATCCAAGGCTAACAATTACATGCAATCAATTCTATATTTTTTTCCATTTAAAAACCATGTATAAAGTACCTGTAGAACAGTCGATCCCCGTCCATCCATTATTGCACTCACAAATCCCATTTTGTTGGCACGTGCCACGCCCACCACATCCAGCCGGGCATGATCCTGCCATAACAAATATCCAATTACAGTGTTGTTACTGAAAATATAGTGACTTGAAGTCAGCTTTTGATCCCTTTAATATTGTGCTTGGTTCTCTAAACCCTACACTTTTGGTTCATCAGCTCCTGAACTCTTTTCTCGGTTCAAACTGGTCCTTCAAGATGATGATGTGTGCCATGTCATCACTGACCTGATTACCGCGTCATTGCAACATCTGTACCTGGCATGCCCCATATGTGCATAACTAAATGCTAATGGTAGGGAGGTTTGATTGAACCAGGTACAAATGTTCAGCAGGCTAACTGAAGAAAAAGGAGTTGGGTAGAACAAGAGCAACATTCCAGGGACTAAAAGCAGAAATTTCCTAAAAAAAGAAAAGAAAACAGAGGTGTTCAGGAAAAAATAGCAGAAGGCTAAGGGGCTCACTTTTGCTGCAGTCACGGCCATGAAAACCAAGGAAGCAACGGCACCTTCCATCAACACAGTCTCCATTGTGGCTACATGACCGAGGACACTGTCCAATTACTGCTACAGCTCTACTACTCCCACATAACTCGTGATATGCTGGGCATATCAGTTCCCCTTCATGTCCAGACACAGAAAAAGGAAAAAAATTAGATTCTCCTCTCAATAGTAAATACTAAAAAAATTATAAACATGAACTAATGTTACCATTGAATCCTGGAAATTGAATTGGACCACCAGCCAAAGGACATGCTTTCCACAAGCCATCAACTGCAACCTATGTACAAAGCTCGGCGTGAATAAATACAAGTACAAGATAGATGAGGTTCAAAAACTAAGATGATTTCTCCAGAGTGTCGAAAACTGAGACGATACCTGCAGAGTGTTGTTAATGCAGCGATGCTGGTAGCACCCATTTCCCTGAGTGGTAGAACCTCTGACGAATCCAGTCCGTACCAATGTTGATGCCATGCACCTACTATGACATTCCTTATGACATTAGAAAACAGAACCAATACAACACTAGAATTTTTATCCTAGCAATTAAAATAGCAGTTGAAGTGTGTGCTAACCTAGAACTGCTTCCTCTGACTTCTCCCAGCATTCGGTCAGGCGAACGTGCACTGTTTGTGTCAGTGCACGATCCATCTGAATATGCCACAAAATAAGTACAATAATCTGCCAACGAAGATTGCCCACCTGCATTAAGCAAGAATTAGAGTTAATCTGGTTTCTTTACTCAAATTGATGTCAATTAAGCTATTTACATTTTGCTCTTGCCTTTGTTGGGCTGAGGAAAGTACTGGGCCCATTTGGGTAGGTCCCCACTGTAGCTGACTATAGGGCAGTATCCTTCAGCCTCTCTGTTATATGTACAACCAGACAGCTGTGTTGAATTACAGCGGTATGCTCCACGCCAAAGGCTGCATGGGGAAGTAACAAACTCTGTACCCTGATTGCGGCCCCACTCTAATCCTTCAGCCATGCTATAGTTTGCCTGGTACCAGCCACTATCCTCCAGCAAGGCCAATGTCATTTTTGATACAACTGATCTTGTGTCGACTGAACCAGTCATTATCTCATTCATTAATAGTCTCTTCTCCCAGTGTGACCCTGTACTTAAAATTGTGTTTATTCAGATGTCCAGTAGGTTGTTGCTGGCTAATGAAAAAACTACATAAAATATTCACAACTTATTTACCTGAGGTACCCCTGCCTCCTCCATCTTCCAATTCTAGACCAGTGAAGTTTTCAGAATATGCCTACAAAACAAGTATGCAGGTAGTATAAATTTCTGCTAGGAACCAACACACCATATTTTGGTATTAACTGGCTAGCTCCTATGAATTGTCCAAAGTCAATAATTGAAGCAACTATTACAGAGAATTTTGAAGTTCTTCCTTGCTTTTATTTAAAAAGATAATTACGTAAAGATGTACCAACAGCCCCACAGTAAAACTCACCCCATAATGATGCCTAGAATGCATGATAACGTGGGGAAGAACCACACGAGTGACCATCCTTCCTAGCTTCTCATCCATGGATTGCACAGTAACCTGCAATAGTAACATTGTTTACCGTCACATGAAATTGTGATTATTTCAAGGCAAAAAAAAAGGAGAGATAAACAAAGGAAGAAACTGCACCTGGCTACGCCTCCTTTTTCTTTCATCACGAAAGTGAGCAAAGGCATGGGGATCAAAACCCAAAACATGCATCACCTCATGTATCAAAGTAGCGGAGAGAAGTGTTTCAGCTTCTGCTGTCAAATGTCGGGGTGCCACATTCACATGTCCTGCAACATATATCATAGATGTTAAAAACACAAGTGAATCTAAACAAAAAAGGGCCCTCACCGACATTTAAAAAAAAAAAAACATAGGGACTTCAGATGTACCTCCACATCCTCAAAATATGATAGTCTCAAGAAAAAGAAATATGAAGGGTAGCATCTCAATCTTACCTAACCCACCCTTCTTTCCCCTATCTTGTCCGGAGGAAAAGGGAGGGCATAAATGACAGTTCTGTTGCTTTGCAGGGATACATAATAAAATTACACAAGAATGTTTACAAAGCTTTGAAGGGTATTCCTAATATATATACATGATAGTTCGGTGTTTTGCGGGGAAGTCCATGAAATTGCTCGAAAAATATTGTAATGATAACCCAAAGAAAGGAAGGAAACCTGCAATAGCACGGCCCCATTGGTCCCGTTCGCAAGCCACAGCCCACGCAAGGGTGTTGCCCGTTGTGGGTCTAGTTGTAACTAAAAGTACTAGATCCGCGTCCTTTACCCCTTCTGCATTTGTGAGACAATTTCTATATTAGATGGTGCTCAAGGTAAAAGCAGATTCGATTTCTTCGCATGTCATGAGAAAAATTACCTTCAACATACTCATGGGGAAGTTGAACCCCTCCATCCTGACCACATGCAGAATACCCGCTTAATCTTAAATTACCCTTAACAGGTTCAACCGCAAGTGCTTTCTTGAACCACTGTACAGTGTGTCCAAGTGCCTACAGAAGTTTCAAAAATAGTTTGTTAATGAAGAACAATAACACAACTTCTTTAAGAAAACAATAATTGTAAACAAGATCGTACTTTGCGAAGCCGTTGCTTTTTGTCGTCGCCAGCAATATCATCACTTGTACAATTATACCAACAATCTCCAACTACTGCAGGGTAGGCATGTGGATTGCAAAAAGGAACTCCAGGGATCGAACTTATTGGTGGTTCCCCAAGCTATAACAAACAAAATGCATAGGCACTGATATCTCTACTTAACCACGTATTATAGATACTTGGAATGAAATTAAATTGCAAATATAAAGGCTAATCAGAGTATAAAAGTTTAGTGTAATTTTAGTAAAGAAACAATGACCTCAACAAGTACCTTAACAATGTCACCAACTTTCTGACAATCTCTATCAGGAGAGTGCCCCACCGCATCATAATTTAAATAAATCCTGATCGGCTGATTTGCACTGGACTGGGTCTGAAACTCCTCTGGCAAGCTAAGCAAGGTCCTTCCCCTGTGGTGGTCTTCTGATGAGGTGGAGCCCACATAGACCTGGGGCGTGACAGAGTATTCCTTCCTGCCAGTTCGCCGCCTCTGGTGTAGTATTTCATCATGTATGCATGAGTGTGTGAGATATATATTATTGGTATCTCCTGATTCGGGACCTTCATTATATAATGGCTTGGCATCTTCTTTAGAGTCGGCAAAGGTTCCGTGTATACAAACTAGAATTAACACAATCTGTGAATAAAAAAAGGCAGATTAGGGAGGTCTTCAATATTTCATACAATAGTAGAAAAAACAACTATAGTTTTGTTTTTCCAGTAACACTCTTTGAAGAACAAAAAGTGCGAAAAGCTAATTTCAATTAACAACAAATTGGTATGTACAATTGGCAGTTATAAAGACAGAATATTTATAGCATGCCTTCTCTCTCTCTCTCCCCCCACCATTTTTAGGGAAAGGAGGCTAATGAAGTAGTCTGTGGCTCGCTGTCATATGGTTTTACATCACATTTTGACAAAAATAGAAAACCCCAATTGAAAGTGATAACATTAGTAGAAAGGGTCTTTACATTGATTAAATTTAATAGAAGTTCTTCATAATCATTATGTTTGTCAGAGCATAGAAATATTACATAAACTAATGAAGTGGATTGTAGCTTGTTATAAAACAGTTTTGTATCAGAGTTTGACCAAAATAGGAAACAAAATTACAAGCGCTAATCTTTAAGTAAATAGATTTTGCATTAATTATAAACATTTTGCACAAGCATGATGTTCATCACGGCGCATATACCCCCGGCACTGGAAAAAGAGAGAAAAAAAAAACAAAGAGAGCCAATTTTTCACCTCACAAAAAGAAAATAACCAACAGTTAACCACTATTTACAGATATAACAAGGTGCGAAACAAAAATACTACTTAATCGTATACTAAACCCAGCGAGTTTTCTTTAAAAAAAACAATGAAACAACAGAAATGAAGTTGGCGCAAAATAACTATGATTAAACCTTCAAATTTGTCTCACTTAGAAAACCAAAAATAGCTCGCATTAAACCGCCCACTAAACCACACAAATTAAGCAAAAACACACAAATATAGCACGACTGAGCCATACGAACCTGGATTAGAAAAAACCTAACGCAAAGCAAACTTGTCAGTGCCGAACCGGATCCGAAACTGCGCTCAACCAAGGGCCTTTCCTCCATAAATTAAACCCTAGATACCCTAGATGCGCGGATTCCATTCAACACATCTTCTTTCTTAGTGAAGACTCGGCATTCCTGAAGAAGCTGAAAAGCCCCCTTTGAAATCCTTTCAATTGGGGGGCTTCAAGGATCCAATGGAATAACAAAACCGCGACAATGGCGGTCTGGAAACGGAACCCCTAAGTTGACTCTGCAGGGAAAAAAGAAGGCTTTTTCAGACTTGGGGAGAAGAATAAAAGGAGAAAGAGAGCCTAATCGGGTTGAGAAGTCTATAGAGAGAGAGAAATTACAGAGACTGGGTCTGGGTGTGAAGAAGGTAAAGTAGCCTACTGTACTTCAGATTATCTAGTTTTGTTTCTTATAACAACTTGTACAGCGAGAGAGCCAAATGAAAAGGTTTGTTTAGTAGCTACACGAAAAGGTTATACGGAGAGAGACGCGGAAGATCATAAAGCATAGTGAGTGCTGAGATTTTGTTTAAGTAAATAATTTAATTATTCCAAAGAGAGAGAGGATGAAGGGAAATTATTAAAACAAGGAAAAATGAGAATCCCTTGGTAGGAGTTAATTTAGGAGCGTGCCGACTTTATTAGGTACTACGGTAACACGGGTTTTCATTGATCTACTAGATGAGTCTGGACCTGGACCATGCATTAGTGGTATACCTAGTGGCATTACTGGAGCATGTATTAAATGTTGCATTCTTTTCATCCTCTCGGTGTATAACATACGGCCAATGCCTTTGTTCAACCCAGTTGGTCTTTCCAGTTGTTGGACTTGGAGCTACTGTTCCTATAAATATCTCTCCAGTTGTTTGGGACTAAATTCAAACGGGTTGGTCTGATTAGGTGGAATCCAAAAGGGCACCACTTTTAAGCGAGTTAAATGGTTGTAGGTTACGGTTGTTCATCTTCTCCATCTCTCGAGTTCAAATCTCCATCATATTATTAAAATAAATAAATTTTTAAAAGCAAATGCGGCGACACTAAAAGCAAGCGTACACTCGTAATCGTATAACTTAAGTTAGTAGATGATTTCAGCTTAAAGATGCCACCAAATTATTTCTACTAAAACAAAATGTAAGTCCTCCAAAATTAATTAAAATAGAAGAGGAAATGATGCCTTAATAATAATAATGATTGCTTCAACTCACCGGGTGGAGGTGGATTAGCTTTGGATTAGCCTATTAATTGTGCCCAACTAATTTTGTGGGACCTTGTCGACATCTAAAATTTAACTCCTCTCCAGTTCTATAAAAATACTGGAGCTCTCCTGGCCCCTCCTAAAACCCAAATTTGGGGCTGTTGGGCAACACAATTAGAATTAGAATAATTGTAAATCTGAGATCGGATTTGACTGACAAAATGTATATAGTGCCACATGGTAAAGTTGACCTAGTAAATATTAAAAGGTTAATTAGCTTTTGAAAATAAACAAAGTTGGATACTAAGTTCTGAAAATAAGGAAACAAAAGCTTATTTGATCTTTAACTCCTAATGGCATCCAACAACATGAGCACCTTTGATAAATTATTTATTTTTAAATCCAACCGCATTAATGATGGAATTCATATCCTCTGCATTAACTCAGAAGAGAATCTTTCGAGTTAATAAATCTCGACTGTCCGATCTATTTTAGGATTCGTGCGAACTAGATCTGCACTAATATTAAAGGGCCTTTATGTTATAGACACGAGCCGGATTGGCTCCGTTTAAAATCAGACGGTTGAAATTCATTAACTCAAAAGATTCCCTTTTGAGTTAATGCAGAGGATACGGATCCATTAATGATGAGGCGAGGCGACGGTACCTTGACTTGATCCGTCTCTAGACTCGACTCGACTTGTACTTAACTTGGCAGCTGGGGTGAACATTGGACAGTCCTAAATTCAGGGGCGGACTCAGGTGGTTCCAGGGGGGGCAGCTGCTTCCTCCTGAATTTTGAGTTTTAGTGGAGATTTATCGGTTCCGACCGACTTTGTTTCCTTTGGAATTTTTTTTGCCCCCCTCTGGAAATTTGATTTATAATTCGGATTAAATTTAGGGTTAAAATTGAAATAAATTTGTTAAATTTTAATTAGTAATTATAATTATAAGTCAAAGCATCAGAAATTATAAGTCAAAGCATTGGAAAGTATAAGTTAAAGCATGTTTTTTTTATCGAGTACCCAATTAGTTAATGGATTTAAACCCGATTAGATATTTAAATCCGATTCGATATATTTTTGCCCCTCTGATAAAAATCCTGAATCCGTCCCTACCTAAATTGGATGTTGGGAACTTAACGAGGTAGGATTTATTATTTTTGCTAGCTAAATGAAATGACGGGTGAAGGATCGAGCCGCATCCATCATTCCATCGTGATCAGAATTTTATTGAATACGAAAACGACAATACTATCGTTATTTCAATTGTTTTATTGAATACTGAATACATGATGTTGGTATTCTGCAAAAATAATCGGATATAAATTAAGGTCTGGAAACACAAACACTTATTCCTTTTTAAATTTTCTTTTACTTTAACAGACTATAAATGTGTCTGGAAACAGTAAGCTAGCTGTTAACTTAATTTTTGTTTCAGTTAAACAAAACGGACTTTAAAGCCTTTTAGATTGAAACTTTGGGAAAATAGCTGGGTGGGGAAAGGGTTTTGTGTTTGTTAATACTCTAAGGGTCTGTTCGGCTGCCACTGTTTCCGTGGGAAAAAAAAAATTCACTCAGAGTGAATTTTTTTTTCCCACACGCACAGTGTTTCGGCCATTCAAATTAGACCCGAACCCAAACCCGTTCCCGTTCCCGCCTGGCAGCCGAACAGGCCCTAAGGGTCTGTTCGGCGCGCGGTAGGGAACGGAAATGGACCTGGAAAATAGAAATTTTTGAACTGCCAATTACTGTGGACGTGGGACAGAAAACACGACTTCAGACTAAATTTTTTTTTTCCCACGCGTACAGTAACTGCGCTGAATAGGCCTAACCATTCTTATTTGGGTCCGAATCTGCTGCGATTCTAAGGGATCGCAGGACCCTGCGATTCTAAATCCAATCATTCAAATGATAAAACCCAGGATCTTTTTGAGAAATCAGTTTTTGTGCACGAATCTCAAAACATATGAACGGTTGAAATTGGAATCGCAGGAACCCTGCGATTTATTTCCTTCTTATTTATACTTCATAAAATAAGTTACAATATTTTTCATCTTGTCACATTATTATTACTTTTATCCATACAATTTTATTCTCTGTTCGAATTTGTTACGATTGAATTGTTATATTTTTCTCTTATCCTCTTTCCTCGTTTAAGACAGTTTGTACCTTTCTTAATGAATTTTTATGCGGTTAATCATACTGTTTTTTTTTATATATATATATAAGTTTGTAGAGATTTGAAAACCAATTATTTATGTCAAAAATTTGCTAGACTGTAAGAATTATCATTATTTAAATTTATTATTTTTTATGACAACTCTAATTTTATATGTTAATATTTAAGTGGTGATTTTTATGGCCATTTTCATTAAAAAAAATGAAAATGAGTACACACTTTTATTCAAATAATTCAACAATAAAAATAATAAAAGGATTAGAAAATTAGTATAGATGGTGATGTACCATGCCTATGTACAAAGAAACATATGTTTAATTTTCACAAAAAAAAAAAAAAATCTGAACAAATAGATGTTGAAATTAATGAAAATTCTTATTTTAAAATTAAATAAAAGGATACAACAATGATTTTTGTGTCTTTATTTAGATAGTTTGAAAAGTATTAGTATTGCCTGAAGTAAGAAGCAAAACAAATAAAACATCCTTTTGGAATTCTCAAAACAAAATATGCAGTACTTATATGAGAATAATAATATGATGAGAGAGTTCAAATGCCTTCATTTTTTCATGTCTCTATTTTTAAAAACTTTAATAACTCAAAATTTATAACTTAAAAGCCAAAATAAAACCGTTGGATATGATCTACATCATTTTATCTATGCACGTATAAAAATTTATGACATTTCAATTTTGTTTTGGTTGTCATCAAGAGCTTGTAAAAAATGTACTAATGTGGATAATTTATAGACGTTGATTTTTCAACCTATTGATTCATATAAAAACAAAATTAAAATGTGATAATTTTTTATGAGCACATAGATAAAATGATGTAGATTATATCCAATGATTTTATTTTGACTTTTAAGTTTTAAGTTTTAGTTATTAAAGTTTTTAAAAATAAAAGTATAATGGAGGTAAAAAAAATAGAGGAGGGATCCAATTACACCTTTTTTGGTGACACATCATGCAACGTTTTTTTTATAGGTCAATTTTGCGATTTCAAAATCCAAACAGTCGATCCGAACCGTTCAACATGATCACCATATTAAAATGTGGTTGGAGATCAAATTTTACATTTTTTTGAATTTTTTTACTACTTATTAAGACGGTTACAAAATCGTTGTTTTTCAATGGTCTGAAAACAACGATTTTGTAACCGTCTTAATAAGTAGTAAAAAAATTCAAAAAAATGTAAAATTTGATCTCCAAGCACATTTTAATATATCCATCATGTTAAACCGTTTGAATCGACTATTTGAACTTTGAAAATGATAAGTGTCAAAGTGTGTCAAAAAAAAGGGTATAATCCGATCCCTCCTCAAAAAAATAAAGACATTTGAACTCTTCTTTGATATGATACAAAGAAGAAGACAAACAAGTACTCTTATAAAGTCCTCTCCATTCAGGGTCAGGGAAATGATTATATGATTGTTTGGAGAAAATTTCCTATCTAACTTTATTGAAGCGGCCACCCCATTGTTCAAAATGCCAAGTTCTGATGGAGGTTTTCTTTTGTTTGATTCTCAACTTTAATTTGGATTCTAGACAAGCGAGTTTGTGGAGAATGAGTCCGTTGACCTAATATTTAATTTGGAATTGAACGGCTTTGCTGCATCAGACTAGTTTTTAGATCCGGACCGTTCAATTTAAATCCGCACAAATATTAAAGAATCTCATGCATGACAGGTTTGGACCGAATTGGTTCAGATTTTGATTAGACGATTCGAAACTAAATTCAGAATTTGAGTTAACTCGAAGGATGCGGACCCCTTTCATCCCGGACACGTCCGTACGGATCTATGATGTATGCTTGTTTATTGAAATTGAGTTTGTATGGCCAATCCAAACGGAAATTATACGGACTTGCGCGACATATGGTGAGTCCATAGGGTGAGAATGTCTGAGGAGGATAAATCACAATGGGATATCGCATGGGCGCTCTGGCGAGAGAGAAACATGAAGTTATTCTTGCATAAATTCAAAACTAGTGGAAATTCTGTTTTTGGGACTAACTGGTTATAGCATAACATGAACATTTAGTGCACTTAACATCATAGCCATGGGTTTTCTGATAAGGTAATTACCCTTTTCTCCTATCTTATTGCCTAATTTCTTCGTAGTTATCAAAAGTAAGAATGCTGACATGAGTAACGAGAAATCATGTGATGTATTGCTCAGGACTTAAACAAAACGAAAACTACTTTTGTTTTGTGAGGCAAATCCTCAGCCATTTTCGTCCAAGATTCCTCACTGCTGCCACTTGTGGGAGTTCGGGCAAAAGTTTGGTTCGAATCAAGTGTAAAATTAGCAGTCAAATTCCTAAAATTGAATAATGAAACAGCTCTTGAATTCAACTATAACTTCAAACATGCTGAGATGTTCCCCAAATCCACCTTCAAAGTTCTGCGCAGGGATCACACGAGCATTTTTTGCTCCATGATTAGTGTTCTTTTTAATCTGTAGTTAG
Organism: Carex kokanica; assembly: GCA_025461125.1. Lineage (NCBI taxonomy): Eukaryota > Viridiplantae > Streptophyta > Magnoliopsida > Poales > Cyperaceae > Carex > Carex kokanica. The sequence continues at coordinate 2,186,931 of JAJGRX010000829.1, read as the reverse complement.
TTGATGTAACGAGTGTGGAACCTGGTCTTCTGGTTATCATAGTGACAGATGAATTATTCGGATTTGGTTCGGCGGGGTGAAAAGTACGTGATTTGGAAATAATTCGGATATAATTCAGGAATAATTTGATCCCACAAGGACGAAAAAAAACAAAAAAAAAATTGCATTTTTTTCGCGTTTTATTTGTGAATAATTCGTAATTCGCATTTTATTCGTATTTTATTTACGAATAATTCAGTCAGCCGAATAATTTGTTATTCGGTTCAGAAACCCAAAAAATAAAACGTTTTATTTGCAAACTATTCACGAATAAACACGAATTATGTCATAGTTATGTAAATACTTTTTTTATCTTGAATACAAACCGTTGGAAAGCTATTTGCCACCAACCTTAAATGAAAAAAATTGAGTTTGTATGGATGATGAAGCAAAGAGACGGAATGAATCTGCGTAGAAAATTTCCTGCGGAGGACTTAAGAGTCTCAAATTCATTCTGTAACTAGGGGTGTTCAACCGGTCAGTTCGGATCAAACCGAACTTTTTTTGTCAAACTGCGGTTTGAACCAAATTTTGAAAATCCAACCGAACCGACCGAATTAAAATTCCAAACCGATCTAAAACCGAACCGATTAAACTTCGGTTTGTTCGGTTGAACCGAATTCAAACATTTTAAGTATCAAATAAACATTTCAAAACTGGTTGGTTCGGTTCATTGAGCCGGTTTTTGATAAACCGATCTATTATAAACAACACAAAATAAACCGATTCATTTTTTATTAAACTGGTTGGTTCAGTTCAAACTGATTTGGAGATTCCAAAACCGAACCGAACCATTTAAACTAAAGAACCGATCCAATTAAACCGAAATTTACTGGTTCGGTTTAAAACCGAATAAACCGATCCATTTGAACACCCCTACCTGTAACTAACTGTACCCTTGCTTGCAGTTGTTGATTTTCGGACGGAATGAAAATATTTAATTCCCAGCAATGACCCTAAAGTTCCATGTATTTTGCAAAAGGCCTATAGCATTCCTCTAAAAACCAATAACGCTTGCCAACGGAGCAACTCGGTACATATTCTAATCAAAACACTACTAATTCCTTTAAAAATCGTTGCAAAGGAGTCGGTTCTTAATAACTAAATGAAAGTTTGTGAGACGAAAGTTGAAAGTTGAAACGAGGATTGAAAATTTCATGCGACATTTCTAGAGTTTGTTATGTTCTGTCTTTTACCTGTCCATGCTGGGTGTCAAAAAAGCTCATAGCTCATGGCTCGATTGTGACTTGCATATGACTCGCTCGCTAACAGCTCGCTCGTTACTGGACCGAGCTGTTAATGAGCCAGTTTGCCACTAGTTCGGTCCAGAACGAGCTAGCTCGGCTAGGCATCAATTTGTAAATTTGTATGAATTTGTGTGCATTTTGTAATATCCAGCTCGGTCTAGCTCGGTTCAGTTCGGTCCAGCTCGATTAAAACAAGATTCAATCAGACCCAGCGAGCCAACTCGTCAGCTCGGTTTGGCTCGTCACGAGTTTGAGCTGAGATTTTAGCTTGAATGCCCTAGATCCAGCTCGCTCGGTAAAAGTTCGATCCAGAATTAACAAGCTGAGCTAGGACCCAAGCTAGGACCCAGCTCGTTTACAGCCCTGTCTTGACCATGCTGCAAGAAACTTATCATTTCCCTGCAAATCCTCTGACATTTGATTTCTTTAATTCATGCTGTTGTTAGTTGTTAGGCTGCGTTTCATAAAAGAGAAGAAAAACCTCTTGAATATAACACGACGAGAGAACCGAGAACGGCTCAGAACTCAGAACAAGGAGTCCTGAAAAATACGCCAAAAATTAAAAAATAATTATCCTAGATAAACCCAACACGTCGTATTAAGCAGCATTTATTATTATTATTATTTAATCCAGTTAGGCTATTTGTTTGACTTTATGGTAGCAAAGCATGGCATCTTTTCTCAAGCTTTGGATTCAGGATTTTGTGTTGAATATTGGTCAAGCAGTTGGCTGGAAGAGGTGCATCAATAGATTAGAAGACCACAGTATCCTTGAAAGCATAATCAAGACAATTTAGTTCTATGATTGATCATGTGAAGTAATATCTAATTTAGCAATCTCATTAAATTAGCAATCTATTTAAGAATGTCATATTAGATTTTGCAAATACTAATTAACAATTGTAAAATTATTAATTTCAAGTTTTTAGCATGTTAATGAAATTAAAATTATAGGATGCATGTGTTAAAATTAATGTGGAAAAGAATGTCAATTCATTGATATGACAAATCCAGGTCTATTTAAGTTCCCCGGGATTGAAGGGATAAGTCTGTGGTTGGATCAACACCAAATCCAATACATAATTTCATAATTCATAATGCAAATATTGAATGATTTAGAATCTGCAACGGTGGGGCACACCGCACAGTAGTGTGACCGTTGATGAGGTCCAAGTCCAACGGCTGTATTGTTGGCTTGTTGCGAGTACGTACGGTATTAGTTTCACGATCATAATTATTGAAGAGGTGGTTAAAATATTAGCGGTTAGCATCACAAAAGCGTAATACAGATACGCAGCCAATTCATAATAAATAAACGATCGTTTAGGCTACCCAGACCGAATTCACATCACCTCAGGTTACCTGACTAAAGACAATTACGATCGGACGGTTCTTTTAACATGGCACGAATCTCAAAACAGACCCCCTCTATCTCCATAGGCACCGAATTGAGTTTGATCCAGATAAAATTAATTTGGGCCGTCCGTTTCAATTTATTTGCTCGAGTCAGGTACCTGGAAGGATACGAATCCACCCAGACTAATGTTTTAAAATACAGTTTCTATGCGGTATGCGGAAGGCCACCGCATACCGCATATACGGTATGCGGCCGCATATGCAGATTTTTATGCGGACTTATATATGCAGATTTTAAAATGAGAATTAATATATATATATATATATATAAACAAGTATGCGGTAATATGCGGTATCATACAAACAAGTATGCCGTAATATGCAATAATATAAGGTTGAATATGCAACCGCATATTAGACCACATGTTGATTTTCTATGTGGTTGCCGACCGCATACGCATATGCGGCCGCATGAACCGCATTTTGTTACACTGATCCAGACCTTGGTAGAGGTATAGGGGCTTGTTTGTCTTAAGAAAAAAAGATAATTATATTGTCACTCACTCACATGAAGGCTGAAATGGTTCGGATGAATTGGTACCTCATACCTCCGAATCCAACTAAAGAAAAGAAAAAACCAGCACGGTTGCAGTTGGTGGCTTTAGTAGTAATGTTGTTGAACAAACCAACAAATTAGGCTTTAGCTATTTTGCTGTCGCTCTCAGTCGCTGTCGTTTTATTGAGGTCCAGGTGGACAGCCTTTCTAATTACAGTTGATCAGTAAACAATATTTTATTATATTAGTGGATGTCATCCCAAAGAACCGAAAATTTTTTAAACCATAATTAAAAAAAAAAATTAGCAAACCAACATGATTACTTTGATTTTTATAAAAACCATAAGAACCGAGATGCCAATTCGGTCTCTATTTTTTTTTCTCCTTGGAACCGAATTGGCATTTCGGTCCCCCCCATTTTCACACTTTTTCCGCAGAGCTGCCACAAAAAATTGAAATGAGCAGGAGACCGAATTGACATTTCGGTCCCCATAGCTTTTTTTTGGGTGCATTATTCAAACATTAATTTATACATCTGATTTAATATATTGGGGACCGAGCTGAATGCCTTGGTGCACTACTGCTACATGATCTCAACTGATCTCTAGTATTCAATCATTAATTTAAACATTGGAAACAGTGACATTTGGACCGAAATGCCAATTCGGTTCCCACAGAAAATACCTTGGACCGAATTAGAATCTCGGTCCCAATGTGTTACACCAAAGGTCACTGGTTTTGTTCTGAAAAAGTGTGAAAACGGGAGGGACCGAAATGCCAATTCGATTCCGGAAAAAAAAAGATGCGGACCGAATTGACATCTCGGTTCTTATAATTTTTGTAAAAACCAAAGTAATCATGTTGGTTTGCTAATTTTTTTTTTTTTAATTATGGTTTTTAAAATTTTTTCCAAAGAACCTCACGTTTCACATCAAAAGCTTTGCATTTATATATTTTCTGTAAAATGAATCGTTCAACTTGAATCGCATTTATTGTTTACAAATTTCGTCACGTATAATATAATAATGCAGATGGTTTTTCAAACACGGTCCCCGAACCGAACTTGTCCTTTCTAAAAAAAAATATTGTTTCAGCTCCGGTTTCAACACTCTGTCTTATCACTTTCCCAATGCATTAAAGCCGCATCGTAATCATAAAAAAAAAAGAGATTAGAAAAAAGAAATAAAAATCAATGTTACTAAAAATCAAGCCTTATTTTTTTTTTTTTTTGGCTATTTATAAGATTTGTTACCAAAAAGGTAAACATAAGGTAAACTAATAATACTTCAACCTATGTTGTATGGATACGGGTACGAGTACGAATATCTTATCAGATACAATATGGAATACGGTAATATGACAATTTTCAACATGATACGAATACAGATATTGATACGGCAATATAATACGTATCGGATACGATATGGGACCATATATGAAGTATCGGGTAACATAAACTTCAACAGATATTGCTCCCAAAGTAGTTCAACCGGTTTGAAGTTATGCCCATTTATACATGATTGATTCATAACGGCAACAAAAACGACAATAAGAGAGGCCTAAGCCTAAAACATGCAATAAAACCATGACGCAATGCCTTTATTTATTTGATAGTAACAGTACAGGTCTGACTTAATTTTTTATGTACCGTAATTATTTAATGTAAAAGGTTGATATGTACGTACCATGGCAAAAGCTACTGGTCTATTTAAATAATTTGTTTCATACGCCTCTTCTTAAATCAAGACATTAATTTTGGAGGAGTCAAAATAGGAAAAGACTCACAGGGATACCAATACCCTTCACTGCAGGGACGGACCCAGGTGTATTCAGGGGCAGCTGCTCTCTCTGAATTTTGAGTTTTAGTAGAGATTTATCGGTTCCGACCGATTTGCCTCTCTTGAAATTTTTTTTGCCTCTCTCTGGACTTTTGATTTGTGATTCGGGTTAAATTTAGAGTTAAAATTGAAATAAATTTGTTGAATTTTGATTGGTAATTAGAATTATAAGTCAAAACATCCGAAACTACAAGTCAAAGCATTGGAAAGTATAAGTTAAAGCATTGTTTTTATCGAGTACCCAATTAGTTAATGGATTTAAACCTGATCAGGTATTTAAATCTAATTTGATATTTTTTTTTGCCCCCTGACGAAAATCCTGAATCCGCCCCAGCTTCACTGCCCTCAACTTCTCTTGCTAGTCAATTGAAGTAATTAAATTATGATAGAGAATTGCGGTTTAATGAGCTAAATTTACATTTGGGACAATTTGGTGAAGATGATTCAAAAGTACGTAAAAACTAAAAATAGGAGGATGAAATATGTATGTATAGATAATAGAGATGAATACATAGCAAATTAAATTATAAGATATAAAATCAAAGCTCACACTAACTTGAAAGTTTCTTTACAATATAAAAATAAAATCAACACGCATCCTTAATGATTTGAACTAGGGGTGAAAACGGCATGGATAATATCTGATCCGTATTCAATCCGTATTCGAAAAATTAGATGTGGATATCCGATATCCGAATATCCGTGTGGATATGGATACTCATATGGTTTTACGTTTCAATTATTCGTATCCGAATAGTAGATATATATCATATATTATATATTATGAAAAATATTGTTATTCACCATTAAAATTAAATAAATATTATGAACTTTGGTATTTTTTAATATTATTTTAATAAATATCCGACCCGATCTGTATCTGTATCCAAAAAATTAAAAAGAGATATGAATATAGTTTTACCACTATCCGCTCCGTATTCGCTCTGTTTTCACCCCTAATTTGAACACATCATATTCAAATTTGTGTAATTTAAAAATTCTTTTAACTATCAACCAAAAACAAATAAAACTAAATGTTTGACTTTTCAAATCATTTAACTTGTTTTCAAATTGTATTAAATTTAATATTCCTTATCTAACCATAATTTTTTTTTAAATTTATTCCTCTTTTTTTCTTTTCAATTTTTGACAGTTCTTTCCGTTGTCTTTTTTTTTGAAATCTTGGCAGAAGCTGACCAAGAAGTTACATCAGAAAGGGTTTGCTGTTCTAATTACATTCTACATCCGATTACTGCTAATTTACCAAACCCACCACAATTCTAACAGAATTTGCACCACATCCTGTGCTCCATCCAAATCCTATCAGACAGGATCCTAGGAATTACATTTTCACCTCTGAAAATCTTCGCATTCCTTGCCTTCCACACATTCCAGCAACCCGCACAGAATCAGTAGTTCACATATTCCCGTACATCTACCAGCAACTCCTGAATTGAATCTACTCCAAAGGTCCGATATATCCATTTCCCCTGTTGCCGTGCCGTTGAATGCAACGCCAGCCAACTGTCCCAACCTATACCATGTATTCAGAGCAAACTGGCACTGGAAGAACAGATGTGTTGATGTCTCGACAGGGCAATCATCGCATAACATCACACAAGGTAAGGTACAGTTAATATGCCTGGTTTGCATGTTCTCGTGTGTCAGTAATCTCCCCTGAAGCATCAGGTAACCAAATATCCGTATAGAAGGGGGAACCTTGTACCGCCATATCCTGTTGAAACCATATCGGATTCTTCCTCCCCGGCCCCCTTTAGAACCCTATATAGCGACTTTGAGGAGTAGATCCCACTATCCCAGCACTGTTCCACTTCCATACCAGTTTGTCCTGTTGAGTGTTAAAACAAAGATCACGTACCTTGTCTGCATGTCAGTTCATTCCGTTGTCAGTCGATATAATTATCCAACAAATGCGTTCCCATCTAAATTGAACGATGCTTGTGAGTTTAGCTAGGCTGTTTTGGGCCAGATTTAAGCCCATTGTATCCGCCAAATAAATGACGGTTCAGAGCACTGATTGCCTTGTTGTCTTTAGGCCCTCGTATGTGTGGTTGCGTAGGTACTAGCGGCATTCGGCGTTGATCCAACCAAGGGACTTTCGGATTCTCAGCTCAGTTCGTCTTTTCAACTCATTATGAGACAATTAATGGTGCCTACAATATGGCCTGATCTTTCATTAACACTGCCTCATTAGCTATTTTACATTGATTGCTTCTTCGAAATGTGGCATCCCAATGATGAATTGTGAAGGTACTTGGTTGTAGAATTTGTGGTTCTCAAAAGTAACATAATTGAGGGTTATGGATTCGATCGAAAGGTACATGTGTTAGTAACTTGAATAAACCGTGCTAAGAATCAGTCTTTGATCTAGTGGTAAAAGATAACATCCTCCACGTAGGCAGGGGCAGACCCAGAAATTTGATCAGGGTAGGCACAATGAATTAAAAAAAGTAGCGGACTGGGCCAATGAATAAATTAGAGCAGCAAATCTGTTATTCTGGCTAGGGGTAGGCACAGTATTGGACCAGGAGTAGGCACAGGAATAAAAATACACTGGGTCTAATTTTTTTTTTAAATCCAGAAATAAGCACTTACCTTGCCTACCCCTGGGCCTTTATAGGTCTGCCCCTGCATGTAGGAGGTTACATATTCGAAACATATACTTTGGAAGGCTTAGACTACAGTAATTGTTAGGCTGCATGCGTTTCAGAAAAAAATAATATAAACTAGAAGAAAAGCTTAGCCTCCTGATATTAAACCAGGAGAACAAGTGGTCCTGAAAATACGCCAACAATTTAATGAAATAAAATCATAGATAAACCCAACACTTCGTTCTGAGCAGCATATATTATTTAATCCAGTTAGACTATTAATTTGTTTGACTTTTTGGTGGCAGGGCATCTTTGCTAGCTCAAGCTGTGGATCTAGTTTGGCTATTTGTTTTGGTCAAGTAGTCACCTGGAAGAAGCATCAATAGACTTCAAAACCACAGTATGAGCACAATTGTCAGAATTCACATCACCTCGGGTTACCTGATTGAAGACAATTACGATCGGACGGTTCTTTTAATATGGCATGAATCTCAAAACAGATCCCCTACAGTCACCATAGGCACCGGATTGAGTTTGGCCCAGATAAGTTTAATTTGGGCCGTCCGTTTCAATTTGCTCGAGTCAGGTACCTAGGAGGATACGGATCCTTCTCATAATTCACATCACCTCAGGTTACTTGATTGAAGACAATTACGATCAGACGGTTCTTTTATTATGGCATGAATCTCAAAACAGACCCCCTACAGTCTCCATAGGCACCAGATTGAGTTTGGCCCAGATAAGTTTAATCTGGGCCGTCTGTTTCAATTTGCTTGAGTTAGGTACCTGGGAGGATAAGGATCCTTCTCAGAATTCACATCACCTCAGGTTACCTCATTGAAGACAATTACGATCGGATGGTTCTTTTAATATGGCACGAATCTCAAAACAGACCCCCTACAGTCTCCATAGGCACTGGATTGAGTTTGGCCCAGATAAGTTTAATCTGGGCCGTCTGTTTCAATTTGCTTGAGTCAGGTACCTGGGAGGATACGGATCCTTCTCAGAATTCACATCACCTCAGGTTACCTGATTGAAGACAATTACGATCGGACGGTTCTTTTAATATGGCATGAATCTCAAAACAGACCCCCTACAGTCTCCATAGGCACCGGATTGAGTTTGGCCCAGATAAGTTTAATCTGGGCCGTCCGTTTCAATTTGCTTGAGTCAGGTACCTGGGAGGATACGGATCCTACTCATTGGTTCAAGACATTTCTAACGTAATAGCATCAAGTAGATTATACATATTGATGTGATAATTACAATTTTAATTGTTGTGATGTGGTAGTTATAATTATAAGGCTATGGGTTTCAGTAATTTGTCTGAAGTGTCATATTAGATTTTACATTTTACAAGTACTAATTTTAAATGTTGAGGGTTCAAATGCCACATTTCTCAGAATTGCTCAACATGATATATATTCATATTGAAATATGATTGGAGATCAAATTTTATATTTTTTGAATTTTTTTTTTCTATTTTTTAGATAGGTACAAAATTATTGTATTTGAATGGTGCAGAAACAGTGATTATATATGTACCTATCTAAATAAATAGTAAACAATTTAAAATAAAAATAAAAATTTGGTCCCCAAGTACATTTTAATATGAAGACCATGTTGAGCAGTTCGAATCAACTATTTGAACTTTAAAATGAATATAAAAGATGTGAGGCATGAATGACATGAGGTATTTGAACACTCTCATTTGAAAAATACAATGTTAACAATTGTAAATTATCAATTCTGAAATTAAGCCCTTTTGTTACGTCAGAAAAATTATAATTGATAAATTGAAAACCTTACAAAATTATTGTTAACAAATTTACTAAATTGTTGACGTGACACATAAATTTAATTTATTATTATTGTAGAAATGGAGGCACGCATATATCTTTAAATTGAGACAATTGACTTCTGAAGGAGCCTTCAACTTCTTTTTCTAGAGAATTGAATTATCCCCTAAATTGAATTAAAATTGAGCTAACTTTACATTTGAGACAATCTGGTGATTACATTGCACAATTAAATTAAAAGAAATAAAATCAAAGCTCGCACTAACTTGAAAGTTAATTTACAATATAAAAATAAAATCAACATCTCTTATTTATGATTTGATAGATCATGTATCAAATTTGTTGTAATTTAAAAATTGTATTTTAACTGTCAACTAAAACAACTAAAACAAATAAAACTAAATAGTTAATTTTTCAAATTGCATCAAATTTAATATACTTATAAATCATCCAGCAAATGCGTTCCCAATAATATACTTATAATCAAAATTTTCAAACTAAACATGGAAATATTCTTATCTATTATTGAGTAGAACTATGGTGTTCTTAAGCTCACCAAGTTCTTTGTTGAGTTTAACTCCTAAACTTATCTATTATATTGACTAGTGTAGTAAAATTCGGTTCTATTCGGTAAATATACGGCCGTATATTCCTATTCAGTGTCTGGCCAAATAAAAAATAGCTATTCGGATCGAATATTGAATCCATGCTTTAAAAAAGTTAAAAAACATTCAAAACCCATTAAAAGAGTTCTGGACCCAAATCCATAACTCATTAAATGAGTTTCAGATCCAGCAGGTAGGTATTCTCTTCAAGCGTCCTACTCAAAAGTCTTTTATAACATTTCTACATCCACTCAAAAGTCTTTTATAACCTCTCTACATACTGTCTTATTGTATTTAAGTACTGTGGGATTAAATATTTAATAAAAAATCCGCATATATAAATCCGAATAAAAATCCACATATTTGGCCACATACCGTATATGCGGTATGCGGTGGTCTTCTGAATCCCGCATGAGAACCGAATATTTAAACACTGATATTGACTTTGCTCACCTTTCAAAGAATATTAACACTGTCATCCAAATTTATTTAGCTAATTAATAATGGAGTCATTCTTTGTTTTTCCGAAGCCACTCAAGTATACCCTTCTCAGATTCTGTGAGTTGATCTTTATCCTTGTCTTTAATTGAGCCTTCTATGAATTCAAAATAGTCTTTATAATTCCTTTTGTTGTAGCTATCTAGCCTCTTTAATCAACAATGCATACAAAAACAAAAGAAGGAAAATTAGAAATATTTTTGGCAAACACTAAGGTTGAATCCTATATAAGAAATATATATATATATATATATATATAGAGTAGAACTAAGGTGCTCTTAAGCTCACCAAGCCTTTTGTGAGCTTAACTCAAAAACCTATCGGATTGACTTCAAACGACATTTCCAAACCGTTAGATATTCAATCTATATTAAAATGTGCTTGGAGACCAAATTTTTCATTTTTTGGAATTTTTTTACTATTTATTAAGCTGGTTTGAAAACTGTTATTTTTATTAAATTTCTGGAGCATTGAAAAACAGCGGTTTTCAAACCAGCTTAATAAATAGTAAAAAAATTCCAAAAAATAAAAAATTTGCTCGCCAAGCACATTTTAATATAGATTGAACATCTAACGGTTTGGAAATGTTGTTTGAAGTCAATCCGATAAGTTTTTAAGTTAAACTCACGGTTTGGCTTGGTGAGCTTAAGAGCACCTTAGTTCTACTCATATATATATATATATGCGTTACTGACCTCTTTATCATACTTGGCTTTGTTCTCTTTGGATCTCTTCAGGTACTCTGGTAAATAAATTGTAACAAGGCAACATCAACAAAATATATATGTGCAAATTAATTCATGTGCAGTGCAGTAGCCAGTAGGTGTTGTACCTTGTAAAAGAGCCTTCTGAGATTCACTAGCATCTGGAACTGCAGCAACCGAGATTAACAGGGCAAGGGGAAGTACAATCCTTCTACTAAACTCAACTCTTTGACTAGAGTTTACGATTGGCTTCAACTTGCTGTTTGCAACTTGGGTGGATACAGGAGATGAAACCATTCTCATTCTCTTATTAGTGGTTGGATTAAGAGGAGAATGAGCGATATTATCTCCTCTATTTTCACAATTAAGTTCATTGCTTTTTCTTTTGGCTATATATTAATCTCCTCTAAGATATATGGCGGGGAAAATAATGGCCACAAGCATTTGGTTCAGATAGAGACAGCATCGCTATCAATATCCTATCCTCCTTTGCTTGATTGCTTCGTTTCTTCTTCCAGATATGACCCTACAACTTAAAGTTTACGGAACAAAACCTCTATAAAGATTTGTAAAACGATCTGGGTATACTATTTTAAAACGGAACACTGAGGTTACTTTAATTATCTTTCAAGATAGATACAAGTCATAAAGTGGGTCAAACATAATTTTACTAATCTCGAAACCGCCTTAAACCCGAGAAAATACTGAACAGACCCGGCCTAGCTAGATTTATATGCACATACCCCACCTGTCAGTCGAATCCAGGGCCAGGGACAGCTGCCTCAGATGCACCAAGACCACACAATTATGGAGCTAGAGTGATAAGTGGGCCTCCGTAACCAGTGAAATGTGCTAATTTGTACGGAACGATCCAAATGCAAGGGTAACTTGGTCCCAGACGCCACTTGCTCCGGCGCTCTTCCGCCCCGATCCGTGATCCCTTCCTTCTCTTCATTCTCTGATCAGTTAAAGAAGAGAGCGTCTCCCTCCCTCCCTCCCCCCTCTCTCCATTAATGGAGAACGCCTATGCCAAATCCGTCTCTGAGGTAAAATTGCTCCTCTCTCCATCTGTCGTATTGCTTGACCTGTTGATTGACAAAATAGGAGAAGCTGTTTTGTAATGGAATCTGGTGTTGTTGCGTAGGTACTAGCGGCATTCGGCGTTGATCAAACTAAGGGACTTTCAGATTCTCAGGTCACTTAGTTTACTTGCTCAGTTCGTCCTTTCAACTCATTACGAGGATAAACTAATTGTTTAAGCTGACGAAAGAGTTTTTCATTTCATATTTTTGTAATTGGATCTTAGGTCGCTGATCATGCTAGGATTTTCGGGAGAAACGGTACATTTTGATGCTTCTCAATTTATATAGCATTCAGCTATTTGCTCGTATACTGACTCTTGTTTGTTTTTTTTTCCTTTGCATGTACTTGAAATTCGCAGTTCTACCTCAAGAACAAAGTAAGTCACGACAATGGTGACTGCAATATGGCCTGTTCTTTCATTAACAATGCCTTATTAGTTATTTTACATTGCTAGCTTCTTGAAAAAGAGCAAAATAAAATGTGGCATCCCAATAATGAATTGTGAAGGTACTTAGTTGCAGACTTCGTAATTCTCAAACGTAATTATCTTTATGGAAATTGGTGGTGCAGGTACTCCATTTTGGAAATTAGTTTTGAAGCAGTTCGATGATTTGCTTGTCAAAATATTAATAGTGGCAGCTATTGTTTCATTTATTCTGGCTAAACTAAATGGAGAGACTGGTCTTAGTGCAATTATTGAACCATCTGTAAGTCTTTTCTTTGTTTTTTTTATTATAAAAGGTGACATTTTTGTTGTTGTGAAAATTGGCTTAAATTTATTGGTATAGGTGTTGGATCTTGCTGGGGTTGACCATTAAACCAGGACCTTAATTAATTGAAATGTGATTCTTCGCACTTTTTCGGAACTGGAATCAGATATTTAGGTTAAATGAGGAAGTGTATTTAAAGATGGTGCCCCTTGTTTGTTCATCTACAATTATTTATGAATTTAACTATATATAGGTAATATTCATGATACTGGCAGCAAATGCGGCTGTAGGAGTAATAACCGAGACAAATGCGGAAAAGGCACTCGAGGTACTTTAGTTTATTGGGAAATCTCTTTCACATCGTGCTTCACGGTGACAAAACTTGTAAATGACTAGATATAATCTGATTTTATATTTGAATAATTGCTAAATTTCTAGGAGTTGAAGGCATACCAAGCTGATGTTGCCACAGTTCTACGAAATGGTACGTTTGCTCTCTTCCAGACTTGGCATTTACATATGTGTTGGTAACTTTAATAAACCCTGCTGAAGATAATATAAGTATTACATGTTGTCTGCTTGCTCTGTATTATTAATTAGTTATATATTAGGCTATTGCTATGATGTTTGATTATTAGATGTTTCAATTAATAGGTTGCTTTTCCATACTTCCGGCCACAGAGCTTGTTCCTGGAGATATTGTAGAAGTTGGAGGTATTTCTTTTGTTACTTTCATTTTTTATTGCAAACTGAACGAAGTACAGATTGAGCTGGTTTACATGGTTGTAAAATAATTTTTTCAACTAGAAAAATCAATCATTTTCGCAACAAGAAAGTCGAAGTTCTTTATGGTTTTGGTGCGTATTGTAGTTGGCTTCAAGGTCCCTGCCGACATGAGGATGGTTGAAATTTTAAGCAATCAACTGCGTGTTGACCAGGCCATTCTTACTGGTAATGCCCTTTCTCTCCATCGAGAGTTTATAATATTGTTGCATGCATAAGGCTTGAATTGAGAGTTTATAATATTGTTACTTGTGCCTCCATGTATAGGTGAGAGTTGCTCAGTGGCAAAAGAACTGGAATGTGCAGTAGCTACAAATGCCGTGTACCAAGATAAAACAAACATCCTCTTCTCTGTATGTTTATCTCAGCATCAGTTTCTTGAAAATTGTTTGGAGGTCTTGCAAATTAAATATAATAATTAGTTGATTTTGTATAGGGAACAGTGGTAGTTGCTGGAAGGGCAAGAGCTGTCGTGGTTGGTGTTGGTTCTAACACTGCCGTGGGTAGCATCCGTGATGCCATGATACACACTGAGGATGTATGTATTCTTTTACTTTGTTTTGTTCTCTTTTCTCTCTCTTTTTTTTTGTGTGCTGTGTAATATTGCAATCTTATTCTTTGAATTTTACTATTTATTTAAAAGGTACTTGAAGGACAACCACAATCTGTAAACTGTTAGCAAAAATTACCTCAACTAAGAACCATTGATATATTGCAATCTTATGCTTCGAATTTTACTACTTATTTAAAAAGGTACTTGAAGGACAACCACAATCTGTAAACTGTTAGCAAAAATTTCCTCAACTAAGAACCATTGATATATTGCAATCTTATTCTTCGAATTTTACTATTTATTTAAAAGGTACTTGAAGGACAACCACAATCTGTAAACTGTTAGCAAAAATTTCCTCAACTAAGAACCATTGATATATTTTAGTTCACTATGTATTTATCTTCAAATGTATTTATCTTTAAAAAATTGCATTTCAACGTTTTTTTCTTAAATAGCATAGTAACTGTTATAATAACAGGAAATGACACCGCTGAAGAAGAAACTTGATGAATTTGGTACATTTCTGGCAAAGGTATTGACTTTCATGATACTGAATGATGCATTGGACGTGTAATATTATGTACTTATGGAATTGAAAAATAAATTTAATCTCAATGTCTTGCCTGTACATTTTTCTCCCAAAAAAAAAATATCCAGGTCATAGCTGGGATATGTGTGCTTGTTTGGGTGGTAAATATTGGTCATTTTCGTGATCCTCAACATGGTGGCATTTTACGTGGTGCTATTCATTATTTCAAGGTGATTTGATTTAACTTTTCCTCTTTTATTGATTTCATTCATGCATACCTACATTATTACATGTACACCATGGACCATTATCATGTTGATGAAAGTGCTATTCTTTTGTTGCAGGTAGCTGTAGCTTTAGCTGTTGCTGCAATACCTGAAGGTCTACCTGCTGTTGTCACAACGTACTATTTTGTTAACCCTGTTCTTGTGCAAAAATTCTTTCAACAAAAGCTAGTTTATGCATAATCATACAAAAATGTTAGGTGCTTGGCTCTGGGAACAAAGAGGATGGCTCGGCTGAATGCAATAGTGCGGTCCCTCCCTTCTGTGGAGACTTTAGGCTGCACTACTGTCATTTGTACTGACAAGACTGGCACACTCACAACGAACATGATGTCTGTCTCCAAGGTCACTTCCTTTCTTTTCTCCTACTTGTGAGTGATCACATTTCTTATGCAAGTGATGTGATGCTATCTGAGCAAAATACTTTTCAATTTTATGTAGGTTTGTTTCATGAAATCCCTATACCATCAACCCATGATGGATGAATACTCTGTTAGTGGAACAACATATGCCCCTGAGGGCCTTATTTATGATAATGAAGGAGCACAGGTATCCATCCTTTTTCTAATGTTTTAAAGGTTTTCCCAGGGATCAGATCTATAAGCTATAAAATTATTTACTCACTTCTATGTTACTAAATTTTTGTAATCAGCTTGAGTTTCCTGCAAAATTGCCATGCCTTCTTCACATAGCCTTGTGCTCGGCCCTCTGTAACGAGTCGATACTACAGTACAACCCAGACAAAAGAATGTATGAAAAAATAGGGGAGTCGACTGAGGTTGCTTTACGTACGTTTGTGGAAAAGGTTAGCTTCTTGCATTAGAAATGTTGAAAACACTATACAGACTTTATCCCAGAAAATGATAGAATAAGCTTGTAAGAGTAAGATTAGATGCTGTAGTCTTTTGGTTGCATTTAATGTCTCTCTGAAATATCTATCATAGAAAATTACCTCTTAGACATAATTTTGAAACTCGATTGTTCAGGTTGGTCTTCCAGGTTTTGATTCAATGCCTACAGCACTAAATATGTTGACAAAGCTAGAGCGAGCATCATACTGTAATAAATACTGGGAGCACCAATTTAAAAAGGTAATCCCCTTCAAATGTTGCCCCTTTGTTATCTTCTTTCTTACAATCAATCAAGGTTTGTTTTGTCAATCATGTGTATCTTGAAAAGGTGGTCTATTTATTTTTATTAACTTTTTATTATTTGCTTCTGAATTGTTTTGTTTACTACAACAGATAAGCACACTAGATTTCTCACATGACCGGAAGATGATGAGTGTGCTCTGTGGTGGAAAGGATCAAGACATAATGTTCTCAAAGGGTGCTCCAGAAAGCATTTTTGCTAGGTGCACCCACATATTGTGCAACAGTGATGGTTCTTCTATTCCCTTGACTCCTGATATTCGCAGTGAGCTTAACTCCAGATTCCACAGGTAAGAGCCCCCTATATTTTTTCTCTTTTTCATTTTTCTATCCTTTTCTTTCTTTCTTTGTAGTGAGGTTTTGACAATGTAATTTGCTGATCTAGGTTATTTCCTATAGTTTTCAGTATTTTCAATCAGTGCACAGTGCCCAATTTTTACCATAGTTGAAATAGCACCCAATCTGTCTTATTTTGCAATTAACATTCAAAATTCTATGAGGATTTCATCAGACTACGCTAATCATTAGTTTGGTGTGATGGAAACCAAATATCCTATTAAAAATTCAGAACTTTGGTCCTAGGTCCAGTAACATTTTGATTTCTATAATTCAATTGAACCTAACCAAGCCAGGCAGATAGCACAACAAACAACAACAACAACAACCAAGCCTTTAGTCCCTATCAAGTTGGGGTATGCTAGAAATGAAACCCAATCATAGTCACAAAGGCAAGGTAGGTAGTAATAAAACAATAATAAATAATAATAATAGTAATAGTAATAGTAATACTAATAGTAATAAGAGGAGGGATCTAATTACATCTTTTTTGGTGACACATCATGACACCGTTTTTTATATAGGTCAATTTTGCGATTTCAAAATTCAAACAGCCGATCCGAACCGTTCAACATGATCACCATATTAAAATGTGCTTGGAGATCAAATTTTACATTTTTTTGAATTTTTTTACTATTTATTAAGATGGTTACAAAATCGCTGTTTTTCAATGGTCTGAAAACAACGATTTTTGTAACCATCTTAATAAATAGCAAAAAAATTCAAAAAAATGTAAAATTTGATCTCCAAGCACATTTTAATATATCCATCATGTTGAACGGTTTAAATCGACTATTTGGACTTTAAAAATAGTAGGTGTCAAAGTGTGTCACCAAAAAAGGTGTAATTGGATCCCTCCTCTAGTAATAATGGTACCAATAATAATAGTAATAATACTAATAATAATACTAACAATATTATGCCTACACTATATATCATAGGGGCCAAAGTCCTAAGCTCTACGTCCTTGACCTAAAGCCTATAATACTACCCCTAAACAACCCCTAAACAATATTTCCTAGGTCATGGTTCTGGTACGTGGATCGCTAACTTCCACGCTCTCCTATCCGAAACGAACTCTTTGGATACATTCCATTCCTTGAAGTCCCTTTTTACTGCTTCCTCCCACAATCTTGGCTGACCTCTGCCTCTCCTTGTGTTTTCGATACGGCTTATAGTACACAACGATGCCTCGGGAGGCCTCCGCTGGAGATGCCCAAACCATCTCAAGCGGTGTTGGACGATTCTCTTTAATTGGTGCTACCCCATGTCTGTCACGTATATCATTGTTTATAATTCGGTCCCATCTCGTATGGCCACAGATCCACTGCAACATACGCATCTCTGCTACACTTATCTTCTGGACGTGTTGTCTTTTAGTAGTCCAACATTCTGCACCATACAACATCGCAAGCCTGAAGCCAGGCATATAGCATAGATTTATATTTTTAGGCTCTGAGTTTATATGAGACAGTTATGAAGAGACACTTGGTTGTGTTAAGATAATAAAGTTTGGATTTAAGCCCTATATTGACTATGGGATGCCATTTGTAATAACCCCATTGGCTGTTAAAAGGCAGTATAAGAAATTTGTATGTCCTTTACATCAAATGTAGTTTGCAAAAAGCAGTATTATTTATTTATTTTCCCTTTGTTTATTTATTTATTTACTTGTTATGTATTTATATATGTTGTACTAATATTAAATGTAACTGGCAGATTTGCAGGAATTGATGCTCTAAGGTGTTTAGCACTGGCAATGAAAAGAATGCCATCGGGCCTACAAGCTCTTTCCTATGATGATGAGACAGACCTCACTTTCATTGGCCTGGTACTAGTTTTTGTAATTGCCTTCCGTTATTAGTGAATGACATTATAAAATGCTAGTAAATTTTTGGGTTAACATGGTGTTAGGTTGGGATGCTGGACCCACCAAGGGAAGAAGTACGTGAGGCTATTCAGTCATGCATGAATGCCGGGATCCGTGTTATTGTTGTCACTGGAGATAACAAGGTTTTCTATTTCACATTCAAATAGCCAAATCTATCAGAAAAATAGTGATTTAACTTACAGTAGTTATGTATGCTTAAATTATGATTTATTTAGACCACGGCGGAATCCTTGTGCCGACAAATTAGGGCCTTTGATAATTTGGGTGATCTTAGCGGCCTTTCCTACACTGCTTCTGAGTTTGACAGTTTACCTTCTCTCCTTAAAATGTCTGCCTTACAAAGGATGGTGCTTTTCTCTAGGTTACCTCAAGCTTCTCTTCTCTCACTCCTTTTCTACTCTGGTTTATTTTTCTTTGAGAAACTCACGTGGTTTGTTTATCTGATACTTTGAAGGGTTGAGCCTTCACATAAGAAGATGCTTGTCGAAGCATTAAAAAATCAGAATGAAGTGGTAGGTTTTTTTTCTTCCCCCCTCACATTATTTATGGCTGAGTCATTTTTGAATGTTGTCAAGAAGTTCTTTTCTGTCAAATAAGTGCACTAAAATAGTTCACTTTTGGCTGAGCTGTAATTTTACCATGTTATTGTGTAATGTACAAGGTGGCAATGACAGGCGATGGTGTAAATGATGCTCCTGCCCTAAAGAAAGCTGACATAGGTATTGCTATGGGATCAGGCACTGCTGTTGCAAAGGTCTATTATGTCCAACCTATAAATAACTGTGATATTTCATAAATGATAACTGAAAGAATTATTTTTGTCTTTACTTAAAGTAACATTTAGATGTTTGATAAAAAAATTTCAGAGTGCTTCTGATATGGTCTTGGCAGATGATAACTTCGCTTCCATTGTAGCTGTAAGTCACCTTCAATTTCCAGTATTTGAAAAAGCCTTATTTGTACATAGGCTTAATTAAACCTGCTAAACATGGTTTATCTAAATAATTTTGTATAGGCAGTAGCTGAAGGAAGAGCAATATACAATAACACAAAGCAGTTCATTCGATACATGATATCTTCTAACATTGGAGAAGTTGTCTGTATTTTCGTAGCTGCCGTGCTCGGCATGCCTGACACTCTGATCCCAGTAATTTCTCTTATCATTGTCTAACTTTTGGTTTTGAAATAAAAACCAATTACTAGAACATTAATTTCTGTCCGGTGGTGGTTATTTGATATATGCAGGTCCAGCTTCTGTGGGTAAATCTCGTGACAGATGGCTTGCCGGCTACTGCAATTGGTTTCAATAAACCTGACAGTGATGTCATGACTGCCCAGCCCCGCAAGGTGCTATATCTAACAAACTGCTATTTTCCCTTATGCTCCAGTGATTTTGAATTTTGCATATATGCCCTTACCAAAACATGCATACTATGGCTTCTATTTCAGGTTAATGAAGCAGTAGTCAGTGGGTGGCTTTTCTTCCGTTATTTGGTAATTGGAGGTATATCTTATCACAGAAAATTCATTTAGCATGTAATTATCAAAATGTGACATTATCATGAAACTGTAAAAGATGAAAGGGACATACAGAACTTATATGCTTATGTTTTTCACTATGTATACGCTAATATACTAAATTGTAAAAAACAAAGATGAAAAAGACATGTAAGTTTCACTATGTGCAAAACTTGCATGCTTGTGATCCTAAGCAATAAATACTTAAACTACTGGTTTTCAGCTTATGTTGGACTTGCGACTGTTGCTGGATTTGTCTGGTGGTTTGTTTATTCTGACAATGGCCCCCACGTGCCATATTCTGAACTGGTATATATGATTCATTGACTGGTACACTCACCTACTTATTGTGAATCATGAAAGAATAGTTAATTTTAACATGGTCTTATAATATTTGTTTCAGGTGAACTTTGATTCATGTGCCATGAGGCAAACCTCATTCCCATGCAGTGTATATGAAGACAAGCATCCTTCCACCGTCTCAATGACTGTGCTAGTTGTTGTTGAGATGTTCAATGCCTTGAATAACCTTAGTGAAAATCAGTCACTCTTGTAAGTATTTAATTCATATATAACCCTTGGAGGAAACGATTGTTTTACATGTATATCATAATATCCAGTTTAAATTATTGATGGTACATCTGCTAATGTTACGGGACAGAAAAATTCCACCATGGAGTAACCCATGGCTTTTGGGGTCCATTGTTCTGACAATGCTCCTTCATATATCCATACTCTACATCGAGCCTCTTTCTGTGCTTTTCTCGGTGTGCATCCTTTTCTCTTTTACCCTCGGACATGTCTTCATTCATTTTTTTACACACTTCAAACCTTCAATTTAGAAAATTCAAATCAATGCTGTGGCCATAATTTTTTAGGTGACTCCATTGTCATGGTCTGACTGGAAGACTGTGATCTACCTCTCATTTCCTGTAAGTATTTTACCTACTGTTCTTATTTGTGCCCAGTTAATGCTTATATAAGCCACTGTTTTCTTTGAGACTAGATTTGGCAAAATCTGACCCAAGCTGAACGACCTAATTGAAACCTGACCTGACAAGACCAGAATGCAATCAATCTGCACCTTGAACCCCACTAGACCTGAACCTGAATTTACCAGGATTGAGCTGACCCCTTTCTGAACCCTAATCTGACCTACCAGAGACAAAAAACTCTGAACTGCTCAACCCAACTTTTGACCTGGTTTAACCTGAAAAATATTCAACTGCTGCTCCAGATTAATTTTTATTTTCCAAATTGAAATAAATGGAGTCTTGAACCCGGTTGGCTCGATAATACCCAAACCCGTCCGACTTGAAACCTGAGTGTTGATGACCCAAAACAGCTTGAACCTGAAGTAGCTTGAGATTCAAGACTTTTGAAGGACCTGTGACCCAGAACGACTCAAACCTGGGACAATATGAACCCATACTCAAGTGATCCCAGACCAGAAAGGACAACCAAATTGACAGAACAGGCTGAGCCTGGCATCTTTAATTCAGACAAAGGTGACCAAACGGACCTAGAATGACTCAAACCTGGGACAATCTGAACTCATACCCAATCCAAGACCATGAAGAACAAAACTGAACTGACCTGAACCTGATGCACCCCATCCAATAGGCACCCCTATTTCAGACAGATATGACCTAGGTTGTTAGTGGGTCGGGTCCGGAACCTCTTAGTAATAAAATATAATCTGGGTTGATTACCCCTACCTGGAGCTGACACAGTAACACATGGATCAGGTTTAACAGTTTGGCATTAATTCGACCAATTGTTTGAATTTTTTGCTTCTGTATCCTGCAGGTGGTGATTATTGATGAAGTACTGAAGTTCTTCTCAAGAAAACCCAGAGGTGCAACATTTTCTTTGAGACCTTTTTTTTCAGTTTTTTTTTGTGTTGTCATGCCTGTGATTCTAAACGTGATTACATAAATGAAGTACACCTGTTGCTAAGTTACCTAAATTGTTAAATTCTTATTTTTTATTTGTTGCAGGAATGAGGTTTCGGTTGCGATTCTGGAGGCGTGATCTGCTTCCCAAAGGAGCACGTGACAAGTAAATGTGAAGATTCATGATTTTGAAATGAATGCGAGTGCACATAATGACATGATATGTCTAGATGAGTGGGCACAATTTTGACTTGAATGCTTCTACTAATTAAGTTCTTGCCTCGACAACAACAGATGTGTTCAAAACAAAGAAACACAGGCAGTTTTGTTACAACAATCTGATGTATCTTTTGAGTTTTACCCTTATTTAATTTCTTTTCTTTTTTTTCCCTTTTGGCTAGGAGAACCAGTGAGTATAGAAAAAATCAGACATTCTTTGTTACATTCACATCTTAGGCTGTTAAGCATGTGTATAACAACAACTTATCATAATTACTAGAAATCATAGAAACTTTGAGCCTCCATTTATATGCCTTCCTTTGAGTTTGTTTTCATGAAGGGAATATATTCTTAAAATTTCATAAATATCAGTGATGTACACTCTTATTACAGGGGAGACATTTTTAGAGCACATATATTTTAAGTTCATGGAGATCAGATCTGTACACTTATTAAAAAGGTTTATGAGACAACCACCGGAGAAGCATGGCCAAGCATTCCTTTGGTTTGTACTCTGGAGCTGCATGCCCGGCACCCTGCTCGATATGTACATCTTCATTATTTTCATTTTTTTTTCTTTTCTATTGAACATTTGAAAAATGGTGTTGTAAATATTACCTTTACTGTTGCAAAGGTCATGTTGTTGGAATATGTTATTGTAAATCTGCAAAACCCCCAGAGCAAGAAAATCATATCCGAATTAATGAATTGTAGACTGACATAGGGAAAAAATAAATTGTTCTGTTCAAAACTATTTACATATCCGAATTACCCTGCAGCTTGGCCTCCAACATACCAAGCTCTCCAATCTTCTACAATAGAGAAATTGAGAGATTGTACCCATGCTTTTCATGGTCTCCACTACAAATTAGTATAAAAACTATTATAATTAAAGTTGTTATTTACCTCACAATGCAAGAATGATGAGCATTTAATCTTCTTTTATGGTTTACCTATATACAAGGGTCGGTAACCTTTTTGGTTAAATTATTGTGAAATTGAATAGTGCCTGGGAGATCTGCATTGCATTGTTCCCATTCTTCTACTGTTCCCTGTTCATGATCTGATTTAGTTAGACGGTAAATGCTTTTTTTTTTTGTTTTTGTTATTGTTTCATCCCTTATTATTATTGTTTCCCATTCTCTTCTTGCCCCCCGTTTTTTTTTTTTGTTTCACCTTTTTGATATGAAGAGCATCTCTGTTTAGATTCTCATTTGCCCAGTAATATTGTAGTGTATAAGCCTCCTCCTGCATTTTCAAAACCAACCAATTAGGATGCAAATCAGTGTGTTCTTTCTATTGGCATCGCATACAAGTATATTGTAGTAGGAAGTGTCTTTAAATGCATAGTCAAGGTGCACTTTTGTACATTTTGAACTGAAATTAATAGAATATAGGAATTAACGATGTAATAAGTGAATATAATTTTTTATCCATGTAATTTCCTTCTTTTGTCTTATAATAGCATATTATTGCATCTAAGTTTTTTTTTTCTAATATCAGATAAGGAAAAGAAATTGGTCTGATATATGTAGGACTAGTTCACTTTTGGCGTAAAATTCATTTATAATTTTTAAATTTACTCTAAGCATAATAAATTATGAACACACCTTGTTAGACAGAAAATAAGGAAAATAAATCAAGATTCTAATGATGTGTATGCAACTAGATTAGATTACACTCTGAGATTTTAGTGATATCCTGATTAGCTAATTTAGTTGATCATATAAGCCTAATAATGGAAGGCCTTTTTCCAAAAGGAAATACGTATCTCCCAATTAAAAAATGCAAAATATTGGAGAAACAAGTTTCTACACGCATGATGTTTTTAGTTAATAACTATGACCAAGAAGTGGACTAACCCTGCATTGAAAAGAATTAACTTCTGATCGTTGAAGCAAACCTATTTTATCTTCTTCACTAAGATATCTTTTACTTCCATCTACAAATCTAGAACTCTTTGCTGCTCCATTGTCACATTTCGGCTCTAATACATGAAACGCATAGGTTTCCAGGAGTGACTGCATGCAAGAAAGTGAACTTGACGCATTGAGGCTTTTTTCTTTGTTTTTTGACGATTTTTTATTTTGAAATCTGGCATCACTGGCACTGACGCATGCGTATTTTCGCAAGCTTTCCGAAAAGTGGTCATTTGCTGAAATCGGACACTCGAGCACCGTTTTATGACCGTTTGAAGTTTCGTCGTCGTTTTTCGCCTTCTCAGTGAAGATATCCCTATCCATATGTAATTTAGCGTAATTTACTGTATTTTAGCATAATTTAATATAATTATTGTAATTTAACGTAATTTAACATAATTTAGTGTAATTCAGCGTAATTTAGCATATTTTAGTATAAATATGCTAATTATATATAAAAAAAAAGTAATCTAACAAATATTAAAAAAAAAATCAATTTTTTTTAGTGTTATATTTCAGCATTTTAGCTATGTCTCTAAAAAAAAAATAGGAAGGTATCGGCCATTTTCTGGCCGGTCTCGAAAAAAAATAAAAACCGGCCAGAAATAACCAGTTTAGACATTTTTAAAAATTCCAATCGGATCTGAGCATTTTATTAATTCCTAATTAACTTTGGATATAAATAAAAATGTCGGCATGAATTGTATTAACCAATACTCGTGTCCAAGATTTCATTAAAAATCCTTTTAATGTAGGATCACTACTTGACAAGTCAAGTCATTTGCAAAGGCTATTAATGTGTAGGATCACTACTTAATTAGTCTCCTATAGTGTTTTAGACAAAAAAAAAATATTTTAGTTCTACTTGGAAAAGTTATAGATAATAATTAGTTTACACTTTTACAGTTTATTTGGTAGCTTAAACGGAGTAGGAAGGTACTACATCACCTCAAGGTGCCAAACATACATTTCTATTATGCGTACATTTTTCCGTGCAGAAGCTACACAAGGAATGCTTCAGCTTAAACCACAAACTTGTTCGATCGGCTCAAATGATAAATTTGAACCATTGATTTTAATATACATGACGAGACAAGCATTTAAGTATCAAATTTTTATCTTTTGGGTTCATTTTGTATGAATGAACATGTTGAAAATATTTTGAATATACAAAAAAAAATTCAAAAGATTAAAAACTTGGTACGTAAACACTGGACTTATCAAGTAGATTGATATCAACCGTTAGAATCTCAATTTGAAACCGGTCTGATACATTTTGTGGTTAAGCTCATATGAACTCCTCCTTCAGTGATCTCAAGCTAATTATGCATTCTCTTAAAGAGGTTGATTTGAAATCCACCGTCCAAACATGGCCATGCATTCTTTCGGTTGGTATTCCGGAGCAGTGTGTCCACCTCCCTAAAGCAAACAAAATTATAAATTATAAATTATAAATTATATAAGACTAGCTTAGTTTTCAGAAGCTTATCTTTTTAGATATAAATAAATTTGGAAACAATTAATACCTTTATAGTTGCAAAGGTCAAGTTGTTAGAATAGGTTTCTGTAAATCTGCATTACCAAATAAAAATAAAAAGAAATGGGAATTAATATACGAATTAATATTTTATAAATGGGAAGTAACTATATGTATAAAATAAAAGTGCATTAAGTAGTGACTATTCATGACTTTTGAGTAGTTTAACTTCCATTTATATTAAAAAAAAAGGGAAAATTGGTTATTTGCCACTCCAAAACCTTCTAATTGTAAAAATGTCATCCCGAAATTTGAAATTGTAAAAATGTCACTCTAAACTTCATTAATTTCTAATTTTGCCATTTATACTGTATTCTTATACAATTTTTATTAAAAATTAACTGAAAAATACTGTTTTGGTCATACCGCCCGTACCTCATGAATGGCAAAAACAGAAATACGTATACCAAAATAGTATTTTTCAGTTAATTTTTAATAAAAATAGTATAATAATACAATATAAATGGTAAAATTAGGAATTAATGAAGTTTAGAGTGACATTTTTACAATTTCAAATTTCGGAATGACATTTTTACAATTAGAAGGTTTTGGAGTGGCAAATAACCAATTTTCCCTAAAAAAAAAATTAATTAAGATGTGTTCAAGCACTTGTTAATTATAAAATGTAGTTCATTTAGCCTACATTGGGATTTAGCTAGTATCTACAAGAGGGACTTACTGAATGAAAATGAAATGTAAGTAGCATAAAAGATAATTAAAAAAAACATATATCTCACCCTCCAGTCTGGCCATCAACATGCCATGCTCTCCACCCATCCACTACTGTGAAATTCAGGGATCTTACCCATGCTTGTGTACCCAAAAATGGTACCAACAAATCATGATCTCCACTAACAAAATATAATCAGATGAATTAATTTTGAATAATACACACATTTAGTTAAAAAAAGAAAAGAAATAAAGATGTTAGGAGACATTACATTTTTAATTTATTTAGAGGTGACAGACCTGTAAACAAGCGCACGGTAACCTCTGGAAGTCAAGTTAAGATGGTACTTGATACTGCTTTTTATGTCAATTTCATAAGGTAAAGCACGGCACCTCAGCCACTCCTTAACAGTCCCCTGTTTTTGGTAATTGTATCACATATCTTCTTAGTGTTTAAGCAAAATCATTCATTATGAGAGTGCATGAACTTAATTGTGAAGGTGTGTAAAATCGACTTGTACCTTTTTAATTCCAAGAGCTTCTCGTGTGGAGTTATCGTTTGCCCAGAAATATGACAGGTAGTAACCGTATGACTGCAATGGAAGAACGTACAATTTCACATATGACTGATGTTTTACTGGTATTACAACAGACTGTTGTTCCATTTTATGTTATTTTTATTTTTCATTAGCTTGTTTTGCCTAATAATTTAACAAGTTTAATTGAGTCCAGGATAAAAATAAGCTCCAATTAACATAACCTGGCTGTTTAGTAAGTTAGATTGAAATAATTAGGTATTAATACTCTAGTTGAGGATACTGGTACCATGGGGGTTCGCAGTGTTGTACTGGCACACGTATATACCAATAAGTATTAAACAAGACATACCCTGCAATAGAAAGGAGGTTCCTCTGGTTTGGAAAACCAAAGATAATCATCTCTTAGAAACCTTCGATTTTCAATTGTACTCTTATGGGGAGAAACAAGAATACATATCGGTTCCAATATATGTGCCCCTCCTTCTTCATATGTTAACTGCATAGAAATTTGTTCTCTATTATATTTTTGTAATATTATTGTTTCATAAAATTTTAAAAATGTAAAGACATATTTCTAAGTGTTACCTTTACAAAAACATCCAGTGCTTCAGCACATAAGACATTGTTTGGGTTTATATAATCTTCTCCTATGCAACTTCTCTGTATCAACTGATGTAGATAAAGGAGGGAAAAAAGGAGGGGGGGGGATGAGCAACCTCATATATTTGGTAACAGAAATTAAGTAACAGATATTAAGTAAACCACCTCATATATTTGGTCAGATATGATTCCTACACCATGAGCATAGGTAACTTGATAATTTACATCATAGAAGCTTTCTCCTGTACTGGGATTCCCCACCAAGTAACCCTAGCATAAGAAAGAAAATGGGAAAAAAGTTTGCTTCAGGAATAATGCTATTTCATATCATCAAGAAAAAAACAATTAAAATATCAATTTTCTAATTTTTATTGATCATAGAAGTTGGTGGTCGCCAGGATTTACCAACAACATAAAGAAAAGGTAACCTTGAGATTAAGCAGAGGGCGTTGTCCTGCTTCATTACCTACAATAAAATTAAAAGTAATTAAATAACTTTATTTTTTTCAAAACTAACATGATACTTTTTGGGGGAAATTTCATGTATATCCTTAAGCCCTCGAAATTATGTTTTCCCCATTCTAAAATCCATAATATCATATTTACCCATCTAAATTTAAAAAACTCACAAATTTACCCAATTTATTGCTTTTTATATTAGAAGTCATTTTTAATTTATAAGTTCCCCATTTTACCCTTTATTAAAAAAATAAAAAATATGTAGCATGTGTAAGAAAAATATTCAGTTTTCTAATATGCTGGATTATGAGGAATGACGATAAATAATTCATTTTGAGTAGAACTAAGGTTTTCTTAAGCTCACCAAGCCCCTTTGTGAGCTTAACTCAAAAACCTATCGGATTGACTTCAAACGATGCATCCAAACCGTTGAAACCGATCTACTTCATGAGTGATGCGTTTACATGTTAAATTTTTGAAATTTTGAAATAATTTAGTATGAAGTCAAGCGGTCAAAAAAAGATGATTTATAAGTTCATTTTTCATCATTTTTTTTACCGTTTGACTTTATACTAAACTAGTTCGAAAAATGATAAATTTGACATGTAAATGCATCACTCGTGAAGTAGATCGGTTTTAACGGTTTGGATGATTGTTTGAAGCCAATCCGATAGATTTTTGAGTTAAACTCACAAAAAGGCTTGGTGAGCTTAAGAACACCCTAGTTTTACTCATTCATTTTCCTTCCTGTGACGCATACACAAACACATGCCTTAATGTCATGGTGCATGTGTCACAAGAAAATCAATCATTTTTTTCTCACAAACCGGTCAATGAGAAGACTGGACATTTATCTTATACAAGACATGTTTTTAATAAAAGATAGATTGAGAACTTTATAAATTTATAAATATTTTTAATAGTAAATATAATGAATTGGGTAAACTTGAGTTTCTGAAATTTAGAAGGGTAAATATGATATTATGAATTTAGAAGGGGAAATACATAATTTCGAAGGGTATACATGAAATTAATTCTCATTTTTTTGTGCAATCAAACTGGGAAAAGTGATGTTTGAAGAAAAGTCCTGAATAATACTAGCAACATAACACCTTCACATGGAATAAATTCATTTCGATGATGACATAACATTTTTTTTTTTTTCAAAGTTCAGATATGACTTTCACAATCTATTTTGAAATATATCTACATCAACAGATGAAGATGAATACCTTCTGAAATTAATTGTGCAATAAAGGGAGCAGTTTTTCCAGCATAGGAATCACCACCGATGTAAAGAGAATTGGACAGATACTGTGGATGGTCTCCAAACCACTACCGCAATATTCATAAGAAAAAATAACAATCAGCAATATTTCAAGAAGGATAGAGGAAATTTTTTAACTATGTTGCATGGAAAATCCAATAAAGGGTATCGTATCGGATACAATACGGATACGGCGATACGGTAATTTTCAAAAATCCCAGATACGATACGCCAATTATATATATATATATATATATTATTTTTATTATTTATATATTGTATTTAGATAATCATAAATTTTTTAATTAAAGGCTTAAATCTAAGTATATATTAAATATTATAGTTATTGGAATAATACACAAGTGAAACTGTGGTGGAGTGGTAAAGGTTTTGGCCAATATGGGGGCCTCTCCCGAGTTCGAATCCCAGCAGCAGCAAAAAATCACCAATTTTAGCAGCGGTGTTTGCGCGGCTCACGGGTGCGGGGCCGGTTCACGGTCGCGGCTCACGGGTGCGGCGCGGTTCACCTTCACGGCTGACGCGTGTCCCGCCGTATCCAGCTGTATCCGCACGTATCCTGGAGTGTCAACGGAGTATCGACCGAGTAAGGATACACCACATAGCCGGATACGCCAGCTGGCGTATCGGATACGTATCGGTGCCGTATCGGGCACGTATGGGTATCGGATACGTGTCCGATACGGGTACGAAACCTATATTAGAGTATCCGAGTAACATAGCTTTTTAATGAATTTGAGGGTCAACCTGAATGAGAAATTTATGAATTTGCATTGAGGAAGTAATGTCACCAACTTCATAACCATTGGGGTTTTGTGAATAGGAGAAGCCGGCACCTATTGGAGCATCTAAGAATATAATATTTGCATGCTGAAAAATATATATATATGGTTAATAGACTAAAGGATAATACATTTCAAGGGTGACTTATGGAAAAAAAATGTTTCACCTTAGTATAAGCATATGGATGATACTCAAGTTGAGGAATGCTGCCATTATATAGAGTTTTCACAAATCTAATAGGACCTGTTTATGAGAAGATTACTTTTAAAAACAAAAACGGTGGCACTAGTTATCCGAAGAAATATAATTATGCAGATTATTTGTATATGTTTTACCAATTTCGTAGGCAAGGCCACTAAAAGCAGAGCACCGTTCACCTCCAGTTAGCCATAGAAGGACAGGATCTTCAGCTGGATTCCCTTCTGATTCCACAAAGTAGTAGAATAACTCGCCCCCATTCACCTCATCCACCAACACATACCTACATTTATTTGACATGATATAATTAATTTTAGAGAGAATCTGGATCAAGTTCCACTTGTTCAATTATAATTTTTACAAGGTCAAGTTCAAGTTTGAGTTCAAAAATATCTGAGTTGACTTGTTCGAGCTCGATACAACTATAGCTCGTATGTATCTATATTATTTAATTTAGAGTATCTAATCATTGATGTAACAGAATATGCTTATTTTTCTAAATCGAATTACTTTTTTTTCTAAACTTTTATAAGAATAACACAAGTTGATAATTATATATTTTTCACCTGGAAAGATACTTACACTTTATTTATTTATTTATTTTTGACAAGAAAAAGTGGAAGTCCAGCTTCCAATTTCCATTGATCATGACACCAGGGGTACACCAGGGGGGGCTTACAAGTAACAATTCATGAATTCAGTGATAGATGAAGAAAATTTAGTTATTTAAACCTTCCAGGGTTACATAAGGATAAACACATAAAGCTACCTCTCTTAGTTTTTTGCCAAGAAAACAACAACTAATTAATTAAAGATGAGATAGAAAGAAAAAGAGAAATTACCCGGTCTCCAAGTAGAAAGAGAGAGGTCCATTGAATCCTGGTAGATGCTTCACCACTGTCACTGAAGCTACTCTATGATTGCTTATACAAATGCACAGGAATAAGAGAAAGACTGATAATAGAGATCTGAAATCAGCCATTGGAGTAGCTATTGTAATTCTAACCAGGGTTCAGAAAGGATGGAGAGATCACACAGAAAAATATAGTAAGAAGAGGACACAAGGGTTGGTCCCATTTCTAACCGAGTTCTATTCACCGTTCAGTCGGTTCTCTTTATAATTACAAGATTACCCGGATAGAAAGACGAAATTATGAGACACCTAATCGATAATATTTTATATCTTTTTGTCTACAGCGAAAGATTGTGAAGAAAATAAAATAATCGACCTTCTTTTAAATCAAATTTATCTCTGGCCGTGATAGACAATAATAATTAGAAAACTTCTTCTTCTTTTTTCAAAATTTCTCTGGCTGTATGATAAACCAGTGTTGTAAATAACGGTATGCGGTCATCGGACAGACGGGGTACCGCCAAGCAATTAATCGGTATGCGGCCGATTAATCAGAATTATGCTGACAATTTAACGTTTTTAATTAAATCTATGTATATATATCATAATTTATTAAAAATAATTTATTTAACTCATTAAACTTATCGAATAAACTTAATTTAACTTAGTTTTATTATTATAGCATGACACTACGCTTATTTCTTCTTAACACATAAGCATTTTACATGCGTAAGTAACACATTTATTTAATGAAACAATAAATTTGAGAATTAAGCTTTTTAAAATACTAATAACATATTATTTGAAAGAATTGAAACATTTCAACATAAAATCACTAAATTTAGTTTAGGATAACAACTTAATTTCATAAATGAACGCGTCGTACTAATTAAAAAATTACATCAGTAAGTAAGAAAAATATATGGTATATAAATAATAGAAGAATTAATCAATTTCAATGTAAGTTTGAAAAAAAAAATATAAAAAAAATATTAGATGTATATCCAAGCAGAAATAAAACTACAATACATAATTTATAAATCTTATCATCACACGCTATTACAGAAAAAAAAATTAAAATAAATATTCAATGAAATAAACAGGAATAAACGGACGATTAAATGGTAAAACAGCCGATTAATCGTTTTCATCCGCAAACATGCATTAGTTAAGTGTATTCGTAACGGTTTGGCCACCGTTAACGATTAAACAGCCGATTAATCGGCCGTTAAGACCGTTTTTACAACACTGTGATAAACAACAACGGTCAGTTCCAGATTTTATTTCGGTTAATTAACGGTAACTTGATTTCGTTAAGCTGGCCGTAATGATCTACAACGTCTTCTAAATGTTATGAACTATTATGTTTTTTCTAAAAACCGAATTTTCACGAAATGCTTCCTCATTATTGATATTTTTTTATTTATTTTTCTATTAATAAAAATTTCGGTACAATGTCTCCATGAGTGCCTAGTCTTGTCAGTGTCTAGATAAGAGGAATAGCAACCAGCGGCTCATCAAACACCTGCTTCCAATGTTAATCAATTAAATTCAAGTAGGGGTTAGGATAGAGTTGGAAAAATGCCACGGCGGAGCCGACTCCGTCACGGAACGGCACAGCACGCGTGTCATTCACATGCCGTGACTCGCGTGTCCCGTGCCATGACCATTCGCATGCCGTGCCTCATCTTTTGAAACTTTGGCACGGCACGGCACGACACGTAGTCACGCGAGTCACGTTTAATTATGACCATTAGATATTGATTTAATGGTGAATCTTGAATAAACTAACCTAAATTATGATTAAATGGTCACGCAAGTCATACGAGTCACGTATGGTCACGGCACGTTAGGCATGGCGTGACTCACGTGGCGTGACCATTAGCGTGCCATGACCACCTCTTGACATTTTAGTCACGGCATGGCACGGCACGTGAAAAATTAACTTGGTCACGGCACAGCACAGCACGAGACCAAAGTCATGACGTGTTAGTCACGGCACGGCATGACACGTTTTTCCAATTCTAGGTTAGGGTATGACACCTCATACCTTCTTAGTAGATTAACTAAACAGCCTTAATTTACTTTAGTTCTGCCAAAGATGATAATGATAGAGACGACTAAACTATACAATGTGCCTGTATGAAATTAATGAAGTCGGGGAAAGCAAATTTGTGAGTCTGACTTACTATGGTGACCAAAATATTTTCACTTTTTTAGGCTTTATTATTAACATATTCAGTGTTATTTATTTATTAACATTTTATAACATTGGTTGCTTAACTAATATAACTGATATTATTATGGACCATAATAACAGTTTTCGTACTCTAGTCCTCGTACTATCTCCGCACCATAACTGCTTGGGGGACCGCAAAAACTCCAGCACTGAATTTTTTTTAAAGTATTAATACTTATGCACGAAAGTATTTATACCTATGCATGGAAATATTTATACCTATGATGTAAACAATTTTTACGTAAATAATTGTTCCCAACCAAATCTCCCAAACGTCTTCGCACCATAAATATATGTTTGGGACTACTCAACTAAATGGGGGAACAAGTTTCTAAAAATATTAATATTGCCATAACTATCTGCGGGGCCGCAAAACTTGATATATTTTTTTACATATGTCGTTGTATGACATATGAAAATATTAATATCAAGTATTGTAATTATTTATACCTATGAATTGAAATACTTATATTCATACTAGTATCGTGCCCGTGCGTTGCAACGGGGATATTATAAGATTGAATAGAATATGAAGAGGTCTTTTTTATTGACATTTCACCCAGAATTAAGAAAAAATATATAAATGAAAATAAAAAACACAAATGAAAAAAAAACGGAGAGATAAATAATAAATAACAGTAAAAGAAACAACAACAAATAAAAAAAAATGGATCAAATATAACATGAAACAAATCTTGAAGTATCATTGCTAGTGTGATTCTTTTCGATGTAGTTCAATATTTCTGAAAATGAACAAAAAAAAATATGAAAAATAGATTATAATTGCTTCAATTGAAAAAAATATAATAAAACTAGAAAAACAATATTTCTATTCTTAATTTTCTCGATTCCAGGTGTGAGGTTTTGTATAGAAACAACTTCAATCAAATATATTCTATATTTTTCTATTATGTTGTTGGGATCTATATAGAAACAAACAAAGAAAAATATGGAAACAAAGAAAAAATTGATTTTCATTTTCTGTCGTGATAATTTGTATAGAAACAAAGGAGATATAGGAAACCAAAAATAAGGAAACGAAATAGTTGCTAAATGTAGGAGAAATAAGGAAAAAAATGTCGCTACAAGGCAGTATATTCAATTTTAATTGTAATATACTGTGTGACTGTATGTGTAGCAAATATGTTTTTAACTAAATATATACTTCTACACTTAAAAAAGATGTCTTTAATCAAAACAAGACAGATTATTTGATTAGAGGGTTGAGATTAAATATGAAATTTCATCTTCCAATCATAGCCGTTGGCGGATCGGACACCCAACGTACTTAATAATAGAATGGAGATATATTGTACAAAGTTTAACCTTCAGGCGTTCGATTATATCAAGTTACACGTCAAGTATTAATATCTTATTTTTCAAGTATTTATACATATGCATTGAAAGTGCATAATATTTATTCTTATGAGGGTAACTATTTTTGTTAGAGGAAGGTTGACGCGGGACGATCGGGAAATGTTGATGTGGGGATACAGGCTCCCACTACTTCATTAGAGGAAGGTTGACACGGGACCATTTGGGGACTGAAAAATGGATGATCATAACAAATTACATATCAAAGTATTAATATCTTATTTTTCAAGTATTAATATCTTATCTTGCAAGTATTTATATCTATGAAAGTTGACGCGAGGACAAGTGCGGGACTGAAACAACCTTCCTCTATTGTTATTGCGGGAATAGAGAGGGAACTGGGAAGGGGGATTCATATAATTATTCTAATGTTATATATCAACAAAATTTAATGTAATTAGTCCAGTTAATTAAGCTGTCAAAAAATTAAGTTTATTAATCTATTAAATTATGATTTTGTTACACGTAATACGTTTTAAGTATTATTGATATACTAAATATTTCCAGTACAATTCATGTGTATAATTAATGTTGTATAATGAAATTATGTCAATTGCTTTTGTTAATATATATATTTTAAATAAGGGTCATATGAACTCTAACCATGTCAACAGATCAAAGAGGTCCAGGAATATACAAGTGTCTACACCTAGATTTTGAAACTTTTTTTAGACTCAGTGGTATATTATAGTTGTGTCTTCCTGAATGAGGATAAGACCTACCCCTGAATTTAGTTCACGACATAGTAGAAGAAAATTTTATGAAAAAGAAAGTTAGCCCATACTGATTTGCGAAAAAGAATAAAAAAGACGCGGTCTAGTTCACTACTCCGCTCAAAAGAATTGTTGATTCACTAGGAGAAAAAGGAGGTCCGTTACTCTGTTCCCATTTGTCAGGAGAAAAAAAATTGATTTGCGTCGCCACTTGCCGAAGGAGGAAAAAAAGGCGATTGGCATCTCCGTGATCAAACTCATTTTGGTAGTGAATTACCTAGGATTTTGGCTTAGATTTTACCTTATTTTCTCACCTTCATGTTTTGGCGAAGGAAGGTGTTTGGATCAAGAAGTTCATCTCCGAACTTGGTGTGGTTCCCAGCATTGCCAATCCGATAGATCTCTATTGCGATAACACTGACGCCATTGCTCAAGCCAAGGAACCAATAAACCACCAAAGATCCAAACATGTTTTACGACGTTACCATCTAATACGAGAAATCGTACTTAGAGGGGATATAGGATTTAGTTGGGTGGACACGGACAGTAACACAGCTAATCCAATGACCAAGCCTCTACAGCACGTCAAGTATGAGAAACATGTTGTCTCCATGGGTATCAGACACAAGGGAAACTGGATGTCTTAGAGGGTGTTTCTGAATTTGAAATAAACAATAGTTATATATTTTAAATTCAATGTAATTCAATCGTCTCATTGTAGTCAAAA
Organism: Carex kokanica; assembly: GCA_025461125.1. Classification (NCBI taxonomy): domain Eukaryota; kingdom Viridiplantae; phylum Streptophyta; class Magnoliopsida; order Poales; family Cyperaceae; genus Carex; species Carex kokanica. The sequence continues at coordinate 2,150,830 of JAJGRX010000829.1, read as the reverse complement.
AGTTTGACTCTAATTTAAGTGGGAGATTGATAGAGTCAGGTGTCCTAGAGCAAAAAAATTCTTTGTAATTATTGTTTATATGATTGTTTGACGATAGTCAATTTGTTGCCTTAAGTTGCATTACTTGTGGTTTATCTAATTAGTAAGGAACACTAATTACACCTAAGACTAGTGTGATAATTAAACGTTTGATCTAGCTATCACAGATCAAAGCGGTAAAGTACCAGCTTAATATCACATATGCATATAATAGTTATATGTCGTCGGATTTGACCATACATGAACATCACCTGGATTCTGTGTTATGTCATTGATTGTTAATGTGGTGGTGTTGTCTTATGTCTGAGACATTTTGTTTTCTTGCCTAAGGTATGCACATCAGTGGTTGATATTAATAGCTCACCGTAACAAGGAGCGATAAAGACATCTTCTCTATGTGTAGAACTTATGTTGAGAAGTTTGCATATGTCAACATGACGAATATTTCTTATTCGCATTCCGGTGAATGCTGAATAAGCTATGATGTATGTGGCCCCCTTTATATTAGATATGGGTTTGACCAGAGAAAAATTCCACCGGTCAAAATAGCAGCAGTAGTGACTCGGGGATTCTCAAGATGGGCTTTCTTTCGGTTAATTTCTTTTTAGGTCCTTTCTTTACCGCTGTCCCTGTTCCCACCCATATTCCTAGTGGCATGCAAGACTTGTGTGCTAGTCTGATTGATTTGTATAGAGTTATATTATATGTGCACACCAGTTCAATCATGGATTATAATATATTACTCACGGATCAAAAAACATAATTAATGATATAGCAAGAATGACAATATCCTATCTTGCATTCATCATTGGACAATCATAAGATATTGGAAACAACACGGGCAGTGTAATCAATATCCTTCTGCGACCTCGACTCTTTTCCTTCTTCAATTTTTCTTTAGTAATTGACATGTGACTCTTTCCCTTCTCCAATTCTTATTTTTATTTTTCTCTTTTTCCTGATATGTGAATTAGAATTAATTTGATAATTTGATAATTAAATCTCTAAGAACTTTAATTTGATAATATGTTAACTTGGTTAGAGTATTAAATATAAACAGGAAAAAGAGAAAAATTGATAATATGTTAATTTGGTTAAGAGTATTAAATATAACCAAGAACTTAGAAGGTATATAGACCTCTAATTGGTTCAACTTCACAAAAACCAAGACAAATCAAGTCTAATTTAGGCTTTGATCATTCTTATGAGGTTAATAGTGCTGAACAAAACAAGATCCTCCTCCTTATTTTGGTTTAAAGCCACTTATATTTCAATACAATCCAAATGAGCAAGACAGTGTACGCCGCTTTTATCTAGTAAAATGGCCATGTAAAAGAATAGTAAAAGGCAACCTATATCTCAATACAATCCAAAGATTTCAAAATATGAAAACTCATAGAGGCAGACTTGGTGTATTGTCATCAACTTAACTAGCTAGATATTACTATAATTGCTATTTTTTATACGTAAACGAATACTATTTATTACAACTTTAAATATTTTGGACAAAATTTGAACTCTAGTCAATATTTTGTGTCTACTCCTAACGAAAATTCTGAATCCGCCACTTACCCAACATTCATTTCAATTATTTAAAATGAGCTCAACCACACTATAACTAAAAAGTATGACAACTCAAAACATCAAAATCCACAGCATCTCCAATCAAAATTTATACATGATCGGTCCAGATAACAAAAGGTTTCCTTTTATGTATTTTTTTATTTATTAGGAAGACTTCTAGTTATTGCTGTTCTGATGTTTTGTTACCTTTCTCATCTCATCACATATGAGATGTTAATATGCCAGGGTCATGTGTACGCTGCATCAGACCATGGTATACTCTTTGTAAAATAGGATACAGTAGAATAGTTATGCACACTGCAACCTGATACACAGCAGCTCTTGTAATGTGTATTTCTGTTGTAATAACGCCTAAGGGCTTTCTCTCCAAAAAAAATATATATATATAACCTTTTAAGTACTTGACATGCCTCTTTATGTGTGACGGATTTCTCAGACCTGGTATTAACTGGACTGTCCTCCATGGACCCATCGCCTGTGAACGATCAATGGTAGAAACATACTGTTTCACTTTAGCATTTCACTGCATCCCATGAATTTATAATTGAAAGTAGACTAAATTGGATATTTTGTAACACAAAAACAATTTTCTTAGAGAGGTTGGTATGAAATCCATCTTTCAAACATGGCCAAGCATTCAACCGGCCGGTATTCTGGAACTGTGTGTCCACCATTCTGAATTCAGAACAAAAGGTATTTTACATTAGATAAGCTTTTAGTAAGCTCTTACAAATAATTTCTTCAATAGAGGAAAGGAATTATATGAAAAGAGCACCTACCTTTATTGTAGCGAAGGTCAGATTATTGGAATATGTTTCCGTGAATCTAAATGTGGCAGAAAAACATGAAATAAATCATAAATGTATATAATAAGTTTTATCTGGTAGGTTGAAGTAGATAAATCCATTGTGCAAGGATGGCTCGTAATGACTGGAAAAACAGGAATAACAAAACTGCTGCCACTTCAATTAGGTAAAATAAGAAGAAAAAAATTGTAAACACTGCTATTATTAAATAGGTCTAAAAAGCAGAAGCAAGAAAATGGAGAAAATAATATATTTAAGGCCCAAACAAGGTCATCCGGGACTTTTAACCATTATTATATGTTGAAGAAAAGATCATTCGTCCTGTTTAAGTAAAGCCATGACCCAAAAGAGTTCAAAAGAAAGAAGAATAGAAGTTCTGGTGCACCTACCCGGCAGTTTGACCATCGACACGCCATGCTCTCCATGCATCCAAGACCGGGAAATTCAGGGACCGAACCCATGCTTGTGTACCCAAAAATGGAACCAACAAATCATGATCTCCACTACAAATCATCAAAACTCCTTTTTATCAGATAAATAAAAATGAATAGCTACTAAGATAGTTTTGATCATTTATACAAAAGTGACAGGACCTGTAGACAAGTGCACGATATCCTCTGGAAGTTAAATTATGGTGATACTTTATGCTGCTATTTATGTCCGTTTCATATGGCAAATCAGTGCACCTCAGCCACTCTTTCTTAGTCCCCTGCTTCAAAATACCATCTACAACTCAATTTCATGTGTCAAGAAAAATAACATTAATAATTAAAGAAAGCAAAAATTGGACTATATAAATTTGCTGATGGCATCATAACACATGTTTTATGCTCGTGATCTTCTTGAAGCATGCATGGCTCTATAACATAAGTTTACCTTTTTAATTCCGAGTGCTTCTCGTGTAGCATTATCATTAGCCCAAAAGTAGGACAAGTAGTAATTGTACGACTGTAATCAAGAGTTAAGAAATAATCACTTTCAAGTAAAAACTCACTAAAGAGTGTCAATAAGAACACACACATGAGAAAACATTTTTTTAGTAAGAAAATCCTGGGAGTGCAAAAAACTTGTGTGGCACTATTGTAGTCTTCAGCTTAAGGCTTTAGGCACCATGGATTTTAAATACCAGTGTTTACTTGTAAAGATTGACACTGTACTACCATATCAACATTGCATAGTTTTAAGAAGTTGGTCCGGTCATTTAATTATTTTTATGTGCAATGGTAACAACACAAAAGGTATTATTTTATTAGACGTACTCTACAATAAAAATGAGGCTCCTCTGGTTTAGACAATTGAATAGAATAATCATCTTTAAGAAATCTTCGATTTTGAATAATATCTTTAGTGGCAGGAGAAACAAGAATGCAGTGTGGTTCCAGTATATGTGCCCTGCTTACTTCAATTGTTAGCTGCATAGTTAAAAAAAGAAAAGTTAGTCATATTTTTCCATCCAAAATATAGAATATGCACACTAAAAGGAAATTCTAATTATTTATTCTTACATCATTAACAGCATCCAGAACTTCCGCACAAAGAACAGTGCTCGGATTTGTATAATCTTCTCCTACACAGCTTTTCTGTGTAAGCTGGAGAAACAAAAGCAGAAGATGGACAAATAAAAGAAAGTACAAGGATACCAATATCCATTACGTAATGCTTTTGCATGTATTACTAAATGTCATGCTAGTGTGTACATCTTGATCGTTTGTCAACATCCTAGAATATTTGTATTAATTAAAATGAGTGATGCTAGTACAGGTTTAAGATCACCAAGGAGTTCTGTAAGCTTAATCTTGGAATCATCTGGTTGGCTTTAAAAAAATGATCACTATCTACTTTTATGACCCATACATTTATGTTTGAAAATTGTAATTTTTCTGGTACATATTTTCGTGATCGATAATTAGGTCACAAATGTTGAAAAATGAATGCACGAAAGTCATTCATTTTTCAATCCCTTGATCATATACAAAACAAACTAAAAAAGGTATAAAATTTAGTATTTAGCACATGACTCATCAACAAGTAAAGATGGATAGTTCAAATTCATCATTCGAAATCAATCCAACAGTTTTCAAGATTCAGCTCACAAACATCTTAGGTAAGCTAAGCTCATACAAGCTTTTCTCAATTAAAAAACCAAATTAATAGTCGTATCATCCACCATTTCCATATGATGTATGTGATTTTGGTTCAAATTGCAAATTTGCAATATTCATTCATGAAATCATCATTAAAACTAAACAGCAAAAAAATTCAAATCATTTCATTAATGGTTAAGCACTTCCAGATGTGATCATAATTGATACATATGCATATCTAAATGATACAAACAACACTTGCAATTTTAATTTTTTAATTTGGAGAATCATATCAAAATATCAAATTGATGTACAAAAAAAATAGAAGAATAACATTTAAAAACATAGAACTCACCTCAAATAGTTGGTCAGATATGATTCCGTGGCCATGTGCATAGGGAACTCGTGAGTTTAGATCATTCTTTTCACCTGTGGCTGGATTTCCGACCATGTAACCCTAAAAATGAAGAAATAGAATAAAATAAATGAATGAACATGTACATTCATATATATATATATATATGCATGTATTATAGATTAAAAAAAAACAAATATAGAGTTCAGTATGGTGCTTAAGACATCTCAATTCAAGAGATGATCTACAAATGCAAATAAGAGCATCTCCAGCGGTGATTGCTTTCCAATTTCTAATCCTACATGGCAATTGCTATTTTAATTTTAGGAATGCGCGACGATTTCTTATTTAGCAAATTTTCTTAATAAGCAAATGCTTTCATTTGAACAGCTGGCGAAACGTTTTGTTTTTATTTGCTCCCATATTCATTTTGTTCTCTTATTCGCTGCTGATGTGAATGGAAAAAAAAATCAATCTAATTGCGGGGATATAGTGCCCGAAATTATGTATCAAATTAATTTCTTTTAATGACATACAGCTGTAGTTAATTTCTTTTTTATTTAACCGTTGTAGATGCTCTAACTGATCCAAGCCAATCAATGTAATATAAGCTTCAAAATCATAGAAGAGATAATATTTCTCTAAATTTTAAAAATGGTTATCATATCGAGTTATAACAAAAGCAATAAAAATGACGATTATGATTAAATAATATTGCAAAATACAACATACAACTTTTATATGAGTGGTGATCCAGTTAATTTAACAAGGTTATCATAGGAAACCTGCAGAAGAATTTTGAAATGATGTAGGCATCACCTCATAATCTGCAAAGTATTTATCAATTAAGACCAGCGATTGGCAATGTTTTCTTTTCTGGAATGAGGCTACAGTATTTTGCAAAGTGTGGAACGGTCCATGCTATGGATCAATATCACTGTTTCTAAAGTTCAAACAATCAATCTGAACCATTCAACACGATCTCCATATAAAAATGTATTTGGAGACCAAAATTGTTTACTATTTTTTTTTACTATTTACATTACTTCAAAATTCTAAAAAAATGTAAAATTTGGTCTCCAAATACATTTTTATATGGAGATCATGTTGAGCGATTCGGATCGACTGTTTGGACTTTGAAAACATAAATATGAATTCACAGCACAAACCAATCCGCGCTTTGCAAAGTACCGTAGCCTCAATCTTCTTTTCTGACATCCAAAAAAATTGAATACAGTTTATAAATATAGAACTTGTTTATGTGAACATAATAGATGTTTAAATCACATCCAACAGCTCACATTATTCATTCAAATCTTCAAAAATGAGATTTTTGAGATGGAAGTACAAGTGGTTTATGCTTTCACAAAGCATCATAGTCAACTTTATAGACAGACAGAGACATTCACTTTAGAACTCTTATTTGTCCTTATTTCCTTGTGATAATTTTTAATGCGAGTGGAAGTATAATTTTTACCTTGAGGTTGAGTAGCTGTTGCTGTCCTGCTTCAATACCTATAATAATATTGGTACAATAAAAAACAAAGTTGTGCATTACCAAAGTGTATTTTAAAAAAAAAAAAAATTAAAGCCTTGTCAATAATATAGCATTAGTATTGCAACTACAAAATTGGTAACAATTTTTTGTTACATTTTGGCAAGATATGATTGGATATCACGAATCATGCACCTGGTCGTAATTCCTCTTTTTTGTTTCAATTTCTTTTGAAACACTTTAGTGTTCATTTCTTGTGTTTATTTACAGCCACAAAACTCAAATTTTGGATGAGAACCCATGGAATTCAAAATTTAATGGACTGAAGAATTGACTATTGACTATTAATATTTAGCCACTGAAGAATTGTCTTTCACTGTAAATCTATAGTTAACGTGCAAAAAATTTTACCTTCAGAAATTAATTGTGCAACAAAAGGAACAATTTTTCCGGCATAAGAATCCCCAGCAACATAGAAAGGATGTGCTAGGTAATGAGGATGATCCACAAACCACTGTCAAGGTTTCCAAAAATTAATCATCAGATCTTACAACGATTGATTATATGACACAAGATTTTTGTTCTCAAGGGTTGCACGAGTAAATAAAAAGCAATTGTTAAAAGAAGTGGCAGTTTAATATTCCTCACAATTCAATTAAATGTTCACACAAAAAAAGGTGATTTCTTAAACAGACCTGCTTGAGGAACTTGTGGATTTGTGTAGAGGCTACTGTGTCACCAACCTCATATCCTTTTGGATTTGATGAGTATGAGAACCCAGCACCCAGTGGAGAATCTAAAAAAATTATACTTGCATTCTGAATATAGAGATAATTTAAGGTTAATATGGTAATAATACTTTTAAAAAACAGCAACATAAATCACAGTAAAATAAAAATAAAAAATTCCACCTTTGTCCAGGCATATGGATGGTATTCTAGTTCCGGTATGCTTCTGTTGTATGGCGTTTTTACAATTTTCAAAGGACCTATACGTAAAATTGTCAGTAAAAAGTAAAGAAAATAAAAAACCTTGTTAATTTAATTTATCCTTATCAAGTTCCATAAATTGGTTATTGGTGTATAACACTGGAAACAATCTCCCAAGGGGAAAAAGAAATTGCAAACACGGTTTTGCACAAACATCCCTCAGAAGTTAGAAATGCATAAGACATCACTGCTCATAAATCCAAAATGCTTGAAATGATACCTATTTCAAATATGAAGCCACTGAGAGCAGAGCACCGGCTGCCTCCAGTTAGCCATAGAAGAAGAGGATCTTTGGATGGATTCCCTTCTGACTCTATGAAATAGTAGAACAACTCACCCCCATTCACCTCATCTACCATCACATACCTAGAAATAATTTGGGTTCCAGGGTTATTCTGAAAGCAAAATTGAGAAGAAAAGAAAAGGGATTTTGGATATTTGAAAGGAAATGGAAGGAAGAGGAGAGAGCATGCACCCAGTCTCCAAGGAGAACGGTAGAGGTCCATTGTACCCTGGTAAATGCTTCACAATTCTTGTAGCTTGAACACTACAAGTACACAAGTAACAGAAGCACAAAAGAAGAAAAACTGAAACGGGGCTGAAAGCACCCATTTCAATGGCAAGGTATAACAGAGGTATAGAGACGAAAAATGAGATCTTTTCTATTCCATTCCTTTTTATTTGTCACCTCCCCTCCCTCCCTCTGAATTCATATCCTCTGCATTAACTCAAAAGAGAATCTTTTGAGTTAATGAATCTCGGCTGTCCGATCTGTTTTATGATTTGTGCAAACTAGATCTGCACTAATATTAAAGGGCCTCCTATGTTATAGACACGAGCCGGATTGGCTCCGTTTAAAATCAGACGGTTGAAATTCATTAACTCAAAATATTTCCTTTTGAGTTAATGCAGAGGATACGGATCCTTCCAATCTCCGGATAAACAAAGTGTTAGTAGGAAGCGGACAAATTGATATTTGGTGAGCCGACAGCAACATCATGGATCCAAATCTGCTGAAGATGTTTAATAATATATTATACTCTTTCATTCTTCGGAGCACCGAATAAAAGAGAAAAACAAAATAAATACATAGATCAAGTAGTATATATAGTTATATACTGATGAAAGTGAGAACACAACTTATATTTATATTTACATAATTTTTTGTCCTTCACAAGATTTTTAATTTCACAGTGCATTCATTAATTATGATAGGTTATGATTAAACTGAAGAACTTGTTTTTTATTTAGTAGCAAAGACACATAGTTCTCATGTGAAAGGTCATGAATTTAAAAATTGAAACCCACAAAATGGAGAAATCCTATGTAATATATATAAGAGTTTAAAAGTGTATTGAATGGCTTGATTGATTGACTCTAAACTTATGATTTAAAAAAAAAATGATAATTACTCACTATTTTGCGAGCACAGAATGAGAGTTAAAAACTCTTTAAAGTTACAATTTTTTGAATGAAAAAATTAATTTTTAGACTAAACATGGTTCTTCATAATTACCTATTATAATATAATAGTGTTTTTTAGTGCTCATCATTTTTACCCATTAATTAAAATAAAAATGTTTTGGAGAAATTATTTAATGTGAACGCATAATTCTAAAATTTATCAGAATTTGAATCATTGAAACCGATATATTTTATAAGTGATGCATGTACAAGCAAAATTTTGAAATTTCCGAATTCATTTAGTACAAAGTCAAGCGGTAAAAACAATGAAAAACAAATGCATTAAAATAATTTATAAAACTTTTTTTTACCGCATGACTTTGTACTCAATAAATTCAAAATATTTAAAGTTTTGCATGTATATACATCACTCATAAAATAAATAAGTTTCAATAGTTTGGATTCGTCAATTAAAACCAATATGATAAATTTTGAAATTATACTCACTAAGTTCTTTTTGTGAGCATAGCACACACTAGGTTTACTTAAATGAATAAGAACATAATTATTCTATACAATATGCCACTGAATGACACGCTAATTTTTTTTTAAATAATAAACACAACTCTATACAAAAGGATATTTAAATAAAACAGTAGATACATTATTTTTTAAATATTAATAAAGGATGTGTTTCGAAAATTTACAAGTTATATAGTCTATTGATACAATTTTATTTCGAGTAAAAGTTAGAGATCAAGTTACTAAACCAATTTATAAGTTTCTTTCGGATTTCGAATCTGTGACCTCACACAGAAAACATTGCATTTACTACTAAACCAATAGAAGATCTTTTATTAATTAAGATAACAATTGAAGATTTAGATTTTAAAGTCTTATTATTTTATTTTTTTTTATTTTTAAAAGAGGCAACAAGGCCCATTTCATTGCTGAAATATTAGATAATTACATAGAGTTTGTTAAGCCAAAGAACAACCTAATACGCATAGCAACCAGTAAACATAACAACCAAATTTGAGAACTATCCAATTGCCAAAAGTAAAGATAATCTAAAATTAAGCCACTGAGTAACGGGCTAAGGAAGCTAATAACAAAAATGTGAGGAGTACTAGTCTTCATTCATCAATATCAGGGACTCTAGAGAGAGGTTGGTATATCGCAAGCTCCATGTTTGGGGAAAGTACTGCCAGAGAGGGATGGCATCCTCGATGATAGGTAGCCAGGCAGCAGCAGCTGTCTTGGCCTTTTTTAAAGTCTTATTATAATCCAGGACTTTGTACATGAGATATTTTGTTAGTTATAAAATGGCGTACTTGTTTAAAATCCAACTTGGCAACTAACCCACAAGATAATTATATTATTGTTACTACTTCTATTTACGTTAACTCTTATTATTTAAAAATCTGATTCCGTGTCTCTCCACGATTAACATATTTCGGAACTTTGAAGGTTATCACCGCACACCGCTTGGTTCGGATCCACTTACGTGCACGTGACAAATTCTGCCGTAGACTAGCTAGAGATATAGAGATGGACACATCACACGTGACCTCACCACGTTTGTTGTTTTGTTACTTACTTTTGTATTGTTATGGATGTGGCCGCGACTTGACGACTGTGCGGCGTACTGTCTGCCTCACTAAACAGTAAACAGTGACACGCTATTATTTATTTATGAGAAAATGTTTTTTTACCCAAGACTTTGTCCCTGCTTTTTATCCAGCGCTGATCGGATTAGGTTTAAACTGTTATTAACTTCTTATTTAACGGTCCGCCTCCAACTTTCTTATTTAACAATCTTTCTCCCGCTTAATTGCCACAACCCTCTCCTTTTTTAAATTCGGATCTCATGATCTTTCTCCTTCCCCTCGTCCTCTCCGACCCCATCTCCACCTCCACCTCCTACTCTTTCTCCGATGAACTCGTCTCCTCCATCCCGTATATCTTCTCTCTTCACATACAGTGCAGACTTTGGTGAGGTTACCGCTGCAGCTTCAACTCCTCCTTTGGTGCGTACCTCGTCCATACTAGAACGCTTGAAATCAATTAACCTATATCGCTTCAGATATGGCGAAATTCAAACTGAAGTAGTCAAGACAGAGTCGACTGCCACTACTAGAACTGGTATGTGTTTGATTAACTCATAGATCTGGCGAAATTCAATCTGAAGTAGTCAATTAACCTATACCACTTCAGATCTAGTGAAATTCAGTCAGCGCGTTTTGGAGAGGCAGAAATCACAAGAAGAAATCGCTTAGAGCATTGTTTCGACCATGCTTGCCAGGTGTTCGACAAAATTCTTCTTAGAGCATTGTGGCAGTTTTGTTGCTTGTACTGTACTGGTATGATGTGTTTTAAAATACAGGCTTATTGCACGTTGTCGTCTTTGTTCTGGGCATTTGTTCAGGTTCTCAATTCACAGGATTGCTTGTGAAATTGAGAGCACACAAATCGGATTTGAATAATTGCACGTTGTCGTCTTTGTTTTTGGGATATTGATAGTGAAGATGACGGTTTGTATTTCCAAAGTTTTTCATTTTGGAAGGCACTTGTATTAATTTCTTGTTACTTGACAAAGGTGAATACTTAGGTGAACATAAGTCTGGTACATGCTGATCTCTGTGGAACTGGCACAGTACCTGCATTGAACTTAAAATGTATTCTTAAAGGCTCTTCTCATTTCAATTGGATACAAGCACAAGTGATGTAGAAATTTAGAATCAGTATCCAAAAGAGAAATTTCATATTGTTTGTCCTGTGGAGTTGTATTCTGATGGAGCATCTTAAACCAATTGTTTTATTTTCAAATCATATACAAAATCATCAAGAGAATAGTACGTTGAGAAGGTACTACTCACTTTATTTTCACCTGTATGAAACCAAAGTACTACTCACTTTAGTCACAAGAGAATAGTACGTTGAGAAGGTAGACCTTTTCTAATTGTTGTAGATTTCAATCGGTAAACCAGGTTTTTCAATGTAACTTAAATTTATCTTGCTTCCATGTTAGAGGGTTAATGTAACCAAAGTATTACCAAATGAGAAGCCTGAGGAGTATGAGGAACGGTTTTACAGTATTTCATATTGTATTTTACAAGATTCTATTAATAGTTTTACATCCATTTTCAGGCAAAAAGTGTTTCACCCAAAGTTCTCGTTAAACAAGTGGTGAGGCGTCTGATGACACTGGGAGGCGAAATTCGCAAGGTTTTCGTTCTTATTTTTCATTTTAGTACTCATTTAAAACTGTTGAAATGAAACTTGTAAATTAGGTGCATGCTACATTTATTTTGATTCAAGTTGATTTGTTTAGTCATCCATAAAATAATTTTAAAATAGATGGGTAAGAGAGGTATAAAAAAAACTATCTCAATTGAAATTAAGATCAACTTTTTTTATTGCCAGGAAAAATGCCTGACCACAGCAATTTTGATGTAGCAGCTGACCAATACCAGAAATACAAGGCAAGTTTAAGATTGTGCCTCTTGAAGTATTTTCAAATGTATGCATCAACTAACCTGAAAAAATGACACAAACAGATCTGATTTTATGTTCTTTTCTTTTTTTTTGTTATTGTTTCATGTAATTATATAGGAAGATGTAAAGTTGATGCATATTTCATAAGTAATATGAAATACAATTTATTTCATAAGTAACTGATATTACATATTCATCATTCATCATTAATTTCATAGTATTTTACATACTTCATAAGTAATTTCACAGTATTGACATACAATTTTACAGTATTAACAGAGTTCTTTTACAGTATTGTTTCATTATGATGATTCATCATTAATTTCACAGTATTGACATACAATTTTACAGTATTCACAGTATTATTTTGCAGTATTTGTTTCATTCATCATTAATTTCAGTACTTTACATACTTCATAAGTAATTTCACAGTATTGACATACAATTTTACAATATTCACAGTGTTGTTTTGCAGTATTTGTTTCATTCATCATTCATTATTAATTTCAGTACTTTACATACTTCATAAGTAATTTCACAGTATTGACACAATTTTACAGTATTGATATACAATTTTACAGTATTCACAAGGTTATTTTACAGTATTTGTTTCATTCATCATTAATTTCAGTACTTTACATACTTCATAAGTAATTTCACAGTATTGACATACAATTTTACAGTATTCACAGTACTGTTTTGCAGTATTTGTTTCATTCATCATTAATTTTAGTACTTTACATACTTCATAAGTAATTTCACAGTATTGACATACAATTTTACAGTAGTCACAGTGTTGTTTTGCAGTATTTGTTTCATTCATCATTCATCATTAATTTCAGTACTTTACATACTTCATAAGTAATTTCACAGTATTGACATACAATTTTACAGTATTGATATACAATTTTACAGTATTCACAAGGTTGTTTTACAGTATTGCATAAATCTAAATCCCTTACAAATCTTTTTTTTTTGTAGGATGACATTTCTAAAGAACGTGTCGTTCTAGCAATGAAACTCCTCGCGTATCCAAATAATTCGCATCAGCGGTGTATGAAGTAACCATCCAAATATTGCAATGATTGAACAACTTTTTGTTTGTGTTTGATGTTAGATACAGTTAATGTTTGATATAGTTGAAAATATTTGTGAATAGTGAAATGGTTAAATGAAATGGTTAAATGGTACAGTTTATGAATTTTTTGTGACTGGTGTCATTTTATAGTTTGTATATGATGTTTTTATAGTTTAATGTGTCAAATTTACAGTATTGAAATCTTGTAGTTAACATCTGTTAGATTTATAGTTTGCATCTGCTAATTTTATAGTATTTAAATCTTATTTTACATGATATATATCCATATATAAATATTTATAATTGAAGAAAAAATGATGAATTCAAAAAAAAAAAATTTCAAATTTTTTTTTAATTTTAATTTCGAAAAAAAAAAAAATTTGATGCAAAAAAAATTATTTTGCATCATTTTAAGTGTACAAATTAACAAGTTTTAGAAGTGTACTTTTCAGATCTTCTAGAAGCTTGAAGTACAGCCGTATAAGTTGAAAGTACAGTTGGAAGTGGTTTGTGTTAAGTCTTCTAGAAGCTGAAAGTACAGTTGGAAGTACAGTTACTTTTTTAGTTCCCAACAGTTTTTAACTAACTTGAGTAAAAACTGAGTTGTTATAATTTTTAACTAGGTATTATGCATGATTTGTTGTTGAAGTTACAGTATTTATTATAGTATTTTATAGTATTCGTGCAAGTAAAATGACAGTTTTTTTGGGTAAAAACTGGGTACAACTATTTGGGTACAATTAGTCGGACCCTTTATTTATTATTATAATGAGAACAGAAAAGAACCTCTTCAAATCTCCCGACATTTTTATTAATACCCTAAAAAAAAAATATTAAATATACTCTCAGTTTGAATTTTTTTTTAAATATGCCCTAACCGCCCAGAGGTGGAGCGGTCCACTCCCCATCAAACCGCCCCCCTGTGGGGCGGTCAGCCAGTGTACATTGAACCGCCCTACAGAGGGGCGGTCCAGTTTTTTTTTTTTTAGAGATTTGAGAGACAATATGAATGAAATTTAACATTAAAAATTTGAATTTTGTTTTTATTTATTAAATTACTTCTTTTGATTTATAATTAGCATATTTATACTAAAATATGTAAATTTTTTAAAAACCATAATTACAAAAAAAATTAGCAAACCAACATTGATTTTTACAAAAATCATGCTGAATTAAAAAATACGGTAAATTACGCAAAATTACGTATGAATAGGGCCTATTTTGTGCCATCTTTCATAAATCATAAAAAATAGTAAAAAAATTCCAAAAATAATAAAAATTGGTATTCTACAAGTTCATTATATAACTAATTTACTGAGCTACGTAGATTGGAGAATAGAAATGAAAATCTTAATCGGAAACTTCAACTGAAGTTTTGAGGCCCTTCTCTTTATTTTTTGGCGATTCTGAATTTGGAAATCTAGCAATGCTAGTTCGGACGCATGCGCATTTTCGCAAGCTTTCCGAAAAGTGGTCACTTGCTGAAATCGGACACTCGAGCGCCGTTTTATGGCCGTTTGAAGTTTCGTCGTCGTTTTTCACCTTCTCAGGGAAGATATCATCTCTATTCATACGTAATTTTGCGTAATTTACCGTATTCTAGCATAATTCTACGTAATTATTGTAATTTAGTGTAATTTAGTGTAATTCAGCATAAATTAACATAATTTCAAGTAATTTAGTGTCTTTTAGTATAAATATGCTAATTATATATCAAAAATGTAATCTAGCAAATATTTAAAAAAACAATTCGATTTTTTAGTGTTATATTTTAGCATTTTAGCTATTTGTCTCTTAAAAAAAAAAAAAAAAATAAACATAATTTCAAGTAATTCTCAAGTAATTTAGCGTATTTTAGTATAAATATGCTATCAAAAAAGTTTAAAAAAAATTGATTTTTTAGTGTTATATTTCAGCATAGTTATTTGTCTCTAAAAAAAAAAAAAAAAAAAATTCAAGGAACCGGCCGGTTTGGACATTTTTAATAAAAGTTGAATGGGTCTGAGCATTTTTATTAATCTTTAATTAACTTTGGGTATTTTTAAAAATGTCGGTTTATACATCAAAAGAAGTAATCTAGCAAATATTAAAAAATTTATTGTTAAATTTCATTCATATTGTCTCTCAAATATCTAAAAAAAAAAAAACTGGACCGCCCCTCTGTGGGGCGGTTCAGTATACACTGGCTGACCGCCCCACAGGGGGGCGGTTTGATAGGAAGAGTGGACCGCCCCACCCCTGGGCGGTTATGGCATATTTAAAAAAAAATTCAAAGTGAGAGTATATTTAATATTTTTTTTTTTAGGGTATTAATAAAAATATCGGTCAAATCTCCTTTTCACAAAATATTATAGATACTATTTGAATTTGACAAAATATAAACGTCCACTATTTTTGAAATGACTAAATTTATCGGAATATTAAGGATAACGTTCAAAGAGTCCAGTCGTACTACGCAACTACTATTAATTCGAATCATGTCAGATTTGAGGAATTCTTTTTTTTTTAAATCATAATTAGAAAAAGATAATTCATGAAAGCAACTTAAGTGGTTTTTTCTTTTAACGAAAGTCATAAGGACTGAATAAGCTATTTTGTACCTCTCATTTATATTTAAACAGTACCGAATAGCCTATTCGGTATCAGTCAATTTTACTTTTTTACTTAACAGAAAATATAAAAAAAATATTTGAAATTAGGTTCATTTACATTTAAACGGTACCAAATAGCATATTCGGTACCTCTTGAAAGTAAATGAGAGGTTTTTGTAAAAAAAAAAAAAAAAAAATTAATTAAGTTGGTTCCCTAAATTTAATTCTTCTAATTATGGTTTTAAAAAAAAATCAGTTTTGAGAGTCATGTGTTGCGTAACATTTTTTATATTCAGATTATTATATATTAAAATCAGTTTTTGATCCAGTGAAAAAGACAATCTCTTTGTGTGGGAGCTTGAATGTTCAAAATTCGAATAAAAAGAAAAATTATAGATAAATAGTTGCGTTACTTGACTTCTAATTTTTACTAAAAAATATTATATTTTGAGTTATTTAGAATTTTTACTCAATTCAAATTGGGATAGATCGAATTTCAAATTGTTTGACTGATTAATGTAGGATCTTCAGTCATCCAACATGACAGCTGATACATCCTATCTCCGGAAAGATTAAGGCGCAGTGTGTCTAAGCACGTCCTAATTCGAGAGTGATTAATCTGTGCGTGTTAGGTGTGTATTTATTATGTATCCGAGTTCAAGCTTGTTGCAGATCTCCTCAGTACGTAACTCTATCCTCTATGTACTGCGTATCCCTAAATCGTGGTCCCGAGCTCATTGAATTTTGGAGTATTTATGGGCCTATAAGTCGGTTTGGGTCTTGTACGGATTCTCGAATGGGCTTATTCGCAGGTGGCAAGTCGGTTCGAATCTCGTACGGAGGACTCAAACGGGCTTATCTCGCGGGCTAACGGTTTTAGCGGAGTCGCGTACGGACCACTCGGACAGGCCTGCTTCTTGGGCTTGCTACATGGGCTTAGTACTCAGCTCATAGTGGTTTTATGGGGCTTTCATTACATGGCCCTATCATTAGCCCTCGAAGCCGAAATGTGTCAGTACGATACTTTCGGTTTCGACCAGTCTTTGTTGCCTTTGTGTTTTTCTGTCCCGGGACTATTCTTTGAGTATGTTATTGCTACTCTCGGAATTAACGTCTGTAAGTCAGGCCCTGATTGTGTAGTTGTTATTCTCGGGACTAAGCCACTTTAAGTCACTTTGAAAATCACTGATCCGGTGGTCCAGAAATTTTTACTGTTTTTTACTGTTCATAAGGATTTTCAGATTTTCAAAGTGGCTTAATAAATAGTAAAAAAATTTCAAAAAATGTAAAATTTGGTCTCCAAGTACATTTCAATATGAAGAACATGTTGGAAGGTTCGAATCGACTATTTGAACTTTGAAAATGAAAATATGACGTGAAGTACAAAGTCGTTTTACTCCATGAAGTAGCTAAGTCCATCTCTATATATATATATATATATATATCCGCCCATACTTGTACTGATTCTGAGAAAAACGATACACTATTATTAACAACCTAATGATTTTGGATACCTTCATTTAAAATGAAAATATATATATTTATCAAACAATTTTTAATATAATTAAATAAAAAATTAAATAAATAAAAGGGAATAAGGTATTTGCATTATCCGCATAAACATTTGATCCGTTCTTTAGACTGAAATATACGAACTTTTTCTCAACGCCCATGAAATATTTGGCCATTTGGTCATGTACATCAGAAATTCAATTTAAGTTTTATCATTTTATTAAAATTTAAAAGACATCGAATTTGCAACATTCATAATCAATGTTTTTTATATTCAATTCACTCTTTAAAAATTCTATGAAATATTATGTCCATATGTTTTTCAATTTATGAAAACTTTTTTTTGACATTAATCAAAAAAGATAATCAAAATTACCAATTTGATTATTTTTCAATGAAATTCAACCTAATTTCCCTAGTCTTAATGTTGTCACAGAACATATTTATAGTTGAGGATTCAAATGTCTCCATTTTTCATGCCTCCACTGTGTCTTTATTTTTAAAAACTTTAATAACTCGAAATCTAGAACTTAAAAGTCAAAATAAAACCATTGAATATGATCTACATCATTTTATCTATGCATTTGTAAAAAATTATGATATTTTAATTTTGTTTTGGTTGTCATCAAGAACCTGTAAAAAACGTACTATGTGGATAATTCTTAGACGTTGATTTTTCAATTTATTGATTCACATAAAAACAAAATCAAAATGTGATAATTTTTTATGAGTACATAGATAAAATGATGTAGATCATATCCAACGGTTTTATTTTGACTTTTAAGTTTTAAATTTTGAGTTATTAAAGTTTTTTAAAAATGGAGGCAGGTGGAGGCATTTGAACCCTCCTCTTGATTTAATTTGTTAATGTAGGATGAAAAATAAATAAATTATACATAGACAGTAGTCAAGATTTTGAAGTAGAGAATAACATTTTTTTATTTACCATTAAAAGAAAATAACAGTTTTATTCCAAAGAATCATTTTATTGCGAGTGTTTTTGTGCGAGGAGATGCCATAAAATCGTTCCATATCATTAAAATATTTTATTTAGTGTATTCAAATCCATTGTTTCTTTTCTAAAAGAAAAAAAATAGGACTTAATTTTTCTCTCTCTCTTCTCCTTTTTATTTTTTTAATTTACGCAGAGCTATGAAGTGGTGAGAGAGGTCCGAACTCTCGACAATTAAATATTCAATAATACTTAATTTTTTTAACCAACTGTATTACCGTTTTATTATCCTCTCATTTTTTTCTCTCTCTTCTCTGATTTATCTCTCTCTCTCTCTGAAAGCATAGTCCTGTTTTTTTTAGAAAAAATGACATCATATTTAATCCGACTTAGGTGGGAAGAAAATGAAACACTACCTATCTTTCTTTTTATTATTATAAACCCGAGATTTCCAGAGTATCAACAATATATTCTATCATATCTCTTTTGAATTTGTTAATCGATTCCCACAATCAATCTATATTAAAAGTTGAATCTAAATTTTCATGGCAGAAAAATATGTTCTATTTATGTTGAAAAAACATATTCTATCATATCTCTTTTGAAAAAAAAAAATGTTCTATTTATGTTCTCTCTCTCTCTCTCTCTGTATATATATATATGAGGATGGTTCAAATGCACCATGATTTTATGTTCTAATATGCTCCACATTTTTTATCTCCGTTTTCAAAGTCCAAACAGACGATTCGAACCGCTCAACATGATCTTCATAATAAAATATGCTTAGAGAACAAATTTTATATTTTTTAGAAAAATTTTACTATTTTTTTACATAGGTGCAAAATCACTGTTTTAAGGAGATTCTGAACCATCCGAAAAAGTGATATTGTACCTATGTAAAAAAATAGTAAAATAATTCTAAAAAATATAAAATTTGGTCTCCAAGAATATTTTATTATGAAGATCATATTGAGTAGTTCGGATCAACTGTTCGGACTTTGAAAACGGAAATAATGATATGGAGCATATTGAAGCACAAAATCATGGTGCGTTAGAACCCTCCTCTGTATATATGTATTGCACGAGAAACAATGGACCGTCCATATGAAAGCCTCAATTTGACACCTTAACAACAAAACGAACCTTTTATTTACAGAGGGGAACTTTTTTAATAATACCACATTAAGAAAAGAAAGAAGATATATTTGAGATAGGGGTGAAAACGGAGCGAATACGGAGAGGATAGTGGTAAAATCATATCCATATTCCTTTTTAATTTTCTGGATACGGATACAGATCGGATATCAGCCGAATACAGATACGGATACGGATCGGATCGGATATTTATTAAAATAATATTAAAAAATATCAAAGTTCATAATATTTATCTAATTTTAATGGTGAATAACAATATTTTTTCATAATATATATTAAAATATATGATATATATCTACTATTCGGATACAGATAATTGAAACGTAAAACCATATCAGTATCCATATCCACACGGATATTCGGATATCGGATATCCACATCTAATTTTTCGAATACAGATCGAATACGGATCGGATATTATCCATACCGTTTTCACCCCTAATTTGAGAGCGTGACCCTCATCTTTTTTTCTCAAAAAAGAATAGAAAAAGAATAGAAACAAAAGAAAAGGGGAATTAAAGTGAGACATTAAGAACAGTATCGAACAATATTTGCTTCCAACCTCCTCAAAACAAGAATTGAATCTAGGGCCAGGGCCATTAACTCTCTCACAAAGCCTGTCTTCCTACTGGGCCTCCAATCACAACAGTACAACTCTTGCTCTTAGGCCCAAGGCCCAATTTAATATCGTCACCAAACTCTCCCGGCCCATCCTCCTGAATTGTTCCCATTCCCACGCTCTGACTCCTGGGACCCACACCCAGTTGCTTTCCTCCCCTGGTGAAACCGGGACCCATCCCTGCCTTGGAAGCAGCTCGAATTAGTTCCTGGATGTCCTGTTCGCTGCTGCTAGTCCCCGAGCGGTAGAAACCATGGCTTTGACTTCTAGATACGGGAACCATGCCGGCGAACCCCCTCGCCGGCCCTTGCTGGGCCCGGCCCGCGCAATTGGTTAAGCTGTTTACGTAGAAATCTCGGACCCGGATGAGGACATACAGGGGTGCCTTAATGCACTTTGTCAGTATGGTTAATGCCTTGAATCCCTTGCTCGCTGACATGGTTATCACTTCATTGTGTTCGTTAACCTTTCAGTTTAAGAGGCTTATAAATACGAATTCTTCCAATAAACAGAAGGAGGAGACCCAAGGAGCGGTTCAAAAAAGGTGGAACACAGTTTTGACTTTTGACTGACTTATAAGAGAGGGCAGATTGAATCATTTACCAGGTCTTCCCTAAGCAGAGCTCATTCCCATATAATGTATATACTTTTCCTTGTTTAATGATAATTTTATCAAGTCATAGTGGAATATGAGACCATGATATTTCCCCCCACAAGAAAAGGAAAAAAAAAAAAGAAAAAAGGGTTGACATTGCCTCCTACTTGACTATGAATTGGTCAGGTTTGAATCAGTTGATGATTGCGATATTTCCCCCACAGATTCCATTCCATTTGTCTACCTCTCCCCTAATTTTGTTAAATGCTATGATGTGTATCAAATGAAAAATATCGATTATAAATTTACAATATATAGAAGAATCTTCAGCCTAAACGAACCATCAACACGGCAAAATTAATACAACCATTTCTGAGATAATTTGATAAAGTGCAGTAAGAATTTAGATCAAACGCAAATGATAAACATAAATAAAACTTCTAGATTAAACTCATAAGAATTCAAGATTACATGCCTTCACTCTAGAAAGGTGTTGCTTAGCCGCTCATAGCGAATTAACAACACAAGATACAAGAGGCATGATTAAAGCAGTAAAAGAGGGAGAGATAGGAGGAATACACCTAAAGGATCTCTCTTTATCTCATACACACCGTCTTCACGACCTGTACCTCTATTCTTCTAGTGGAGTTATGTGTTTTCTCTATTTATATCCTCCTAGGTTCTCTATTCCTGTTTAGATAGGGAGATGAGTTGTAATTCGTCCATCATGTGTTAGTGGGTTTAGTGGAACTTGGCTGCCAAGTTTAGTGCTGTAATTGTTGTATGTCAGTTATCGCATGCGGTTGTCTAGGTTGCATGCTATTGATTAATTTATCCGCATAGGATTCCTGCGCAGCATATTTTTCTATTTGGAATGCACCTTTGTGCGGTTGGCGACCTTTGGTAGCATGCGGATGAATGGTCAACCGCATGCTAGCACCAGTATGTCCTGAATGCTTCGTTTTATGTCTGTTTTAGCTTCCAAAACACTAGAAAACTTGCAATTCTACAAAATCAAGTAAAATGGAAAAAGTAATCTGATTCTATCTAAATTTGACATTTGTAACTCGATATTTGACAATATTTTAGACTAAGTGATAGAAAAAAACAGTGATTATTTTAGCCCTATCAGGCATAAAAGACATGAAAGGCATGAGGCAGTACAACCCTTGTCTTTGAATATTAAGAGAACAAAGTATAGATCATACTTTTATGTAGATTTTCTTTGAAAAACCTGTAAAAATTACATAAATTAGATGATTTTGTGTTCTCAATTTTAAATCGACTACTTCTCCCCAGCAAAACATCACACTAAAAATTTCATGTCACTCGATTTTAGAAACAGTTACTTTGGTGAAGTAACTATTTTATTCATGAATTGAGTATTATTTACTATTTGTTGATCTATTAAATGAGCATAATTTTAATTTCATATATGTACCATAATTTTCCTTTTTTCTCTTGGACCATAATTGTATTACCAGCTAGCGGCTAGGACCGACCCATGTATGTCAATTACCTTGAGTAATCCTTCACCACACATTGGCTCTATTTCTCCCCCTTCTAATCCAGAAACCCCAAAAGAATTATCAATGAAGACAAAAAATATTGATGGCAAATCCAAAGTTCACAGGGGAGAGAGAGAGAAAGATCTGCAACCAACAAAACAATTGTACCTCAAAAAGGTACCATAAGAAAAATGAAAACCTTATACCTCATCACTGTACTAATCCTAATGGTCTCCCTCTCATCACTGCACACATGCGCAAGCATGAGCATGAACATGACCATAACCAGCCTCAATTCTGATCTCCACCCAATTATTCTAATCCCTGGTAGTGGTGGCAACCAGCTTGAAGCGCGACTAACATCCAGTTACAAACCATCAAGCCTGTTCTGCCATTTGCAGAAAGGAACCGGCTGGTTCAGGATGTGGTTCAACCCGACCGTGTTGGTGGCACCACTGACGAGATGTTTTGCCGAGAGGATGATGATTTATTATCATTCTGAGATTGACGATTACCGAAATGCACCTGGGGTTGAGACCCGGGTGCCTTACTTCGGATCCATTAAGGGGATGCTTTATCTGGATCCTAGCCTCAAGTAAGATTCCCTATTCTTTCATTCAACTCGATCGTTTTAATAGTAAGTAGAGAGAGTAAATAGATCACTGGTTAAGCTTACAAAAGCCTCGTGAGAAGAGACCTCAATATCGCAAGAAGATGTCATACCTAATTTGAATGTCTATACTCAAGGTTAACATGTTTATGAGCCACTTGCTAGCAGGTCTCTCTGTTCACTGAGCCAACAGAACCTTAACAATTAGTTCAATAAAAAAATTGAAAAATTATAAAAACAAAATGAAGAAGTTGAAACAAAAATGAAAAGAAAAGGTTTTCGAGAAGCGATTTTGTGTTTTAAACTTTGAAGCTGACAATGCAACAATGTTGGACCAATCTACCGCAAGATATGGACCGGCCTAATACAGAGTTGTTACCAAACAGTTGAAAAAGTTAAATTTTTTTTAAAATTTTAAAAATTTACCCATCTTTTTTCCAAAATTCCTTTGATGTTTTCAAAATCAACGTAAATAGAACATCCTTTTGTCATGTCATAAAAACTTATAATTAGACGATGATACAAAAACACCGCAATCTTGGACAGGCACTTAACTGAGTACATGGCAACTTTAGTTTCCACCTTAGAGGAACTAGGCTACAAAGACAAAGAGACCCTTTTTGGCGCTCCATATGACTTTCGGTATGGCCTGGCCGCTAACAGCCACCCTTCCAAAGTTGGGACGCAATATCTCCAAGACCTCAAGAACCTAATTGAATCTGTTGTAGCCTCCAATAATGGAAAGCAAGTCATCCTGGTTGCACACAGCCTAGGCGGCCTCTTCGCCCTTGAACTCCTGAACCGAAATTCTTTGTCATGGCGTAGACAATTTGTGAAACATCTTGTGACTTTAAGCACTCCTTGGGGCGGTACAGTTAAAGTTCCTTGTATTGCTATTATTATTATTTTTGTTAGACTGAGTACTGTTACAGTTAGAGAAGCCCATTTGATCAAATAACTCGTCATGTCAACAATTTGGAATACATCATGCAGGTCCATGAATTTTCATAGTAGACGTTTTGAATTTCTAGAAGTCTAATTTCAACAACAAATAAAGAGAAGTTTGTAGAACTTTTGATCATGCAGATATCAGTGGAAATTGAATTCAAGAAACACCTATTCACCTAACTATTAACTTGTAAATTGCATTTATACTTTTTAAGTACTTTTCTAATGATAATGACTGAACAAAGGATACTGTAGGTACTGTACAACAAATGCTTACCTTTGCTTCAGGTAATGCGCTAGGGGTACCCATCGTCAACCCCCTACTGGTCCGTGGCGAGCAGCGCAGCTCTGAAAGCAACCAATGGCTACTCCCAAACCCTACTTTATATGGATCAAGGCCTCTTTTGATCTCAACATTCAACAACAAGACCTATTCTGCCCTTGACATGCCACAATTTCTAGAGGACATTGGGTTCAAAGAAGGTGTTGAGCCATATAAAGCTAGAATTTTACCTCTTGTTGAGAGATTGGATGAGCCCGGCGTGTCAGTCACTTGTTTGGTTGGTACTGATGTGGAAACACCTTATAGGCTGGAATATGGTACCGGCGGGTTTGATGCAGGACCCAAGGTGGACTATGGGGATGGAGATGGGACGGTGAATTTAATAAGCTTGTTGCGCCTCAAGTCGGAATGGTCAGGCTCAAAGAATCAAGTGCTAGATGTGGTCGAGCTACCCGGCATCTCACATTCAGATATTTTGAAAGATAAGAGGGCACTAGCAGAAATTGTTAAAATTGTTACAGAAATAAACACAGATTATATATAACATTGCAGGATTGATCAAATATTGTTCAATGTAACTTTATTTTAAGTTTAGACTTAGATACATAACTAATCAGTTGCTTGTGATCTTATATATAATACATTGTGAGAAATAATTTCTACACAAAAACTTAGCTTTAACTTTCTCACTCTCTTTAATTTGCATATATAATCACATTAATAGATAGTGTGTATTATAAGAGTTGTTGGTTGTAGATGATATTACATTATACAGAGGGCAAATATCTCTTTATTATGTTTTCTTATTAAGACACCAGTCATTAATCAATCTTGTACTAGAGAGCAATAGTTGTGGTTTCCACAAACGACCAAGACTACAACTACCTTGGGCTTTGGTCACGCTGTTTTCAAATAATTGATTATATTGGCAATAGATGGGCCCAAAAGCGTTCCAATTAGACAGAGAAAGAAATAATGCAGGGAGCACTTAAATTAAGTCGCCAGATGGGCCCCAAATTGTCAAAACTGGGGACCTGAAAATGGGACCCACGTGAACCCATCTAGTCCCCTACCAGAAAGGCAAGATAAAGAGTGTAGGGATTCGTTCTGCTTTCGTCCAAATTGGAGTGTGTTCAATCATACCAAAACCTAATCAAAACAATTGACGCATCATTACATTAGAGGGAGATAGTGCTGGACATGATATGAACAGGTCAGAGCTTATAAGCTACTAATTTTTAGCATGAAAATAGCATGATGTGAAAAGTATAGTCTTTTAAGGGCCTTGCATAAGCTGGTTATATTTAAAATTGCAATGATTTACTTTTAAGTATTGGAAAAATTGGAAAGTGTTTTGTTGTTGGCAATTGACATCACTTAAGTAATTGGAAAAGGTCTATTTTGTTTGTTTTTGAGGTTCATGTACTTCATATTCTTTAAGAATTTAAATGATATTTTACTTTAAAAATTGAAAGAAATTCCTAATCTCTTCTTTCCATTAGTGAACTTTTCCATCCAATGTCTCCTTCTGGTTAGCAGCTCCATTTGCTTTCTTTGTGTCTTGCTTGGCATTGGTTTAGTTTGGTTTCAAATTGATGCAACATTATTGCTCCAACTGTATCCTTGGCCTTGACGGGCCTAAACCAGGTCAAACCAATAATAATCATACTTTTAAAAAGAAATAACATACCCAACTCAGTTAGAAAATAATATAAAATTATTGAATCCAACACCAAATCAACACCAGGCCACTGCTGGTCGTGGCATCGTACAATTGTAAATTATCAACCGAATTGAAATAATTTTGGTTATATTTCTGATAGGTATGGGCTTTTCAAAAATACTCTATTTAAATTCTGCCCTTAATTTTATAATACCCTAAAAACATAATAGCAGATGGTACTTTCATAAATCAAAATTGAGAATGCAGGACAATATAAAAATGCTTCAATTTGGAAATTTTTATGTTGATTTAAACAACTAAAACTTATAATTGGAAAAAATAAAATTTGTATAAAAATGCTATAAAAGTCCTTGCATGGTACAAAAGCAAAAATGGGGATCAACTGATACTCAAACAGGAGCTACCCATCAATCTGCAAATCCTGTGAAAATTCATTCTGATCCCTTTTATGCTTTACTACTCCAGTTACAATCAGATTAGAACCATATTTCTTGCTACCAGTAATTAAAATGATAATCAATGCAAGCTTGTCATTTGAATTGAACAGAAAATATCAGACCCAAAAAGAAAGCAAATTACCGACTATATAAGAATAGATCATAATGCAAGATTTTAGACAGTACTATAAAAGGCCTGGAGTTTATCAGCTCGAAATAAGAAATAAAAAATAAAAATAAAAACACAATAAGAATTATTAATTTGAATAGCTCAAGATAGCAACTTGTATAATGCAAATGGCCACAAAACTATTTCAACTTTGCAATATATCAACTTAATTTGCAATCCATCCACAATAATTCTAGTAACATTTGACAAATCTCAAATAAACAAACAGGTATCGATTTGTCCTTACAGTATATAGAATTACATCAAAAATTAGGGAGAGAAAAAATTGAGGATGACAGCCCTTCGAATAGAATCTATCCAAAAATTAATTGAGGGATGTTAGCATCGATGAATTCTATCCCCATTTTATAATACATCCCCGCCTTCACTAGAATTGCAATTTTGAGTCAGCATGAATTTATTGCCATCTCAGCACCATCACTGATGCAAATAACCCCTTTTATCCAAGTCCATTTACACGAGAGACAGGAGTAGAGCTTATTCATAGTTACCTTCCTCTTTGCGACGATATGTCGATATAATTTTCTCTTTCAATCGAGACCATTGAACATCCCATCAATTGATTACCACAATTCCTTCCTCCTTGCATACTATTGTATTGTTCTAGTGAGCTTGCACTTTGAGATGAATAGCGTAGTGGTATAATTAAGGCTGCAAAGTTTCAACAATTCAGCCGACCGCTGCTTCACCTCAGGACAACAGCCGCTTTGCATGACAAGTAACAGCTTGGCTGCTAATCCGGCCTCCACAGCTGATCCGGCACAATCCGGGGCCATCTCACACACAGCCCACAGCACATTCATTGAACACCTCGTGCATGCCTCCGAAACACTCATTATCACCCAAACCAAATTCCGTACAGCATTTTTGCATTCCTTTATTGCCACACGCCCATCCAAAGTTGACGAAATTTCATGGAGTATTTGCAAAGTGTGTTCTAACAAGTTTGGTTGTGATAAATTCGAATTGGCTGAGATAAGATCCACTAAATTGGGCACCACACCAAGTCCAACAAGCAATCCCTTTGTTTCGTGTCTCTTTGTACATATGGTTTTGAGTAGTGATAGGCCAGAGAAGACCCCATTCAAGTGTCGTTTATCTTTGATTAACCGGAGCACCCCGACCAACAAACTCGGGCTGGAGACAATTTCGGACCTGAACCCAGATTCATCCTCCATCAGCGTCTGGATCAACCTGGCACAGCTCACCTTTGTCTCAACTGTTCCCTCATTGAGCATATCTGTTATTAGAGAAATTTTACCAGGTTGCATCAGAATTGATCTTGACTCTTGATCGAGATGTAATTGCACGAGCAAAGCTACCACCTCTGACCCGACCGCATGAGACGTGAACGGGCCCAGCAGCGAGGCAAGAAATGTGGTCCCACCTGATGAGGCAACCGATCTTTTCACAGAAGGATGTAAACCTATAATCTTTTTTATCTCCTTGAGAGCATGAACACGTGCCTGGCCCTTAATTTGCCGGCTACGTAGTGCCAATACCAAATCAGAGGCACGACCATCTACGTCCTCAGCACGCTTTTTAAAGCGGACGTATCTCTGGGAGAACCAGGTTTGGATGAGGCATGAGAGGGTTGTATTAGGAGTCACCAAGTCATCCCACAACTCCTGCATTGTGGTAGGGCAGGTGCGGCGGCCCATGGCCAGCCACCTCTGAATGTGGGTCCACTCGTAGGTTTGTCCAGTGCACAGCGTCACTGGATCGACCATTGGCTCGAGGGAGATGGGGCAGATGAAAACGGACGGTATGTCCTCTAGCTCGTCACCGGACGCCTCCAGTTCCTCCATTATCCGCTTCAAATCCGGCTGGTTTGTCGCAGGTGGTTTACCATTAGCCGAGTCTTTGTGGGATGAGAACGGAAGCAAGGTTGTGGGCCCGCCTAGGATGCCGTCTTTGACAGCCGTGGCCAGATCTAGAACCTGAGCGCCTCCTTCGATGTACTCAGGCATTTTTGTTTTTTCTAATTTTCACCTTGTGAAGTTCACAATTTTAGATTCGAGTTATTGATTGCTACCTTTTGTAGGTGGTGAGGAGAGCGAATAATGAAAGCACGAACTCCTTCCTTATCTCGCCAATATCTCTTCTGATCCTGCCTTGAAAGAGAGAGCTTTGGTGCAAGAAATCATCATTGTTTGGAAAAATAAACAAAAGCTTTCTTTTCAATGTGGAGAGGAGAAGAAAAGAGATGAGAAAGAAAAGAGAGGAGAGGAAATAGTGAAGTGCAAGAGATTAGACACCCGACCAGCAAAAGAAAAGAAAGGGGATCTTGGTCAAAGTCTCAAAGCCACTTATTATGGAGTCTTGAGTGTGGGAGATCTACGCTAGTCCCCAGTCCCCACTGCCAAAAAGAAAAAAAAAAAAGAAAAAAGGGAAAATGATGCTCCAGGTGTATCCATATAAAATATCCGCTTCTGACTACACTGCTCCTGGTTCCCCATTTTAAATCTAGGCATCTGAAATACCCTGCCTGTGTATTAAAAAAAAAAAATAATGTGAAATTTAAAAGCTGAAATTGGAAATTTTAAATGGGAGACCGCCAGGCCGGGTACTACTGGAGAAGGTCAGATCTCTATTTTTTTTTTCTTTGTTTCTTTCTCGACTGGCGTAAGGCACGTGCAACCGGTCTTGTTGTGGGTGCAGCGTAGACCACACGACCCTCAAAGACCGTGAGTCCGTGACTTTGTAAATTACGATTTTACCCATTTATTTTTCTATTTAAAACTTGCTCTGAACGGAGGACATGATCAGATTAACGATGGATTCGATTGTGAATTAATATGTGTACCTTTCCTTTTGAAAAAGAAATATTTATGCTGGGTATCTACTATCGTGTCGTCAATATCAGCATGAACAGAGTTGGTGATCGATTAGTTTAAATAGTATTGCTCCGTCTATTAAATATTTGAATTATTAGTTAAAAGATTAAATTTAAGCAATTTTCTGTCTACAGGTTCAGTCATTCAAATCACCATCTCACGTACAATACAAACTGCCTGCTCACGAGTTGAGGGCCCGAGCCCGACAATGAAATTCCAGATAGTTTATTAGTGCTAACCACCATTCCTTTCGGAAATTTTTTATCTATAGAAATTATTAAATACATATGTACGGAAACAGAAAGAGTGTCTCGTTTACAACAAATATAAAAAGATCTGACTTAATAAGCCCGATCCAAATTTATGGATCTGTCTCAATGGTCCAGATCCATTAATATATATATATATATATATATATATATATATATATATATATATATATATATATATATTTTAGAACGATTGAAAATGAGAAATACAAGTGCCATATTTCATCATATCATAAGTGGATCTTCCTCATTGAGGCTGATCCATCCAGTATTTTTTTAATTCGGAACAAACGAAGAATTGGTAGCTGTCACATTTAATCAATTTAGAATTGGATCTTCCTCATTGAGGCCGATCCATCTAGTATTTTTTTTTTTCATTAATTGGGTACAAAACCTTCTCATCTCTTTGCATTTTAATACATAAATTCGGCCCTTTTATCTTTCTTTTTAACTTATTTTCTTTGATTGAGTACTTTTTGTATGAGACTGGAAATCCGATCAAGGGTGCTAAGTAATAATATCAAACCAAAGTAAAAATAAAGATGATTAATGCCGAATTAGAATGAAATAGCTACAATCCTCAAAACCGTCCTTCAATAAAATCATTTTTTTACTTTTAATTTCTACTCAAATTAAAATTCAGATTAAAAATGAATGATATCATACCTTTCCAAAAAAACAGATCCGATACTCTACAAGCTTCTCCTCTCAGATTGAAGTTTTTTTTTAGTGATGAAATCCATGAAACTTGGAGAAGGGTTTGGGGGTGAAGGATCGGCAGAGAGAAGAAAGAAAGAGATGGCTGAAGGATTCTCTATGGACTGGTCCGATCCAACACTCAAGTTGATATTCTCTGGCAGCCGTTATCATTGTTTCTGTGGATTTTACAAAATATCTACCTTAGATCGGAGCCAATAAGACCGATCCAATTCTAACCTGATTTTCTGTGGCAACCATATTCCAGAATTTTTGATCAGTGTCTATTTCTTCTTTAATATATATATATTGATGGATCTGGACCATTGAGACCAATCCATAAATTTGGATAGGACTCGTTGAGTCAGATCTTTCTATATTTGTTGCAAATGAGGCACTCTTTCTGTTTCTTTACATCTGTATTTAATAATTTCTATAGATAAAAAATTTCCTCAACTGTTTTATCTAATCTTCAAAAGTAACATATATATATATAGAGTAGGGCTATTGTACTTCGCGAAGTAAAACTTCATTTTACTTCACGCTCATACACCCATTTCCAAAATTCAAATCGTCGATCCGACCGTTCAAGTTGTTCTCCATATTGAAATGTGCTTGGAGACCAAATTTTACATTTTTTGGAATTTTTTTACTATTTATTAAGCCACTTTGAAAATCGCTGATCCATTGTGAATAGTAAAAAACAGTAAAAAATTCTGGACCAATGGATCAGCGATTTTCAAAGTGGCTTAATAAATAGTAAAAAAATTCCAAAAAATGTAAAATTTGGTCTCCAAGCACATTTCAATATGGAGAACAACTTGAACGGTCGGATCGACGATTTGGATTTTGGAAATGGGTGTATGAGCGTGAAGTAAAAAATTAGTTTTACTTCATGAAGCACAATAGCAAAATTATATATATATAGTGAGTGGCTAAGCTCAAAACGTTTGCACCAAGCCCTTGGTGCAAACGAATTGTTTTCGGATTTCCAAAGTTCAAACGGTCGATCCAAACCGTTCAAGTTGTTCTCCATATTGAAATGTGCTTGGAGACCAAATTTTACATTTTTTGGAATTTTTTTACTATTTATTAAGCCACTTTGAAAGTTGCTGATCACACGGTCCAGAATTTTATTGCACTGTTTTTACTGTTCACCCGAATCAGCAACTTTCAAAGTGGCTTAATAAATAGCAAAAAAATTCCAAAAAATGTGAAATTTGGTCTCCAAGCATATTTTAATATGGATTAAATATCTAACGGTTTGGATCGACCGTTTGGACTTTGCAAATAGGAGAACCAAAACGTTTGCACCAAGGGCTTGGTGCAAACATTTTGAGCTTAGCCAGTCTCTCTCTCTCTCTCTCTCTCTCTCTCTCTATATATATATATATATATAGGAGGGATCCAATTACACACTTTTTTTTGACACATCGTGACATTGTTTTTTTTTATAGGTTAATTTTGCGATTTCAAAATCCGAACCGTTCAACATGATGGATATATTAAAATGTGCTTGGAGATCAAATTTTACATTTTTTTGAATTTTTTTACTATTTATTAAGATGGTTACAAAATCGATGTTTTTCAATGGTCTGAAAACAACGATTTTGTAACCATCTTAATAAATAGTAAAAAAATTCAAAAAAATGTAAAATTTGATCTCCAAGCACATTTTAATATATCCATCATGTTGAACGGTTCGGATCGACTATTTGGACTTTGAAAATGGTAGGTGTCAAAGTATGTCAAAAAAAAGGGTGTAATCCGATCCCTCCTCATATATATATATATAGAGAGAGAGAGAGAGAGAGAGACTAATATGCTTTCGGTAGCACTTCGGCCAAAGTGCTACCGATTCAAAATCGGATTTTCAAAGTCCAAATGGTCGATCCGAACCGTTCAAGTTGTTCTCCATATTGAAATCTACTTGGAGACCAAATTTTATATTTTTTGGAATTTTTTTACTATTTATTAAGTGACTTTGAAAATTGCTGATCCGGGTGAACAGTAAAAACAGTGTAACAAAATTCTGGACCATGCGATCAGAAATTTTCAAAGTGGCTTAATAAATAGTAAAAAAATTCCAAAAAATGTAAAATTTGGTCTCCAAGCAGATTTCAATATGGAGAACAACTTGAACGGTTCGGATCGACCATTTGGACTTTGAAAATCCGATTTTAAATCGGTAGCACTTCGGCCAAAGTGCTACCGAAAGCATATTAGTCTATCTCTATATATATATATATATATAGAGCTGGGCTATGGTGAGTTGTGAAGTAAGATGTCATTTTTACTTCACGCTCATATTTTTATTTTGAAAATCTGAACAACTGATCCGAACCGCTCAACATATTCTCCATATTGAAATGTGCCTGGAGACCAAATTTTATAATTTTTGGAATTTTTTTACTATTTATTAAGCCACTTTGAAAATTGCTGATCGAATGGTCCAGAATTTTTTACTGTTTTTACTGTTCACCCGGATCTGCGATTTTCAAAGTGGCTTAATAAATAGTAAAAAAATTCCAAAAAGTATAAAATTTGGTCTTCAAGCACATTTCAATATGGAGAACATGTTGAGCGGTTCGGATCAGTTGTTTAGATTTTCAAAATGGAGTATGAGCGTGAAGACGTTTTACTTCACAACTCACCATAGTCAATCTCTCTCTCTCTCTATATATATATATCTGTCCATGTAAGTATTTAAGTTAGTTGAGGAGATAAATTGACATCTTTTGTTTTAAAAATAATAATAATAATTAAAAATAGAATTTAAGCATAATATATAACATTATAGGTATTAACTATACCATCCACGTATTATGTATATTTGATGAGATTTGGTCTCTACTGTATCATACATTGAGGGCCTGTTCGGTCCTGTTACTGTGCGCGTGGGGAAAAAAAAAATTCAGTTCAACTTTGTATTTTTTGTCCCACGCGCACAGTAAACGTCAGTTCAAATTGGAGTCCAACCCATTTACGTCTCTTTCCCGCCTGTAGGCCGAACAGGCCCTGAACGCTTTAAGTATATATATTTTCTTTTTGTTAAAAGCTAATAAGCGATTGCATTGATCTAACGATTTACAATATGCCTATTACATAGATTTTCTTGTTTAAATTAAAAAATATGAAAACTTATACATTTAGCTATTTGTAAAATATCTAATTTGCTATGTTAGGAAATAACATATACGTGAAACCAGATAATGCGAATTGGTCTATTCACACTCAAATAGTAAGTAGATGGGTCTTCCGATTTTCTTCTCTAAAAATGTGGACACAACAGTAATTTGAATCTAATTAGTCTTGCTCTAATCCAACCGAAATCCAAAATCCACCTCTCTAATCTAATATAACTTTGAGTGAGGCTATGGTACTATGCATAGCACGGATGGGTCCATGCTACGGCTCCAAATTTGAGTTTTCAAAATCCTAACGGTCCATCCAAACCGTTCAACATGATTATAAAATGAATATGTACTTGCAAACCAAATTTTACATTTTTTTGAATTCTTTTACTATTTTTTTAGATAGGTAGAAAATCACTATTTTTTTATGGTCTAGAATTTTCAGATCAAGTGATTTTCTACCTATCTAAAAAATGTAAAATTTGATTTGCAAGTACATATTAATTTTATAATCATGTTGAACGGTTTGGATGGACTGTTATAATTTTGAAAACTCAAATTTGAAGCCATAGCACAGACCCAACCGTGCTATGCATAGTACCATAGCCTCACTCTATAACTTTTTATTGTAAATGTAAGATAGTTAGGATCTATGTTACTCGGATACTCCAATATAGGCTCCGTACCCGTATCGGATACGTATCGGATACCGATACGCGCCCGATACGGCTCCGATACGTATCCGATACGCCAGCTGGCGTATCCGTGACGTGGCGTATCCTAACTCGGCCGATACGGTCGCCGATACGCCGTTGAAACTGCTGGAACGGCCGATACACCAGCCCCGCGCGACTCGAGCTTGGTAAGCGGATACACTCACCGTGAAACTGCTGGAACGGCCGATACACTCACCGCGCGACTCGGCTGGAACGGCCGATACACTCATTTTTTTCAGCCCCGCGCGACTCGAGCTTGGTAAGCGGATCCGAAATTTTTTATTCTCATACCTGGGCGGACCCGTTATACCTCTGTGCTATCTCCGCAAATTGTAGCTTACTTAGGCTAAGGGCTTATATATAACACCATCAGCTCTAATCCGTCCCTTGTGGGACTAACGCACCCTCCCATCCGGACATTAACTTTCTGTGATATTCCAAAAGGAATTGGGCCGGGGCAGTTTTGGATGGGCCGGAGCAGATTCCAATTCCAAAGATGAATTTAAGAGGTTTTTTTTTATACTATAGTACATAATATATTCTTAAGTTAAGCTTTTAATTTTTTATATAAATTTGATTTAAGTTATAATTATCTAAATACAATATATAAAATAATAAAAAATAATATATATAATCGACGTATCGTATCCTTGATTTTTGAAAATTGCCGTATCGCCTTATCCGTATCGTATCCGATACGATACCCGTACCTGTATCCATGCAACATAGGTTAGCATCTTTCCAAGAAGGACATGACTAATCTTCTTATTTTATTTTATTTGAGCTGATGTGCGTTGATCTGCGCCAAAGCAGGTAATGGTGTTACAAATCTTAACAGATCCGAATTCAGCGGTCCAAATCATTACCTGACTGGTCAATACGATAATGAACTTTGCCACCTCAGCAATACAAAAGTGGAGGTACTTTTGACCATCTATGGATCCTCATGGTTGCAATTATCTGTTCTTGACCACCCTTTTCCTGTTGGGACCACTCAATAATTGCCACGTGGTTGCGGGGACCATTTTACAACTCACAAGTCACGTAGCAACAATTTTATGCTCCTCTTAAAATAAATAAACTAAAATGAAAAAAAAAAGTATAAACGAATTTAATTCCCGTAAAAGAAAAAATATGTATCTCCAGTTTTGAATGCACTGTCGAGATTTAGTCAATCACGCACCTACAACTACAAGGCTACAACTGTATCCGACCAAATGGGTCCGTTACTCCCGGGTAGTGCGGCCAAAGCATGATAGCAACTGTATCACCATATGGATGTTACAATGGAATATGTCGGATCATTTGGATAAGTTATTTTTGACATCGGAACGGTTAATTGTATTGAGTTGGATTTTGAATAATTTCATATGGCATTATTTCTAAATTTCAGGTTATTTTGATATTCTTTTGTTCAGTTTTTGTGAACCGCTTGTTAATTATGAAGTTGTGTCATTGTGTATATGTTTTGTGTCATTTGCATCCCAGGCAAGTTTAGATTCTTTTTAAAAATAAAAATAAAAATATCAAAGTAAACGGTTGGAATTTCTTTATGAGTCATGTAGGAAAGAAATATAAAGTTAGATGTCTTATATTTTTTTCGAGTAAAAAGGCTGAAGTCCTGTTTCATTAGATGAAACAAAGTTTCAAGTTAAGTTAGACATCTTATATAACAAGTCTGAATTTGAAAACAATCGTGTTTATCAGAAAATAAGAATAGTGATCGGGGAAAGAACGCCATTTTTTATTATTCTTATTATTGTTGTTATTGTTATTGTTATTATTATTATTATTATTATTATTATTACCTTATAAAATTTTGTTTTTACTTTCCCAATTAACTTTTCTTTACCAAACAACCTTCCAAATAATTAACAGCATTATTTATGAAAATAACTCTATTTATTTGTTATTCTAATTTGAGGAGGGATCCAATTACACCCTTTTTTTTGACACATCTTGACACTGTTTTTTTATAAGTCAATTTTGCAATTTGAAAATCCAAATAGTTGATCTGAACCATTCAACATGATCACCATATTAAAATGTGTTTGGAGATCAAATTTTACATTTTTTTGAATTTTTTTACTATTTATTAAGATGGTTACAAAATCGTTATTTTTCAATGGTCTGAAAATAACGATTTTGTAACCATCTTAATAAATAGTAAAAAAATTCAAAAAAAATGTAAAATTTGATCTCCAAGCACATTTTAATATATCCATCATGCTGAACGGTTTGAATTGACTATTTGAACTTTAAAAATAATAGGTGTCAAAGTGTGTCAAAAAAAAAAAATGTGTAATTTGATCCCTCCTCTTCTAATTTTACTATCTGATATTATTTTAGCTCCATTTTCTTACATTACCCCATGATTGATCTATCCGACTACAGCTGATGCTGTTGCTCTGCAGTCAAAGTCTCATAGATACATTAAATTAGTTATAAAGCATTTGAAGAATCTGCCTGTGTTAATTAACTAATTAACCTTATCCATTCCCTCGCTTACATGGATAAGGTCATCATAAGCCTCCCGCCTTCAAGGACAAATTGGTCATTAGACAAATTCTCGGTCGTCGAGACCGCTCTGCCCACCGTGCACACGATGTATTTTCCCGAAAAGAAGAGGCGAGAATTTAATTTAATTTCTCCGATTACTGTTTTTATTTTAATCTTGTTTACTATAATAATTTGCAGACAACTTTTCTATAATAATAATTTGCACAGAAGTGCATTGAATAAGTTGTTGCGTTTTAGATATCTCAAAATGTACTTTTAAGTTTTCGAGAAGACATGCCAACGGCTTTTTCTGAGAAATAAATGAATATGGAAACTATGAGAAGAGAGGCACTCGTAAAAATTAAAACTTCAAAATAACATTTTATAATATGAATTTTCAAATTTCAAACAGTCGATCCAAACTGTTCAACACGATCTCTCTATTAAATTGTGCTTGGAGATCAAATTTTACATTTTTTTTGAATTTTTTTACTATTTATTAAGTATTTTACAAAACTATTATTTTCAAACCATTGAATTTTGTACCAATCTTAATAAATTTAAAACAAAATAAAAAATGTAAAATTTAATCTCCAAGCACATTTTAATATAAAGATAATGTTGAACGGTTTGAATCAACAGTTTGAACTTTGAAAAATCATATAATATCGATTCATATTATCAATTAAGACGTAATTGTTGACAGCTATCATGTATTGATCAAGTCAGAACACAATCGATCTGACAGTTTTTCACAATTGTATTGATCTTTCAAACTCATTGTCAAATCCATTAAAATGCACACTTGAATATTACACTAATACACACCTGATTATTGCATCAATGCAAACTTGTTTGTTAAAATTTGTAAATAAATCGACTAAATAATTTATATTATACGATGGTTAATAATTAAAGATACAAATATTTAAAAAAAAATATGATATAATGTTATAAACAAGTGGTCGAGTTAAGATTAATTCTTAAGGTCAAATTTATAATTCGATTTAAACTAACGGATTAATTAATGATTAATTAATGTTAAATTTGTATGCAATATAATCACATTTCAGTCTTGTAACAAGATTGAGTTGTATACAGAGGCGGATCCAATAAAGCCTCTGCCCCTTAGATTTTGAAACTTTACAGAAAATAGGCTAGAATTAACTTTGTCCCTCCCTGAAAATTGTTTTACCTTCTATGAAAAGCCAAAAACTATTTGTTGAAATTGTTTTGCCCTCCTTCTCTTCTCTAACTCTCATCTCTTTCACATTAACGTGAGTGAGTCCCTCTCCTCTCTCTTTCACTCTCAAGTCTCAAGATTTAGAAATTTAAATATAGAAATAAAGAGTTAGAATTTAGATTTAGAAATCAATTATTCAATTAATGGTGATGGTGTATCAATTAAATTCTGATTTAGTATTGATATTGGTTTTGCAATTTAGGTGTATTGGTAGTTGGTACAATGGTATTCAATTAGAGTATTAGTATCCTATTAACTAATGTATTTGAATCTGATTTTCACCTCTGAAAAATTTCTGCATCAGCACTTGGTTGTATAAGTTAGCGGATTGAAAAAATAGCAAGTTTGAAACTATTTCTGGCATCCTTGCTAAGAGAGTCCGAATCTGCTGCGATTCCGATAAGGATAGCAGGATCTTAAAATTTTGAGATCAACGATTCAAACTTTTTCATACGCAGATCTCGAAAACATTTTCGAAAAAATAAATTTTCATGTATACATCTCGAAAAAGATTAACGAGATCCAAATCGCAGGTCCTGTGATTCCTGAGAATCGCAGGTCCTGTGATTCCTGAGAATCGCAGGTCCTGTGATTCCTGAGAATCGCAGGTCCTGTGATTCCTGAGAATCGCAGGTCCTGTGATTCCTGAGAATCACAGCAGATTTATTTTCCTGCTAAGAGGCAACTGCTCTCTGTAGAAAATGAGAAAGCTAATTTTATTTGGCTGAGCCAGCTAAGCAGTGCAATCATGACACTTGGCAGAAGGCATACGGGACCCAGTTGCAGTTAATTATATTTGACAGGATCCGGTTCATACCCTACGTTACACGAGGAGCAATCAAATTTTACAAGTGTATTTTTCCAAATAGAAAATTTTAAGCATCTCCGATGTTAGGTACCTATATTCAGCGGCCGATACAGAATTTTTGTTAGGGAGGAATAAAAAAATAACGAATCAGATTTAAATAGTTAATCGAGTTTAAACCTATTAGCTAATTGAATATTAGATAAAAACAATGCTCTAATTTCTAATTTTTAATGCTCTGACTTCTTATTTTCAATACTCTAACTTCTAATTCTAATTTACCAATTTGAATTCAAGAAATTTATCATAATTTTAATTCTAAATTTAACATTAATTACAAACAAAAAGTTCAGAGAAAGACAAATAAAATTTCAGATGGGGGCAAAGTCGAACCGAACCTATAAATTTGTATAAAACTTCAAAATCTAGAGAGGGACAGTTGACCCCCCGGACTAGGCTGGGTCGCCTAGGGGTGTCAATGGGTACGATACGGGTAGGGTGGAACCATTTTCATACCCATACCCACTAAGAATTGATCTACCCATACCCTACCCATACCCGTTAAGAATTTGTCTTACCCTACCCTACCCATACCCGTTATGATTAACGGGTAACGAAACGGTAGTGGGCGAATAACGAAAATACTAATATAATGGTTTTACTATTTTTACAAATAAATCATCTAAATTTATCATGTCATACATACGTCATCACAATTACTAATATAAAAATGAAAATACAAATATGCAATTAATTCTAAGTTTCTAACTAATAGTTTTTTATAAAGCAAAAATAAAATAAAAATCACAAATATCTCTTCTAACAAATTTAATTTCAATTTGTTAACTAAATAACAAAACATTCAGCAATATGGAAAACATGGAAATAAATAAATTGAATATAATATTGATATATCTATATATAATTTATTTCATATAATTACCCGTTACCCAATGGGTACGAAATAATCTTTATCCGTACCCATACCCGTTTATCTAATGAAAAAAAATCTTTACCCATACCCATACCCATACCCATTAAGCTAACGAAAAAAAAACCTTACCCATACCCGTCTTATCGAATACGATACGGGTAGGGTAAATGAGTAAACGGGTGTCATTGACAACCCTAGGGTCGCCCCCGCCTCCATTCCATTCCTTTCCCGTAATTGTTAAATTTTTATTAATTTATTTACCATATTGGCGATTTATCAATTAATTTTTGAATGATTTTATATCTATAATTTCATTTTACTTATGTGACAAGAATAATGAATATTTCAGAATTAAACAACAAAAAATATTGAGTGAGGCTATGGTACTATGCATAGCACGGATTGGTCCGTGCTACGGCTCAATATTTGAGTTGTCAAAATCCTAACGGTCGATCCGAACCGTTCAACATGATTATAAAATGAATATGTACTTGCAAACCAAATTTTACATTTTTTTCAAATTTTTTTACTATTTTTTTAGATAGGTAGAAAATCATTGTTTTTGGATGGTCCAGAATTTTCAGATCAAGTGATTTTCTACCTATCCAAAAAAATAGTAAAAAAATTTGAAAAAATGTAAAATTTGATTTGCAAGTACATATCCATTTTATAATCATGTTAAACGGTTCGGATCGACCGTTAGAATTTTGAAAACTTAAATATTGTGCCGTAGCACGGACCAAACCGTGCTATGCATAGTACCATAGCCTCACTCGAAAATATTTTTTTTTATAACTGTAAGGACGAATACGCCCAAAACGGAGATAAATAGGATTAAAATAATATAAAATGACCCGCCGTTTATCAAGTGTACTGTGTACAAGGTTTGTGCATATTCCAAAAACTATTTTACTGGACTGCAAATTCGTTATACTTAATGAAATTGATTACCAGCTTGCTGTTCTGGCCTTACCATGGACAATTTAGGCCCTAAATTGATTGTATGACACCATTTCAATTTTTACAATATTTGAAATGCTTGCTATTTTTTTGAATTGTATCTTGAATTCAAATCCGAACCCAAACCGTTAATTTATTCGAACCCAAATTTGATTTTTGCCTACCTCCAGCTCGAATTCTAACTTCGCCGCTGGATATAAATCATTTCGCCGTCGAGCATGTATGAACAGAAAAATATGAATCAGGTCATTCATTTACTGTCATAGTCATCATTATTAAATTTAAGATATATGAAATTGGCCTGTAGGCTGTATTACAAAAATGGACAACATTTGAAAGTATATAAGTTAACGATTTTTAATCACTTTGAATTTATATTGGAATTTAATTGATCTCTCTCTATTTTTTATGTCATATATTAGCAAAAGTTGGGAAAAAAAAATTATATCAAGTTGACGGGTTTTATTTCTTTCGATTTTAACAATTCAACGATATAGATTTTTAATATTATATTTTTTGCTAAATATTTATTATATATTTTTATCACAAGCATTAATTTTTTATTTATATAATATTATGTACTTAATAATATTGCGCTTAACTGCAACTTAACATCCATTGGTTGTCAAAATACTTATAATTGAAATGATTTTCTGTTGACCTTCCTAATAATAATATTTTGGGATTCAGTGGA
The DNA here is from genome assembly GCA_025461125.1 of Carex kokanica. NCBI lineage: Eukaryota > Viridiplantae > Streptophyta > Magnoliopsida > Poales > Cyperaceae > Carex > Carex kokanica. Next base: position 2,109,627 of record JAJGRX010000829.1, on the reverse strand, counting down.
TGTCTTCTACTCTTTCAGGGCCTATTTGGCAGACGGCAGGGAACGGAACTCGAGAATTTTTAAACTACCGATTACTGTACGCGTGGAACAGAAAACACAACTTCAGACTGAATTTTTTTTTCCCACACGCACAGTAATTGCGCCGAACATGCCCTCAGTCTTTCTCCTTTGGTCACTCAATAGTGTCTTTGTTGCCTCCCTCCTTTTCTCCCTTCCCAGTTCCCGCCCTCCCTGTCAAATTTATATTCGATTTCCTCTTCCATTTCCCCCCTTTCTTAGCAAGAGTGAGGCTCCGCTATGGTGCTATGCATAATACCAATGGCTAGTGTACTACGGCTCAATATGGTACTTTTTAAAATCCTAACGGTCGATCTGAACCGTTCAATATGATATCCATATGAATATGTATTTGCAAACTAAATTTTATATTTTTTTTGAATTTTTTTACTATTTTTTTAGATAGGTAGAAAAATCAGTGTTTTTTGAAAATTCTGGACCATCAAAATTCTACCTATCTAAAAAAATATAAAATTTAGTTTGCAAGTACATATTCATATGGTTATCACATTGAATTGTTCGGATCGACCGTTAAGATTTTAAAAAGTATTATATTGAACCGTAGTACACTAGTCATCCGTGCTATGCATAGCACCATAGCCTCACTCTCTTAGCAATAATGATTATGATTTCTCCCTTTTGGCTCTAAAAGCGCGCAATTTGACGCAAGAGATGTTGCACAGAGCGATCATATCTCTATGATTCCATTGTCCTGCTCTAACTCCTCTCATCATCTCAATCTCAATCCCATTTGTACATTCCCATTTCCACCACCATTTAGGGCCTGTTCGGCTGTAGCTTAAAAATCACTGTTCACGTAGGGAAAAAAAAACACTCAGAGTGAATTTTTTTTTTCCCACGTGAACAGTGGTTTTCAGTTCAAAAATTTTGTTTTCCCATATCCATTTCTGAATCCACACTGCAGCCGAACAGGGCCTTAGTATCTGCATTATGCAGCCGACAAATAAACGGCAAGGCATGGGTCAATTGCCTTGTCACATGCACAGCAGGTGTGCTCATGAAGTGAAGCAACGATCGGCTGAATTATTGAATTTTTGTAGTTTTAATTATAGGCTACCCTGTTCTTTTCTCTTGATTCTCATAACGACGCATCTCAAGTGAGAATGTGAGACGTACACAATTGGCAATTGTCTCGCTAAGTTAGCCGTACAAGTGCAAAGTGTTCACATACATTTGTCGAATTAATTTGGGAATTTTTTGGAGAGAATAGATTATTGAAACACTCTCTTATGGAATGTTGATTGTTTTGAATTTTGATTATGCATTTCTGAAATTTTTGTATGAAATGTACTTGCAAGTTTACCGTTTACCTTGTTTTGATTATGCATTTCGATAAAAAAGATTACCGTTTACCTTGTCTTATTTCTGCAGTGTGGGTAGTGATATGATACTTTCTTTAGTAATTGCAAATTGGAATACAGTTATTGAGCCGTTAATTAATTTCGTATGAACAAACCGTGCTTCCATTAGATCAGATTTCTTTATTTCATCATATTATAATTTTAGAAGATCTTTTACTCGTGCTGTTAAGAAATTCTAACGAACAATGTTGTCGAGAAATAGTTCATTAGAGCATCTACATCCCAGCAACTGAAATGAGTTTCTAAATAACTGTTAACCACTTTTTAGAAATTAATGTCTCTAAAGTTTCTAACTCTCACATCTCTAAAATTAATTTTAGAGTTTCTATTAAGCCATGTCAACGAAAAATTAAAAATGAGCTAATCATTTGATCAGCATGGAGTTTATAAACAGTTTCTTAATAAGAAATTTTACTGCATATTTCTAAATAAGAAACTCTCCTGCATTTTTGAAACTGAATTAGAAACTCTAATAGTACAAGGGATGTAGATGCTCTTAGTATATACTGTTTCTATTGAGTTGAGGATTGCTGGTAGTCTTACATGTACCACAATTCTTCGAATCTTTTTTAATAGACAAAATTGAAACGAAATTAAATAAGTAGAAATATGTCAGTTGGATTTCATAATTTAGGCAAAGGACAGTGACAATGTCAATGTCCAGAACCTCAAGTCCCTCGCCGTCGCCGACGTCCTTTGCCGCAAAGTGAGATCTATTGAGATCTACTGGGGAAAGGAGGGAAGGATCAAGGATAAGAGAAGGCCTGTGGGATGTTTCTCAGCAAGGGACGCTGACATTGTATTCTGTTTTGCGTGGGAAGCTAGCAATACAGGCATCCTGCTCATATTTTCTTACATATTTAATTCTGCTTATATATGCACCCCACATTTTTATTAATATCCAAAGTTAATTACAAATTAATAAAGATATCCAGCTCAGATGAGTTTTGTTAAAAATATCAAAACCGGTCATTAAATGGTCGGTTCCTATTTTAATTTAAAACCGGCCATTTAATGACCGGTTCCCAATTTTTTTTTTTTAGAGACTATGAAAAACAAGATGCTGAAAAAGTTGGCTAGAAGAAAAAGTAGTAGGAAACTCGGATTGAAGTTTGCACTCGGTTTGACTAAGATCATACAAATACATTTGGTTGGATGCGTGTGTTACATCGGTTGCAAGTATCGGTGCATCATCGATGTTTTTGCAATGAAATATCGATTTTTATTAGTCTTAGCATTGACAATTAAGTAAGGTAGTGCTACAGAAACATCGGTGCGTCGCTGATGTTTTTATAATGAAACATCGATGTTTTATTAGCCTTATCATTGGCAATTAAGCAGGGTAGTGCTAAAAAAAATCGAAGTACTCTTATCTGTAATAGTGAGACAGTCTAACCTTAACGCAAGGTCCAAATCCATGATGCCGAGGTTTATCATTAAACTTTTGCGCCATGATTTGAAGTTAGTACCATTCAACATTGGAATGTTGGTAAGGCCTGTAGCAATGCTAGCTGAAATATAGCGAAAAAAACACACACAAAAAACACGATTTAGCAAAAACAAATCTGAATTTTTAATTATAAATTACATTCAAATAAATGACCAACATGCTCAAAATATATGAGATAATTTTCTCTTTTGTTACTATACAAACGAATTTCACAACCAGGTAAGTGTAGGGTTTTGAGGCTACCCAAAGCCATTAGGCTTAAGCTGCGGAAAGACCGTAAAACAAAATTTTACTTCTAACTTAAGCCAAAAGGATTGAAGTGGTATGTCGGATAATCTACCGAGAGTTACATACCTGTTCAATCATTTTCTTAGATTAAAAACCGTAAGTAAAACTTTACTCATTCAGATCATAGATTAAGTAGTATGTCGGATAATAACCGAGAGTTACATACCAGATTAATCCTGTATAGACCCAAAGTAGTAAAACCGTATTTACTTGTATTTTAATCAGTTTATAGATCTACTCCTTTGATTGATTTCTAAAAGATTAAATCTATTTAACAATTAAATAGATTAATATAACATTTCTTTACCTTGCTTCCAAATTCAAATTGGAATGCAGTCTGAATCCAGCTGTCTGACCCGGTTAAGCAAGCACCAAAAATATAGTGCCTCTATCAGTTATCCACCAGGACTAACGAGAGAGCGTTTTATTTCTTTTGCCAGAAATACTATAAATCGCGGGATTCTGCAAAAACACTATTCACCGAGAAAAGACGAAAACACGTAATAACGAATTTGTAGTTATTCAGATTCACTAATAAGCAAAACTGAAATACCGTGAAATTCGGGAAAACACTATTCACCGATCCCGTAAATATTCTTCTCAACAACCCGTAAGATTATACGTCAATTACGTATAACTTTCTTTTCTCAACCGAAACACTATTTGGGAGAGAAACCGAGAAAGAGAGAAAATAGATTACCGAACTAATCAGACAGATTCGATATCTTCGAAATTAGTATTCTATTATCTACCCCTACTTCTCTATTTATAGGCCTAAAATGGACATGAAATGACCATTTTGCCCTCGAGTGGATAGGAATGATGACGTGTCATGTGGATAAGAATGATGACGTGTCATCTGGATAAGAATGATGACGTGTCATGTGGATAAGGATGACATGTGAAAAGACCAAAATGCCCTCGGCCCAAATTCAATTAATATCCATATAATTATTCTGAACAATTATATTTCTTGCGGTTGTTTGTTTCGGTGACTTTTATACAACGTGTCGTACACGTTTATAAATTAACCGTTGTTTTTGCTTGTCATCTAAATGACATTTATAATTTAAGGGTCCGACTAATTGTACCCAAGGAGTTGTACCCAGTTTTTACCCAAAAAAACTGTTATTTGACTTGTGCGAATACTGTAAAATACTATAATGAATACTGTAAAATAAACAACAAATCATGCATAATACCTAGTTAAAAATTGCAACAACTCAGATTTTACCAAGTTAGTTAAAAACTGTTAGGAACTAGAAAATTAAATGTACTTCCAACTGTACTTTCAGCTTCTAGAAGACTTAACACAAACCACTTCCAACTGTACTTTAACCTTCTAGAAGATTTGAAAAACAAACTTCTAAAAACTCGTTAATTTGTACACTGAAAATGATGCAAAATTAATTTTTTTTTCATCAAAATTAATTTTTTTTTTGCATCAAAATTAAATTTTTTTTCAAAATTAAAATTAATTTTTTTTTAAATTGTTTTTTTTTTCAATTCATCAATTGTTCTTCAATTATTTTTTTTGAATATCATGTAAAATAAAATTTCAGTACTATAAAATTAGAAGATGCAAACTATAAATATAACAGATGTTAACTACAAGATTTCAATACTGTAAATTTGACACATTAAACTATAAAAATATCTTATACAAACTATAAAATGATACCACAGACAAAAAAATCATAAACTGTACCATTTCAGCAATTTAACCAATTTAACCAATTTCAGCACAAAATAAACCGTACCATTTCAGCAATTTAACCAATTTAACTAATGTAACCAATTTCAGCACTTTAACCAATAAACTGTATTCACAAATATTTTCAACTATATCTAACATCAAATACAAACAATATTTGGATTAAACTTTAACCAATCAAAGCTGTTCAATCATTTCATAAAACGCTGATGCGAATTATTTGGATGCGTCAGGAGTTTCATTGCTAGAACGACACGTTCCTTGGAAATGTCATCCTACAAAAAAAAAGATTTGCAAGGGATTTAGATTTATGCAATACTGTTAAACAACACAGTGAATACTGTAAAATTGTATGTGAATACTGTGAAATTAATGATGAACGATGAATGAAACCAATACTGCAAAATAACACTGTGAATACTGTAAAATTGTATATCAATACTGTGAAATTACTTACAAAGTAAGTAAAATACTGAAATTAATGAATAATGATGAATCAAACAATACTGTAAAAGAACTGTGTTAATACTGTGAAATGGTATGTCAAAAACTGTGAAATTACAAATGAAGTATGTAAAATACTATGAATACACTACCCTCTTTACATAATATGTAATATCAGGAAATATGTAATGGAAGCCTACGGGTATTTCAAACTAAAATATATACATCATAAAATTACCTGTGTAAAGTTCATTGGCGTCTCAATGATTAGATTATACACATAACGCAGCAAGAAAATTGCACAATCCATCGATCATGGTGCCTGCTGTGGGCACTTCTACTCAACAATGCCAACATCCTTCCATGCAGCGTTACCTGAAAGAAAAAAATGATATTAACATCTTTAATAACTTAAAGTATGTAATGAATCCTGTAAAATAACACATACATCTTATAAAATTTTTGTATGAATCCTGTAAAATAACTCATGTAACCAATTTCAGCACTTTAACCAACTTATCAAACTTTTGTAGGAATCCAACTTATCAAACTTATCATACAACTTATCAAACTTATCAAACTTATCAAACTTATCAGCACTTTAACCAACTTATCAAACTTATCATACAACTTATCAAACTTTTGTAGGAATCCTGTAAAATAACCCATACATCTTATAAAACTATTTTATGAATCCTATAAAATAACTCATACATCATATAAAACTATGTTATGAATGCTGTAAACTAACTCATACATCTTATAAAACTATTTAAGAAATCCTGTAAAATAACTCATACATCATATAAAACTATGGTATGAATGCTGTAAACTAACTCATTTATCCTACAAGACTGGTAAGTATATTATTTAATAGTTTAATGCATTTCAACAGAAAATCCACTAAATCAGTGGCAGAATCCTGTAAAATAACTCATACAACTTATCAAACAACTTATCAAACTTATCAAACTTATCAAACTTTTGTACAAATCCTGTAAAATAACTCATACAACTTATCAAACTTTTGTAGGAATCCTGTAAAATAACTCATACATCTTATAAAAATTTTGTATGAATCCTGTAAAATAACTCAAACATCTTATAAAACTATTTAAGGAATCCTGTAAAATAACTCATACATCATATAAAACTATGGTATGAATGCTGTAAACTAACTCATTTATCCTACAAGACTGGTAAGTATATTATTTAATAGTTTAATGCATTTCAACAGAAAATCCTCTAAATCAATGGCAGAATAATGAAAAAATAGTTGAAGAATACTGTAAAATCCTCTAAATAGTTGAAGAATACTCACAAGTCCTCCAGCTAAGAAAATCTTTAAGCCATCTCATGGTGTGCCAATGGTATTGCATGTATTCAACATTAAGAGAAGTGTAATAATGCATCTCAACATTATGAAGATCCACTGCAAAAAGCACCCAATGGTTTTTCTTGCAAACAGGAACGAACAGCCATTTGATGCGCTCAAATTGAGGCCCAAACAACTGTGGAAGGGACTGTAATGCTGATTTTTCATCGTGCATATGCATCAGAATCTGCAATAGACAAAAATAAAACATTAAAATATTACTGATACATCTAATAAAAATAACTCAAAAAACTTATAAAACTATTGTATGAATCCTGTAAAATAACTCATACATCTTATAAAACTTTTGAATGAATCCTGTAAAGAAACTCATAAAACTTATAAAACTATTGGATCAATCCTGTAAAATAACTCATACATCTTATAAAAATATTGTATGAATCCTGTTAAATAAATCATACATCTTATAAAATTTTTAAATGAATCCTGTACAATAACCCATACATCTTGTACAACTTTTGTATGAATCTTGTAAAATAACCCATACATCTTACAAATTTTTTGTATGAATCATGTAAAATATTACTGAAGTATTTCAACATTTCAAGTCTGAACATTGAATTCATAATATATAAAAGTACATAATAACTTACGGATAGATAAGGTGAGATGAAAAACCATGGGTGATTCACAGGAGTCTCGTGTTGCATTACTGACAGGACAGTATCAATGAGCTGCAAAATCAATCATAATCAGTAAAATAAATTTAACAGTTGTATCCTATAAAAATGCTATGTACATCATGTAAAATAATTTACATTTAATAAAATCTGAAAATGCTGCATATCCTATAAAACTATAAAGTAAATAATGTTCAATATTGTAGAAATCATACCTCACTGCTAACTGGCAGCTCAGGATTCATCAATTCTTTTAGTGCTGACATTCTGCAATGGAAGTTTCCTGGTTTGTGGCAGAAGGCTTCTTCATTGTTTATCAGCCTCTTATTTTTCACTTCCACCCACCAATCATCCAATATTCGGATGACTTCAATAGACAGCTTCTCCCGATGTTTATACCCATATCGTTTTATCATTGGAGGCTTTTCAGCAGCTGTGTCACCTCCATCATAGAACAAACTGTTCTCGTGACTCCACTGGGTAACATCAGTACTGAATGGGACATCTTTTGCAGGTCTGCAGTTTTCTATATGAGGAATTAATGATTTAAACTCTTCCCAAGTATAATGCCAAGTCAAGGGAACTTTGTATGTCTTGTCAACAATAAAATCTTGTAAGAGAGCTAGTGCTTCATCCTCAGTTCTGTTCGTTGGTAGTATGACCCTTGGGGAGGTGGGTCCCACATTTTTTTTGGTTTTTGGAGGTGGTTTTCTCCCCTTCCCTTTCCTACACGCAACTGGTTTTTTCCCTTTCATGATAACTTTTTTGGGCTCCACTACCTCGACAGTACTTTGTGCTGCTTTGTTCTTCTCACACTCCTCTCTTTTCTTCACTAGTTGCTCTTCTTTGTATTCAAGTACTGATTTTCTGCAAACATCTTCAAACACCAAAGTTGCTAGATGTGTTACTTCATCTTCCTCATTGACTTCTTGGCTACTCTTGCTGTCACGGATTTCAAAAAGTTGACGTACAACCTATTTAAATAAAACAAGTAAACATTGTAAAATGACTACATAGATACTGTACAATCACAGTTATTATGTAATTGTACATTTTACTTATGAATACTGTAAAATTGAATGTCAACACTGCAAAATTACTTATGAATACTGTAAAATACTGAAATGACTGATGAATGATGAATGAAACAAATACTGTAAAACAATAGTGTGAATACTGTAAAATTGTATATCAATACTGTGAAATTACTTATGAAGTATGCAAAATACTGAAATTAAGAAATAATGATGAATCAAACAATACTGTAAAAGAACTCAGTTAATACTGTAAAATTACTGATGAAGTCTGTTAAATTCTGTGAAATACTGTCAAATATGTAAAAAAAATACTGTAAAATATTTAAAACTACTCTGTGCATTATGTCAATACTGTAAAATAGCCTGTGTATATTATAAACCAACTTATTGTATACTGGTAAAATAACTATGTTACAACTGTGAAACATAATATAAATAAATAATAAAAAGAAAAATCAGAATAAAAACCTCATCTTTTCCTCCTTCAATTTCTTCTCGTATGTCATGCAACTTGCTCTCTAGTTCATCCTGAAACGAATTGTATAAAATGATCCTCTCAATACTGTAAAACACCTCTGTGAATATTATAAAAACAATATATGAATACTGGAAAAAGAAGTATGTTTCAACTTTAAAACACACTACAAAAAAATAATACAAAAAAAATCAGAATAAAAACCTGCTCCGGTTGCTCTAGTCCCATTTTAGCACGACGGATAATTTCTGCTTCTATTTCTTCCAACCCGTACACTACTGGATTCTACTGGACCGAGACAGTTAATTAGTTACTTACAGTTAATTAGTCGAACGGATCAGGTTGGGTAAAAAACGGAATACTGTAAAATTACTATATGAATACTGTACTTCACAAAGTTAAATAATGTAAAACAAAAGTATAAATAATGTAGAACTTCTAGGTTAATAAAACAAAATAACATAATAAAAACCTTCTCAGTTGCGCCATCTTCTTTCGTTGCATCATCTGGTTCGGTCTCCTCTTGCACTTTCTTCTCATCATCTCCTTTGGTCTCTTCCTCCTTGTCACTATCTCCCTCTTGCTCTTTCATATCTTCATCTCCTTCGGTCTCTTTCTCCTTGTCAGTATCTCCCTCTTGCACTTTCTTCCCTTCATCTCCTTCGGTGTCTTCCTCCTTGTCAGTATCTCCTTCTTGCTCTTTCATCTCTTCATCTGTTTCAGTCTCCTCGTCATCTTCACTATCATCATCTCGTACAATTGCAGCGTCTTCATCTTTGTCAGTTTTCCCCAAATTCTCCTTATTGTCAGATTCATCTTTAGGTTCCTCAACCTCTGGCGTACTTTGGGACTGTGTAAGTCCAATTCCCAAGCTAAATGATGGTTGGCTTGTATCATGGCTTCTCTTGGATCGCTTTTCACCTGAGGGAGTACTACTAAAATCCAACTTCCTTTTAGCTGTAGAATAAACAAAACAAACATTTAAATATCGAGATTAATTATAACTTTAAAATCAATATGTATACTGTATAATAACAAAGTGAATCCTGTAAATATAGGCAGTACATAAAGTAAAACTTACATTGATCGTCGAACATCTTCTTCTCTGCAAGCTTCTTTGCAGAATACTTCAGCACTATTTCATCACTTTCTTGTATGATCTTTTCCATAATTTCTAGTTCGATATCTTCAAGTTTGGGAAAACTTGGGACAACATAAACAATTTTTGGATTCAGATCTCTGAATTGATCTCTCAAAAAGGAGCACGGGACAACCCCAAATTTCATCAGAACCGGAGTGAATTCTGCCAGCATATCAAAACTCGGGGTATTCAAAACACTTTGCAACTTCTGAGCATCACAAACATATTCCAAGAAATTCGCAGCGATAAAACCTTTCTCCCTTAATTGTTCCTCCGCAACAAAATATGGTACTGGATCTTCTTTTATATTCGCTTGTGATATGTGAAACAACTGCCTCTCAAAATGTGGCCTCTTTACTTTACTCGATAAGCCCTCGTACCAGTCCAAATATCGTGGAATGCGTCCTGTGGAAGTCCTCATTTTTTCGAACGAAGTCTGTTCGTAAAACCACACCTAAATAAAAAGAAAAAAAGTTAAAGAAAACACTCACAACTCATACATCTTAAAAAAATACAGCATGTATCCTGTAAAATAACTCATGCATCTTATAAAACTAAGGCATGAATCCTGTAAAATAACTCATACATCTTATATAATCATGGTATGAATCCTTCAAAATAACGCATACATCTTATAAAACTAAGGCATGAATCCTGTAAAATAACTCACACATCTTATATAAGTATATTATGTAATAGTCCTAATCCTGTAAAATAACTCATACATATTATAAAACTAACACATGAATCCTGTAAAATACCTAATACATCTTATAAAAATAAGACATGAATCCAGTAAAATAACTCACAAATCTTATAAAACTAGATCATGAATCCTGTAAAATAACTCATATATCCTACAAAACTGTTAAGTATATTACATAATGATTTAATGCTAATCAACACCTAATTCTGGAATAGTTTAATGCATTTCTTACAATGAGGGCAAGAGTACAGCCTGGCAGATAGCCAGTTTCCTTCGTCTCTGTCATCTCCTTCTGGCTTGCACATTCCTCCTCTGTCATATCAGTGTCACCCTCTTCTTGGAGTTTGCACCACATAGCAGCATTGGCAAGGTGCGTATGCAACAAGTTGTAAACAGCTGCTCCCCAATTGTACTTTTTCAAATCTTCAAGACGATGTGCGTACCTGAATGACATATGGTGTAATATATTTGAATTAATTATAAAAATAATAAAATAAAAACAATTAATATATCCTGTAAACTTTTGCATATATTCTGTAAAATTGTCAAATATATCCTGTAAAGTAATGTACATAACCTTCATACCTGATTCATATATCCTGTAATAAACTGCATACATACTATAAACTTGCTAGATAAATACTGGACTTTTAGATAATATATTTGAAGATGTTGCGTACCTGAAGAGATGTAATGGGACACTCCCAGCCGTGTTTGGGAACAAAATAGTTGTAAACAAATACAGCACCAACAGAGATACCAAATCTCTTGGGTCTGATTTCTCATTGTTTACAAGTTCCTCAATTACTTTTTCAAGCTCTTGCCTCCTGATTTGTGATTTCTTCGGGAAGTATTTTTCACGAAGAGCTGACGTTGAAGACCTTGTCTGACTGAGGTCCACAACGTCGCCTCTCGAAGGCAAGCACATGAAATGACTCACTGCTCCAGACGTGAAATGCACTTTTCTGGTTCTAAAAAGAAAATGACCTTGTGCATGGTCGTATCGGGTTAAAATGCTTTGTAATACAGCATTTGACACTTGCATTTTCTTGGGTATGACAAAAAGATGGAGGAAGGGTGTGGCAAACAGGAGTTTGCGATGTTCCACATTGAGTTTATGAAAAAATTTAGTGTGGATAAATGTCATGGCAAGGTCAACAACACACTTGTTGGTGACTATGCCATACCTATCCAACTTCTTTCTTCCAGTGGCTGCAAAACAAAGTAAAATTCTCTGTCAATCCTGTAAAATTACTTATGAATATTGTAAAATTGTATGTCAACACTGCAAAATTACTTATGAATACTGTAAAATACTGAAATGACTGATGAATGATGAATGAAACAAATACTGTAAAACAATAGTGTGAATACTGTAAAATTGTAGGTCAATACTGTGAAATTACTTATGAAGTATGTAAAATACTGAAATTAATGAATAATGATGAATCAAACAATAGTGTAAAAGAACTCAGTTAATACTGTAAAAGAACTTAGTTAATATTGTAAAAGAACTCAGTTAATACTGTGAAATTAGTTGTGAATAATGTAAAATACAGAATTAATGATGAATGATATGAATGAAACAAATACTGTAAAAGAATCGTGTGAATACTGTCAAATTACTGATGAAGTCTGTAAAATACTGTGAAATACTGTCAAATATGTAAAATACTATGAAATACTTATGAATACTGTAAAATTGTATGTCAATACTGTGAAATTAGTTGTGAATAATGTAAAATACAGAATTAATGATTAATGATATGAATGAAACAAATACTGTAAAAGAATCGTGTGAATACTGTCAAATTACTGATGAAGTCTGTAAAATACTGTCAAATATGTAAAATACTGTGAAATACTTATGAATACTGTAAAATTGTATGTCAATACTGTGAAATTAGTTGTCAATACTGTGAAATTAGTTGTGAATAATGTAAAATACAGAATTAATGATGAATGATATGAATGAAACAAATACTGTAAAAGAATCATGTGAATACTGTAAAATTACTGATGAAGTCTATAAAATACTGTGAAATACTGTGAAATATGTAAAATACTGTGAAATACTACATACTGTAAAAATAACAACAATAAAAAGCAAAAATATTACAAATCTGATGAAAAAAAAAAGAATAACCCTAACCTTGGGAAGAGTTAGACTGCTGACTTGCACATCCTTTTTCCGATGCATCTGACAAAGAAATTTACATCAAAAAAATTAGATCAACAAATAAAATATCTCACAATCTGAATAAAATAAAGAGAATATGCATTACCTTTAGTACTTTTCTTCATTTCCTTGAATCGAGAACAAAGACAGATCCTGCGACAGAATCGAGAAGAAATGGCGTCACAAGCACAAACACAGATAGTGCGATCGTTGATTGAGAGAGAGGAGTTTAGTTGAGAACAAAGTGCGATCGGTGACTGAGAGCAACGGCTTGAAAGAAAATCGATCGGTGACTGAGAGAGAGTAGGGTTAAGTTGGAGAGAGAGTATGAAACGGCGATGGTGCGATCAGTCGACTGAGAGAGAGTAGTGTTACTCGTGCGATGGTGCGATCGCTGACTGAGAGAGAAATGGTGGAGTGCTGATAAGCCATAATAATATCTATTGAAACCGGGGGTTTGTTATGAAAATTAAGCCAAGTTTTGATTAGATTAGGTTTAATTAGGTTAGAAATGTCCAAAAGTTCAAGTTACTGCCCTAGTTATGTTTATTTTACAGGTAATCAAGTGTTTGGAGCTTAACGGAGCAAAACGGGCGATTTGTGGCAAGTCAGCACATAGCCAGGAGAATCTGTCACTTTCATTGCGGACCGCAAGACAATCATTGCGGGCCGCAACATTATCAAACAGAGAGCAACTCAGACCACAGAATTTCGCAGACCTCTTGCGGCCCGCAAGGACTTTTATTGCGGCCCGCAGAGAAGTATCCAGAGAGTCAGATCCTGCGCGAGAAGTAACCGCCTTCACCCATTGCGGCCCGTAAGGATGTTATTGCGGCCCGCAATAAGGCGGTTTCAGAGCCCGAATTTGCTATTTTTAGGGATTTTGTTTTATATTTTGGAGAGGTATAAATAGGAAACCTGTAGAACAGAACAGTGACGTTTTTTAGAATTAATTTCTGATTTTAAGAAGAGAGACAAAGGAAGAGAAAAGGAGAGAGAAGAAGGGAGAAGAAAAGATCACGATTCAACCGGTTTTATTATTTTCTCTCTTTGGAACTCTTTTATTCTTTTTAATTTGATTTGTGCTTTAGCCATGACTGGCTAAGGAATATTTTAGGGTTAATTAGGGCTGTACTTGAAACTTTTGTTATGATTTAGTTGGTTTAATTTGTATCTTCTTGTTCTTTATTATGATCTGTTCTTTATTTTAATTGATTGTGAAGACTTAATCGAAATCACATGAAACCCTAGGATTTTGTATTTGCAATTGAGAAATTGAATATTTAGTCCTGACCATAAAGAATAGGGTATTTGATAGGTTAAGTACCGAGAGGTGACGCTTGTCTTATACGGGCTTTACCCAATTGTTTAGACAAACTGTACCAAGTACCGAGAGGTGAATTACGGTTTTCTAGATTAATTAGGACAGTAAGAACTTAATGACTTTAGATTAGCATAGCCAAGTACCGAGAGGTGACGTTTATTCTAATTTGAAGATGGTATTAATATAGAAATATCACTTTGTACCTACAACTCTAAACTGTGCCTTCATAATTAAAAGAACAAATTTAGTAAACCAATTAGTCATAACATTAGTGGATAGGAACCCTAAGAAACCCTAATCTCGCATCTTTGTTAAAAATCAGATTTTTCCTTTAAGACTTTAGTTTAATTTAGTTTAATCGAAACCAAATCAACCACTCAAACAAACAAAACCCTTTTTATTTCTTTTACTAAATTGAATTGCTAGGTTAGAAAATATATTCCGACTTGTCCCTGTGGAGACGATCCCTAAATACTACTTGACTAGGTTGTACACTTGCAACTGAATTGAGTATAAATTAGGATTTATTACTTGTACTGCAGAAATCACATCAAGTTTTTGGCGCCGTTGCCGGGGACAACGGAGAATATTATTTCAGACCTAAGTAATTTAGTTAGTAATTGTTTTTAATTTTCTTTTGCTTTCTTTTCTCTCTCACTCGTGCAGGTTGAAATCTGGCAGAAGAACCTCCAACCCCGGAAGCCACAGATTTGGTTGAGTGGTTTTCTAGGAGAGGATCAACTCATATTTTCTACGAGAGACGGAACAAACACCCAACAAGAGGACCTTTCCTGAGTGTAAATCCGCGCCGGTTAGACATGTCGGCCGGGAATGAAAATGCTCGTTTGGAAAACCTTCAAAGGGAACGGGATGAGATGGCCAATGAACTTCAACGATTGCGAGCAGCCGCCGCTGATAGACAAAACATCGAAGCGGCTGATGCCAATCGCCCCTTGAGAGACTTTACAGCACCTAGGGCTGAGGAAATCCACCTTGGGTATACGGCACCCACCATCAATGCTGAAGAATACCAGATTCCGCCAGCATGGGTTAGCATGGTGCAGCGCCATCTGTTCCATGGTCTACCCCACGAAGATGCAACACAGCATTTAGCCAATTTTGAAGAAATCTGCAGCACAATCAAGGTACAAACTGTTTCTCCTGAAAATCTTAAAGTTATGGCCTTCACTTTTTCTCTTGCAGATAAGGCTAAAAGTTGGATAAGGAGCCAAAGACCCGAGAACATGAACACTTGGCCTAAGGTGGCAAATGCTTTTCTCAACAAATTTTTCCCGCCATCCAAAACAAACTCCTTGCGCCATCAAATCCACAATTTCCGACAAAGGGGAGAAGAAACCATGAGCGAGGCATGGGAGAGGTTTCAAGAATTGCAAAGGTGCTGTCCCCACCATGGTATCGAAGGGTGGAATTTGCTGCAAATCTTCTACAACAGCCTTCTACCACAGGACAAGGGGATGCTAGACGCAGCTGCTGGAGGTAGTCTCATGAATAAAGGGGCTATTGATGGATACAAGCTGGTGGATGACATGGCTCTCAACCAAAGCCAATGGCACAACCCTAGGGAGACACCGGTCATCCTGCAGCGGGGAATGAAGGAGGTGAATGCAAATCCAAATTTTGCTGCAGAAATTGCCGCTTTGAATCGCAAAATTGATCAAATGAGCGTGAACTCGGTAAGCAATCCTTCTCCTCTTCCTTGTTCAATTTGTGGTGGCACCGATCATCTAGCAATTAACTGTGGTGTAAGTAATGAGGTTAGTTATGAGGAAGTGAATGCAATTAACCAAGGCAATTTCAAACCAAATAACAATCCTTACTCCAATACTTACAACCCCGGTTGGAGAAATCACCCAAACTTTTCGTGGAGACAAAATGACCAACCAGCCCAAGGAAATCAAAACAACCAAGGTAACTCAAACTTTAATAGACCAAATCAAGGTTATGGTAACCAAGGGTATGGTTCGAATGCACAACCAAAGTCCAATCTCGAATTGATGATGGAGACTTTCATGACAAGTCAAAATCAAAAGTTTGATGAACTGACCAAAAAGGTAGACATGTTGGCAACTCAAAACAAATTACTTGAAAACCAAGTTACACAACAAGCTACACAATTCTCTCGCCAACCGGGCACCCTTCCACCAAAACCCGAGAACAATCCCAAGGATGTCAAGGCGGTTAGGCACATGCTTCGCAGCGGTACGCAATATGAGGATCCACCTGTACCAAAGGATGACTATGTGCAACCGCAAGGTGAAGAGACACGAAGCAATGATGAGCACATCTCCGCACATGAGGATTTCGCCTCGAAGGAAACTACACCAATTGCACCAAGCGACCATGCGGAACTAGCAAAGCAATCTCAAGATGAGCAGCCAAAGGTAAGTGCACAGGTACCTCTCTACATCCCTCCTCACAAATTCGCTCCTTTTCCTGGTAGACTTAAGAATGAGAAAACTGACAAACAATTTGCCAAATTCCTTGAACTGTTGAAACAATTGAATGTGAACCTACCATTGACTGAGGTAATGACCCAAATGCCGGTTTACACCAAATTTTTCAAAGACATTCTTTCAAACAGGCGTAAACTTGAAGAAGTCCAAATGGTATCCCTAGACACAAATGGTAGTGCAATGGTAATGAATGAATTGCCCAAAAAGTTGGATGATCCGGGTAAATTCTCCATACCATGTTCTATAGGAAATGTCCAATTCAAACGTGCACTTTGTGATCTAGGAGCAAGTGTGAGTCTTATGCCTAAGTCGGTATATGATAGGTTGGGCGTTGGGGAACTTAAGCCAACTAGAATATCCCTTCAATTGGCAGACCAATCGGTTAAGTTACCTTTAGGGGTGGTGGAGGACTTACCAATTCAAATTGGAAAGTTCTTTGTACCAATTGATTTTGTTGTGGTTGACATGGATGAGGACACTCATACACCACTCTTGTTAGGTCGACCATTTCTCAATACAGCAAAAGCCGTGATCTATGTCCATGATGGAATTATCACAATGAACATTGGTGAAGAAAAATTGACATTCGATATCAAAAGATCCATGAGATATCCATCTAATGATCAAAGTGTTTTTAGTGTTGAGATACTTGACAGGTTGATAGTTGAAGAGCTCACAAACAACATGGAGAAGGGCTCATTTGAGTATTGGATGGACCAGGAGTGCGAAAAACTTGACACAACGAGTTCTGTAGAGATTATTGCGGCCCGCAGCAACATCCATTGCGGCCCGCAACATCTTCAACCAGAGAAGGATGAAAATCGCATAGCCATTGCGGCCCGCAACCATACCTCTTGCGGCCCGCAACATCTTCAGTCAGAGACGCTGAATCAAACAGAGCTCATTGCGGCCCGCAGTGAACCCCTTGCGGCCCGCAACAAACCTTTCCAGAATGACACAGAGCCTATTCTAAGCCCGATTTTTCAAGTCTCAACCGCCGAGACCCTTCCTAACTTTGCCGAAACCACAGATGATGCACCCAAGGTTGAACTAAAGCCATTGCCCTCGACCTTACGATACGAATACCTTGGCCCAAACCAAACCTATCCCGTCATTGTCAATGCATCCCTAAACCAAGACCAAACCTCACAACTTCTGCAAACATTGAGGATGCACCGAAAAGCCATTGGATACACAATCGACGATCTCAAAGGAATCAACCCTTCTATTTGCATGCACCGGATCTTGATGGAAGAAGGACACAAACCAACCATTGAAAGCCAGCGGAGACTGAATCCGAACTTAAGCGAAGTCGTGCGCAAAGAGATACACAAGCTACTTGACGCCGGCATCATCTACCCTATCTCCGATAGCAAATGGGTGAGCCCAATCCATGTGGTGCCAAAGAAGGGAGAAACAACAGTGATAGAAGGGAAGGATGGCGAGCCAATTGCAACACGACTTGTGACGGGATGGCGCATGTGCATCGACTATCGAAAGCTCAATACCGGCACGCGCAAGGATCACTTTCCTCTCCCGTTCATAGATCAATTGCTTGAACGGCTAGCTAAGCACTCTTTCTTTTGTTACTTAGATGGGTATAGTGGTTTCTTTCAAATACCAATACATCCTGATGACCAAGAAAAGACCACTTTTACTTGTCCATATGGTACCTTTGCATATCGCAGGATGCCCTTTGGGTTATGTAATGCACCGGCCACTTTTCAAAGGGCAATGATGGGTATATTTTCAGACCTGATTGAGAAATCCATGGAAGTCTTTATGGATGACTTTTCGGTCTATGGTACAACCTTTAATGATTGTTTGACCAACCTGTCCAAAGTCTTGCAAAGATGTGAAGAGGTTAGCCTTGTTTTGAATTGGGAAAAGTGCCATTTTATGGTTCAAGAGGGTGTTGTTTTAGGCCATGTTGTTTCTGAAAAAGGTTTAGAGGTTGATCGTGCCAAAGTTGAGGTGATTGAAAAGTTGCCTCCACCAATCAATGTGAAAGGTGTTAGAAGCATTTTAGGGCATGCCGGTTTTTATCGAAGGTTTATTAAAGATTTTTCTAAAATTGCCAAACCTTTGACCAATTTATTGCTTAAGGATGCCCCTTTTGATTTTAATGAGGATTGTCTAGATGCTTTTAACAGGTTGAAGGACGCTTTGATTTCAGCGCCTATCTTGCAACCCCCGAATTGGAATGAGGCATTTGAGATAATGTGTGATGCAAGTGACTATGCAGTTGGAGCGGTATTGGGGCAGCGAGTCGACAAGAAGCCGTATGCAATCTACTACGCAAGCAAAGTGCTAGATGAGGCCCAAGTCAACTACACCACAACTGAAAAGGAGTTACTAGCGGTGGTCTTCGCCATCAACAAGTTTCGCCCTTATTTGGTGGGTTCTAAAGTCATTGTCTACACGGACCATGCGGCAGTCCGTTACCTCCTTACCAAGAAGGATGCAAAACCGCGCCTCATCCGATGGATTCTCTTGCTCCAAGAGTTCGACCTTGAGATAAGGGACAAGAAGGGCACCGAAAACCTAGTAGCCGATCACCTTTCACGCATTGTGGCGGAACCTTCAAACCAAGACTTGCCGATAGATGACTCTTTTGTCGATGAGCAGCTCTACCAAGTGAATACAGTCGAATACCCGTGGTTCGCTGATATTGCTAATTTTCTTGCATGCGGGTCCCTACCACCCAACCTCACATACCAATCCCGAAAGAAATTCTTTGCGGATGCCAAGCATTATTTTTGGGATGATCCATACCTTTTCAAGCTTGGTGTTGATGGGATTCACAGACGCTGCATTCCACAAGATGAGGTGCAATCGATTCTCTACCACTGTCATTCATCGCCTTACGGAGGACATGCTTCAACCAACAAAACTGCCGCCAAAGTCCTACAGGCCGGTTTCTTTTGGCCAACCCTTTTTAAGGATACAAGGATGTTTGTTATCTCTTGCGACAAGTGCCAAAGGATGGGTAACATAACCAAGCGACATGAGATGCCTCAACAAAGCATTCTAGAAGTTGAATTATTCGATGTATGGGGCATTGATTTTATGGGACCCTTTCCGAGCTCATGCAACAACAAGTACATCCTTGTGGCGGTGGATTATGTCTCCAAGTGGGTAGAAGCAATACCGAGCCATGAAGCCGATTCAAAAACTGTCAAACGCCTTTTCCAAAAGGTGATTTTTCCAAGGTTCGGTGTTCCAAGGGTGGTAATTAGCGATGGAGGCTCTCATTTCATCAACCGATCTTTTGCAAGTCTCATGGAGAAGTATGGTGTAAAACACAAAGTCGCAACTCCGTACCATCCGCAAACAAGTGGTCAAGTCGAAGTCTCAAACCGCGAGATCAAGCACATTCTCCAAACCGCTGTTGGCTTGAACCGAAAAGACTGGAGTTTGAGATTAGATGATGCACTTTGGGCATACCGCACGGCCTACAAAACACCAATTGGCATGACTCCTTTCAAGCTTGTGTATGGCAAGCCATGTCATTTGCCGGTTGAATTGGAGCATAAGGCGTTTTGGGCTATCAAGTCTATTAACTTCGACATGTTCCAAGCTGGCCAAAAGCGCATCCTCGACTTGCATGAACTTGAAGAGATCCGTCTGAGCGCATATGAGAATGCCAAAATTTACAAGGAGAAAACGAAGAAATGGCATGACAAACACATAATTCGAAGGGAGTTTAAAATTGGTGATTATGTTTTATTGTTCAATTCACGTTTCAAACTCTTTGCAGGTAAACTCAAGTCCAAATGGAGTGGCCCGTTTCAGGTGCAACGTGTGTTTGACCATGGGGCGATAGAAATTTGGAGCGAGCGAACTGGAGCGTTCAAAGTGAATGGGCAGAGACTAAAGGTGTACAATTACGGAGAACCGGTTGAAGGGAAGACAAGCATCTCCCTTACCGATGCACAAACGAACTAGAAGAGGAGAATGGTCAAGCTTGAGACGCTAAACAAGCGCTTCTTGGGAGGCAACCCAAGCAATTTATTTTTTTGCACATTTAAATTTCGTACTTTAAATTTATTTTTTGCATTTAGATATGTTAATTTAAGAATTTCTGAAATTTTTCTGTATTTTGCGGCCCGCAATCAATCCTCCTGCGGTCCGCAACAAAGCACACAGAACGTAAAAAAAAAAAAAAAAAAAAAAAAAAAAAAAAAAAAAAAAAGGCAGTATTTTTATTTTGATTGCGGCCCGCAACAGAATTTATTGCGGACCGCAATGACACAGATTTTTTTTCCCAGTACTTAATGAAATTTAATTTTTTTTCAGGTGTATTGCGGCCCGCAACCCTATCTCTTGCGGACCGCAATAGAAGCAGATAAGCCAACAGTCGCGACCCCTCGTTCTTTCTTTTTCTCCTTCTCCTTCCGCCTCCTCCACTTCTCCTTCTCTCTCCGCCGAAACAGTATCAACTCCCTCCTTATTTCTTCCTTTCTCTCTCAACCTAACCCTCCATCTCACTGTCTCTCTCTCTCTCCATCTCTATCTCTCTCTCTCTACCGAGAACCTCACAAAACCTCTCTCTCTCTCTACTAAACCCTAGCCGTAACCCTTCACCACCGACCGCAACCACCTTTACCGCCTTTCTCACCACCTCTCCCTCGACCGGACACCACAGCCGCAACCACCAACGCAGCACGACTCCACTGCCGAGACCGCAAACCGCCATCGATTCCCCTCCTTCTCCACCTGTTCCACCGCAACCCTTGCGGTCCGCAACAAAACTCATTGCGGCCCGTAACGAAGCAACCAGAGAGCTCGCCAAGTAGAGCATCTCTTGCGGCCCGCAACCACGCCTCTTGCGGCCCGCAGCAAAGCAGTCAGAGAGCTTCTTCTCTTCACAGCATCCCTTGCGGCCCGCAACCAAACCTCCTGCGGCCCGCAATCAAGCACGCAGACGCTCTTCCTGGGTGATTTTTCTGGATTTTGAAGGTTCGACTCGGACTTTGGACTTCTCGGCTGCAATACTCTATCCCTCCACTTCAAATTGGTTTGATTACACACATTCGGTTGTATCTCTAACTCTCTTTAATTTCACTTGAATTAATCGAAGTAAATCGAATTGCAAATTGTGTTTGAATCGTACCAATTGTGAATCATTGAATTGAGTCAACCAACATGCCACCAAGAACAAGGAATAAGGGTAAGGCACCTGCCGATGATGATGATTTTTTACCATCTAAACGGTCCAAACAGTATAGGGGCAGGGCCGGTAATACCAGTAGGTCCAATGATACAGAGATGCCAGACCAGCCCGATTGGACCAATTTACCTGAAAATCGGTGGCCCGAAAACAATAGCCCTGATTTTGGTCTCAGGTTTGCCAATGAGTCAGACCGAGACGTGTTTGATTTTCTCAAGTCCAAAAGGGTAGTGCAGCCCAAATACATCCATATACCAACACTGCAATCATTAGGTATTTTGGATGAGGTCCAGTCCCTTATGTCTTCCCTTGGTATTTGGAATTACTGCACCACACCAATGCCAGCTTATCGTACTTTAACTTATGAATTTTTGTCTACTCTTGACATGGAACATGAGCTTCTGGCGACATATTACATGGACGGTGCGAAGTACTCCATAACCATGGATGAGGTCAACCGAATCATGGAGTTCCCTGACAGACCTGACGCAGCAGAGACCCCTAATTGGGATGAAAACACAAGCTTCTACGACTTCGCTTGCCAACTGATTGGTGGACATAGGAGGACCTACAAGGCCAGCCAGATCAGCCACCCCGTGTTCCGCTACATCCAGCGCGCTCTTGCCTTCACCATCTTTGCGCGCGGTGAGACGGTGGGTACAATGGGCGAGAACGAGCTTTTCTTCATATATGCCATGCTCCATGCCCAAACAAGACCCGAGACAATTCCACATGTCGGCGCCTTTATGTTCGACCACATTCTGGGCGTGCGAAACAACGCCACTCCGGGCGGCATGATCTCTGTTGGTGGATTTGTGACCCGGCTTGCAATCTACCATGGTGTGATTCCTACAGAAGGTCCGGTCTACCGAGTCCTTGCCACGCGCCTCCAAAAGCAAACTGAGTTCATTGATATGGCGTATCTTCAGACAGCCGGTATGTTTTCTCGGCTTGGCGACTCGTTCTTCTTCATTTCCCGTGGTGGTCAGCATATCCCTCTGCCCCTGCCAGATCCTATCGACAGGGCAGATCCTTCCACTTGGATTCTGCCCCTTACAGTGGCCCCACCTCTACAGCCGCAGTACCAGCATCAGCCCGGTGCCGAGCCTGCCTCCCAGCCACATGTTGACCCATTTGGGGTACCTCCGCCAGAGCAGCAGCATGCACCACCTCCTCCTTCTTGGGGTCCCGGCCAGCCGACCCCGCAGCAGATGTTCGAGCTGATGCAAACTATGAACACCAACATCACCAATCTGGCCACTCAGAGTGAAACACAGTACACTCAGCTGCGCTCTTATGTGGACGAGCGGTTCAACTCAGTCGACAGACAGATTGCCGACCTCCGCACCTATGTCCATGGTCAGTATGGCGAGCATCAGACCTTCATGACGGGCCGGTTCGACACTTCTCATTCCGCCATGACTCAGCTCCACACTCAGATGGGCCGTCTGCAGGTCCAATACAATGATCTGGCAGGCGATGTTGATGAGATGGCCGATCAGCAGCATGGCACTTACCATCGGACCGACCGCATGTACACGCACATGTCAGAGTCTGGATTCATTACAGCTGACCCGATACCGAGGCGCCGACGACCTAGGCGTACACCACCACAGGAGACCGCTGCACCTCCACATCAGGACTGATCACCATTGTGAGCTTTCTCATCTCCTCTTTTTCCCTTTCTTTGTTTTGTTTATTGCACCGAGTCGGTGCCAATGGATAGGCTTGGGGGGGTAAATTGTAGGAGTAGTATCTTAGTAGTAACAAATTTTTCAAATTTTTTCGTTTTAGTTTGTTTCTTTTAGTTTAGGATAGAAATTGGAAAGTTTTGTGCAATTTAGGGAAAAACAATGCAATTTGAGGGCTTATTTCAAAATTTTTTGTTTGGATATTCGGTGATATAACCTCATGGCACAAGAATAGGTAAATAATTGGTGAATTATGATGCCTTATGATACCTTAGTACCTGTGATCTTCAATTAAAAACCCATTTTGCATGTTGAAAATCAAGTCTCATACGCGCAAGGCCAAGAGTTTCCGAAAGGCTTGGTGCCCGTAGGAGACTTTGCGCGAGACTCAGAAATCCTTTCACAATCGAACTTAATTGAACAAAGGTGTAGGTTGAAAAAGTGAGGTATGTTGGATTGAAGTCCTTAGGACAGATATATCCGCATAATATTTCAGAAAAAAGTGAAAAAGAAAATAAAATGTGAAAAGAACAAAAAAAATAAAAATAAAAATGAGTGAATAAATGAGCGAGCCTAAAACAGACAGATGCACAAGTAAAAAGAGTCAAGAGCATCAGGCACAGCCTACACCATTAACTGAATTTTTATTTTCATTTCAAAGGATTTTCTGGAATTGGTTATCACTTGTAGAATTGGGAGAATAAACCGAGATTCACTAACTCTGAGGTATCATGTGGGTATAAATTTGCTTAATTAAAACCAAAACTTGCGTTTGTGAGGTGAAGAAGATCATTGAAACAAATCCAAATAGTTTTTATTCATGCTTTGAATTAAGTTGTTTAACCCTAATTTGCCTTGACCGACCAATTTTTAACCCTAATTTAGCTTTTGTTATTAGGATAGTTTAGATAACTTGGTTTAAAAGACGTAACCAGTCCCGGTAATTTTCATAAGTGTTTAGACTTGCTTGGGACAAGCAAGGACTAGCCTTGGGGGAATTTGATAAGCCATAATAATATCTATTGAAACCGGGGGTTTGTTATGAAAATTAAGCCAAGTTTTGATTAGATTAGGTTTAATTAGGTTAGAAATGTCCAAAAGTTCAAGTTACTGCCCTAGTTATGTTTATTTTACAGGTAATCAAGTGTTTGGAGCTTAACGGAGCAAAACGGGCGATTTGTGGCAAGTCAGCACATAGCCAGGAGAATCTGTCACTTTCATTGCGGACCGCAAGACAATCATTGCGGGCCGCAACATTATCAAACAGAGAGCAACTCAGACCACAGAATTTCGCAGACCTCTTGCGGCCCGCAAGGACTTTTATTGCGGCCCGCAGAGAAGTATCCAGAGAGTCAGATCCTGCGCGAGAAGTAACCGCCTTCACCCATTGCGGCCCGTAAGGATGTTATTGCGGCCCGCAATAAGGCGGTTTCAGAGCCCGAATTTGCTATTTTTAGGGATTTTGTTTTATATTTTGGAGAGGTATAAATAGGAAACCTGTAGAACAGAACAGTGACGTTTTTTAGAATTAATTTCTGATTTTAAGAAGAGAGACAAAGGAAGAGAAAAGGAGAGAGAAGAAGGGAGAAGAAAAGATCACGATTCAACCGGTTTTATTATTTTCTCTCTTTGGAACTCTTTTATTCTTTTTAATTTGATTTGTGCTTTAGCCATGACTGGCTAAGGAATATTTTAGGGTTAATTAGGGCTGTACTTGAAACTTTTGTTATGATTTAGTTGGTTTAATTTGTATCTTCTTGTTCTTTATTATGATCTGTTCTTTATTTTAATTGATTGTGAAGACTTAATCGAAATCACATGAAACCCTAGGATTTTGTATTTGCAATTGAGAAATTGAATATTTAGTCCTGACCATAAAGAATAGGGTATTTGATAGGTTAAGTACCGAGAGGTGACGCTTGTCTTATACGGGCTTTACCCAATTGTTTAGACAAACTGTACCAAGTACCGAGAGGTGAATTACGGTTTTCTAGATTAATTAGGACAGTAAGAACTTAATGACTTTAGATTAGCATAGCCAAGTACCGAGAGGTGACGTTTATTCTAATTTGAAGATGGTATTAATATAGAAATATCACTTTGTACCTACAACTCTAAACTGTGCCTTCATAATTAAAAGAACAAATTTAGTAAACCAATTAGTCATAACATTAGTGGATAGGAACCCTAAGAAACCCTAATCTCGCATCTTTGTTAAAAATCAGATTTTTCCTTTAAGACTTTAGTTTAATTTAGTTTAATCGAAACCAAATCAACCACTCAAACAAACAAAACCCTTTTTATTTCTTTTACTAAATTGAATTGCTAGGTTAGAAAATATATTCCGACTTGTCCCTGTGGAGACGATCCCTAAATACTACTTGACTAGGTTGTACACTTGCAACTGAATTGAGTATAAATTAGGATTTATTACTTGTACTGCAGAAATCACATCAAGTGCAATGGTGCGATGGTTAAGTCGGAGAGAGAGCAAGGTTTAGTCGGAAATGGTGGAGTGAGAGAGTGAGAGAGTGAGAGAGTAGGGTTCAGCGGTTTAGTCGACTGATGGAGTGAGTAGGGTTTAGGGGTTTAGTCGGACAGCAGTCGGGTGCAAATGGTGCTAATGAAACGCCACGACTTATCATTAGGAGATACTTATATAGTTAGATCATATGAAATGGTGCGAATGAAATGGTGCAAAGTATAGTATTTGGTGTTTAAATTTGTATAATTTGGGGTCCACACAACTTATCTTCTCCATTTCAAACTAAACTTTAGACAACTGTATACAAATTCATTCAAAAAGAACACTGTAAATTAATCGAATAATCTCGTAATTTAATTGTATAAAAGTTATAAATCCAATTTATTAATTCCACCTATTTATATTATGAATAATTTTACTTGATTATGAATTAACTGTTTCTAATTGTATAAAAGTTATAAATCCAATTATTGTATAATAACAATTTTTTCATAAAATCAATAATTGTGTATATCATATACTATAAAACAATTCATAAAAGACTTTAAAAAAGTAATTCCAACTGTTTATATTATGACTTCAATTACTATTCTGAATTAATTGTTTACACAACTGTATCCAAATTCATTCAAAAAGAACACTGTAAAACTGTTAAACATGTACACAAAAAGAGCATAGCAGATTCATTCATTCAAAAAGAACATGACAATGTTACCAATATATACAAATCTTCAACTATTTATATCCTGTAAAATAATAGCTATATCCCGTAAAACTGTTAAACATGTCCTGTAAAGTAATGTACATAACCTACGCACCTGATTTATACATCATGTAATAAAATAGCATAGCAGATTCTACTAACATAAAAAAAATTGTATTTACAAGCAAGGTCACTGAAAAAAAAAAAAATTAGAAACAATTTTTTTTTCATTATATTACTCCTTTATATCTTCACAAAATTATTTATTCCATACTACTTATCGCGTGCCATTCTTCTTCACATTTACATCCATCGGGTTCTTATAAGCATGTTTCGGTGGTCGTCCCTTCCTTTTTGATTTCTGCGGTGGTAATATATTTATCGATGGTGCAGAATTTAACACTTCATTGGCAGTGGTATTCAATTCTTGGTGATGACTTGAAGAGGATTGCATAAGAATTTCATCACCTGTATTAATAAATACTGTAAATATAAGAAACTAGTAAGGTAAAATCTTTCAGAAAACAACTTAATAAATACCTCTGACAATAGAACCAGGCATTGACTCCCCATTTCTTTCATGAATTACAGGTTCATTTCTACCAAGTCTAGCGATGAGTGCATCCCAATCATGAGTAATTGGATAACCAATAATCGTGTCACCATTTGTTTCACCAGTCACTGGTTGGCCTGTTAAAAAAATTTACAAAAGTTGCAATCATGTAAATTACTTGCACAGATACTGTAAAAATGACTAGTCAATACTTTAAAACATTTATTAGCACTGTAGAATGCCAAGTAATAAATTGTTATGATTATCCAGTAAATTATTTCAACAAATACAATAAAATCTTACAATCAATACTGTATAAACATGCCAAAAAACTATACAAAATAATAAAATTATAACCTCTTCCTGTACTTGTGACAGTTGAAGTCACATCACCATTTGTTTCACCAATTACAGGCTGGCCTGTCAAAAAAATTATAGTGATATGAATCCTGTAAATTACTTCTATGAATCCTGTAAATTACTTCTACAAATACTGTAAAATAATTATACAAATACTGTAAACAACTGAATACAATACTTTCAAAAGTTCGTTGCAATACCTTTCCCTCTACCTCTGGCTCGTTTTCTGGGGACTGTTGAAACATCGTGTACTTCTCCTCTTGATGCACCACTTGCCCTTCTTCTATAAGCCCTTCCTCCAGATCCGCCATTATCATTTGCACTTGTACCATCTACAACTTGTTCAACTAAAGATCCAGAAACAACATATCCTGAATCAAGCAAAAAATGAAATAAGGAACATAATCAAGAAGTACAATACCAAAACCACAAAAAAAAAATTGTTTTGCAATATTCAGAAAGTTAACCTTTTAGTCTGTTTAGAAGATCTTCTAACCCGTTAAGAACTTTATTTTCCTTGTCATCACTAACACAACCAAAGTTAAGGAAATCTTCAATTATTGGATTCATCTTCCTTGTCAAATCATACCTCCTACAAAAATAATATAGGTCGAAAAAATGATTTCACATAAGAATAAAAAACCACATCAACCAATACTGTAAAAATAGTAAGTGAATCCTTCAAAAATTGAATTGTTACCTATTAATTTCAACACTGCTACCATCAGGACACACAGCAGGAATCAAATCAAACCGAATTTTGTCCTTCCTCCATCGATCAAGTATGTACTTATCATTAACATGCAATTGTTTCTCATACTTCAAAACCATGATCGAGTGAGCGCAAACAATACCAGAGGCCTCAAATTTTTTGCAAATACAAAAAACTTCCTTCAACTGCTCCTTGTACTGTACCTCAAATATATTTCCTAAAATATCTTCAACCTCATAAACCTTTGTAGAGTTTTCTAGTTCCAGTTTAAAAACACAAGTCAAATTCAGAGACTGTCGGACCTCATGTTGAAACCTATAAAATATGGTATTTGTGTATAAACTACAGAACTGCTTCTCAAATTCTAAATCTGAGATTAACACTGGTGTTGTAGTTTTGTCCTTGTGGTCCATAAAATGCTCTCTCTCCCAAATCCTACTCAAACCAGATTCAAAATTGACAACGAATTCAGCAAGTGTTGCCTTGGATCGGAGATAATTATCAAAGAAGGCATTCATACTCTCAACCCTTTGGGTGGTATTCATGCCAGCCCAAAATCGGTCATTCAAAAAAACTGGCACCCATTTACGCCTTTGTCTGAATATACTTTTAAACCACGGTGCATCTTCGTATCCAATCTCCACCATAAGCTTCCTCCAATTTTCTTCAAAATCCAATGGGGTTTTGGCTTCATATACTGTTGCCTTAACCAAATAGGTTAAAGCATCCTTATCATCTTGCCCACCGAATTTACTCGGTAATTTATGAAGAATGTGCCAAGCACAGTACCTATTTGGTTAAGGAAAATAATATTGTAAAATAACTCAGATATCTTATACAACTAAACCATGAATCCTGTAAAAAAACTCCTACATCTTATAAAATTATGAAACATAATCCTGTAAAATAATTAATATATCCTACAAAACTAGTTCAAGAATCCAGTAAAAGTATTACCTATGGACAGTGTCATCTCCCAAAACATGCCGAACGCCTTTCTCAATACTTGGGCACTGATCTGTCAGGATACCACCAGGCTTGACACCGTTCATGCAAGCGACGAACTTCTCCATGCACCATTTGTAGTCCTCCTCTGTCTCTCTTCCAAGTAGAGCACAAGCGAAAATTACAGTCTGCCAGTGATGGTTGACACCCACAAACAGACAAGCGCCATATCATACCTGTAAAATAATTGTATATGTTCTGTAAAATCAGACATTCAGATAAAAATAGATCCATGAAGACAACTGCATATATCCTGTAAAATAATGCTTATATACTGTAAAACTGTTAAAAATATAACGTAAAAATTAATACAAGAAAAACAATGCATAGTTCCCTGTAAAATGTTGCACATATCCTGTAAAAATGTATAATATATCCTTCAAAATATTGTACATAACCTTCAAACCTGATTAATATGACCTCTACAACTATTAGATAAATATTGAAAATTTAAATCAATAAAAAAATTACCTGTTTGTAAGATATGTGGCATCCATAACAACACATCATGATAATATTTGTAGGCTGCACGTCCACGTCCATCGGCCCAAAAGATATTCCATAAATGAGCATCATTCGTATGCTTGTTGTATACCAAAAGTTCGAATCACATAATTGCTTCTTCTCAAAATAATCTGCTAGCAGATTAGCATCATGTCCACCAAGAGCCCTCAGTTTGCCTCTCTTGTACTTGTCAATGTGGTTTCGAGCATCCTTTCGTGTAAACGTACCCTTAAAATACCCACCAGCCATTTTTAACACAAGTTCAATGTTGTCGGCGGTTGACAACCCTTGATCCGAGTTAAATTCCAGCATATCTTTGAATCTCTTTGGAATATACCGATAAGCCGGGATTAGAAAGGATGAACCGGGAGTAAGTTCATGATTATGCTTCAAAAACAACTTGCTTACTCGTCATGATCCAGTCAACTCAGAATATTTAATTTTCAGAAAAACCTTGCAGTTTGAGTTTCCAGAAGGCCTCCGCCTCTCTGGAAAAGGCTCTCCTTCTTCAACCTTTTCACGCTTTTCTCTAAATTTAGTGCATTGAAATCGGCAAGCAACCACATTACCACCCTTCTTGTGACTTGTGCGCTTACACACACCAAAACCAGTCTGAAAACCATAAAGTTTCCAGTAATCGTGCACTTCCTCAACAGAACAAAAATCATCGCCAATACTAGGAGCAATAACTATCTGTTTTTCACCAACCTCTAACTCTCCCGTTTGCTGTCCAACTGTATCTAACACTACATCTGGTTCTGGTTCTGCATTCATATCCCACTGATGAATCTCAGACTCTCCTGACCCCTCTATCACTTCTGGTTCTGGTTCTACATTCAAAACCTCTGGTTCTGGTTCTGCATTCAAGTCCCATTCACGTATAACTCTATGTTCTACAACTTCCAAAGAAATATCACTTCCCAGCTCTTCATTCAAGTCAAATTCCATTGCATAAAAACTGTAAACATCAATAATAAACAATGTAAGACACAATAACAACAGCAGACATGAAGATATTTCAGATAACAACATATCCTGTAAAATAACAACTACATCCTGTAAAACTGTTCAATATATCCTATAGATTAATATCCTTCAATATAATAAATATATCCTGTAAAGCTGTTAAATATATCCTGTAGAATGTTGTATATATCCTGTAGAATGTTGTATATATCCTGTAAAATTGTGAAATATATCCTATAAAGTAATGTATATAAACTGTATATAGACATCCTGTAATAAACTGCATACATACTGTAAACTTACTAGATAAATACTGCAATTTTAGATAACCAAAGCAGACATGAAGATATTTCAGATAAAAACATAAATGTGAAAAGAATTGCATATATCCTGTAAAATAATACATATATCCTGTAAAAATGTTAAATATATCCTATAGAGTAATATCCTCCAATATCAAAAGTTTATCCTGTAAAGCTGTTAAATATATCCTGTAAACTGTTGCATACATACTGTAAAATTCTGAAATATAATTCTCAAATCAGACAAATAGCAGGAAATCAGTAATTTACAGTAATTTCTCAAATCAGAATACAGCAATTAATAGATCGTTTCATCGAATACAGTAATTTCTCAGATCAGACAAATATAAGGAAATCAGCAATAAAACGATCGATTTGTAATTTTGATCGATCAGTGTTATTTTGATCGATCAGTGTAATTTTGAGCGATCAGTGTTATTTTACAGGAAATCAGCAAAGAAATCGAAGGAAAACACGATTATAAATTCAAATCAAAAGAAGGAACGAAAATTAAAAAGATCAGCAAAAAACTCACTCAATGTCCGCCGCCTGATAAACTCCGCCACCTGATAAACTCCGCCGCCTGATAAACTCCGTCGCGTGAAAAGGTTGAACAAGGAAATCACGATTATAATGCCCGCCGCCTGAAGAGGATAATCACGAAGAAGAACAGGAAGCGCGAAGAGAATCGCGAAGAACAGGAAGAGTGAAGAGGAGAATCGCCTCTGAAAAGGAAAGAACGAGATCGGGAAAGGCAAATTCAAAAAAGGAAATGAGGAGATCGGGAAGAAGGATTAAAGATCCGTTAATTGGTGGGGACCGAGTCAGTTAATTAGTTAATTACGGTTAATTAGTCGAACGGATCAGGTTGGGTACAAACCGGGTACAAAAGGCTGGGTACCAAAACCTTTTCTCATAATTTAATTATATCAAGTATAATTAATTATATCCATCTTATTATTAATCATAATCAAATCATAATTAATCAATAAGATTCTCCGATTAGCTCCTATATGGTGTGACCCAATAGGATCTGTGTTATGTTGGCAAATAGAGTTAAAACTATTTTAATCTCTATATATCATAGGTGGCATCTGGCAAGATACATTATGACACCAATTACACAGATGATGTTGTACTGTACAATATCACGATCCAGTAAACAATTTACTTCGTGTTAATTCTTTTGTCTTATAGCTATCAGATTAGTTTCAAGGTAGGTGTGTGTCATCCTTGAAACTTATTTTCTTGATCTTGAATAGATTATCAAATATGTTTACTCTTGTAATCATACTGGATCCAGATAATCATATTCTATCAAGGGGCCCAGTGATACTATAGCTCGTATTGAGATACGAGGGACAATAGTACTTTTGATAAACCATCTTTTCCTCCGCATAAGCTATGTATACCGAAGAACTACCCTTATAGCTACTTTTTACGGATAGCGTTAGATAGCAATCACACATATACATCTCTTATGTAGGAAAAATGAATATCTCATACTTTAGAACTTAACACTAAAATGAAAACATTAATGACACAAACACAATTCCATTTAATGTTTCATTTGGGGTCTGTCAAATATCATGTTCTCTAACATGTATCTGTGTGATTAAAATGACAACTCTTTGTCTATGGTTTGTAAAACTTAACCATCATTTAATCCACACACTAACCTTATCGCGGTAATTAGTGTTCCTGCTAATTATCTTGGTTAGAGACTTTTAAGAGTATTATCATCTATATTATGAAGTTTCACAATTCCAGTCATGAACTCGAAATGATTCATAAATTCAATAATACTCAAGGTAACAAAATGATTAAACACAAAATGATTAAACATTCAATTCATGAACAAATCTTTATGATAAATTATCGTATTATTGACTTCTAGATTATTATAAGCTAACAGTAAGTTCTTAGGTAAGTCAGGTATCCCTAAGGATTCAATTCGAATTCCGACTTGCCTAGACAGAACTTTCCTAGACATTATTACATTCATAATATTGTAACTTATCTTAATAAATCATCACATTTTATGAATCTTAAAACCATCTTAAAACAAAGCATCGTTTTCCATTAATTGATCACCGGAGAGCAACAAATTAATTTCTTATGATACTTTGGTGCAATAATAAAGTATTATTGATTCAATAACATATCGACAACATGTCTTCCGGAGGGCCGACATTATTGACATATGTAACAAAACATAATAATCATCACTACACTTTATTATCACTAAATTGTACATATAATTTCAACAACCATCACCTTCCGGAGGGCCGATAAATGATCGCTTCCATTAAATGAAAACTTAATTTCCTTTTATACAATGAACTTAAATCAACTTTGTCAGAAGAGGTACCGGAGGGCATGATAATGACTCAATCAATTTAATTCAAGGTATATATGTCTTTATAAGAATTATAATTTATATCTTAGCTATAAAATAAAAGTGCAATTAAATAAATATATATAATTGCATCATAATAACTGCAATTTTAATCTCATAAATATTCTGTAATTTTCCAGAGAATTGTGCGACCTCTACAAAAAATTTTGCAGTCTGCTAAATTGAAAACGGTATTTTGTGCATCTGCATCAAAAACCGTGCGACCGCATCTTTGTCTGAGTAACTATAAAACTGCATTTATTATGTTGAAATTGACCCGTGATCTAGAGAGATTTCTTACTTTTAGAAGCACTTTAAATAACTTTTCAAATTTAGAAATTTAATTCCAAATATGTATAACCTCTCAAATTTAGAAACTTAATTCCAAATCTGTATATTTTTTTTAGCAAATTTATCAAAAAATAAATTTCACCAAAACTCAAAATTTCATAACTGTATATTAAAATTTGTGCGGAATTTTGTGTGGCCTCTATGCATCTGCACAGAGGGTCACACAAACTCTGCCAGAACCAAATTTTGATTAGAATTTTGCAATTTTAATTGGAAATCTTCTAGCAAATTCTAACCAACTTAATAACTGAAAATAGGCAATTATAGTTGTAAACTTTTACAAGTTTTGTGTTCTCCAAACAAAAAATTTCAGATCTAAAACTATCAACAAAAATCCAACAAAAATCAACAAAAAAATCATCAATAATTCATATTATCTCTAGATCCTAAAATACTCAATCCTTCGGCATAAGAAGGCTCTGATACCGCTTGTAGAATCATAAAGGCCAAACAATTACGCCTTATCTAGAGATCAAACAATTACATCTCATGTAGGGATTAAACACTTACATCACGGGAAAGGAGAAACAGTTTTCCACCTTAACCTAATGACCATCATATACCAAAGAGACCCAAAACATAAATTAGAAGTGCGGAACATAATACCTGATACCATGCCATTTGTCATGGAATATCCAAAACCTTGGTAGAGCAACAGCCGTCTCCGTGAGCACAAGACAAGTCTTCAATGGCAAGAAGTCCTTCTCGTCTTTTCGTCGTATGGCCGTGGATCAAGTCTTCCAAGACAACAAGATATGACTCTTGAGAAATCCTCTCCAAATTTTCTAATAAATTTCTCTTCTATATTCTTTGATGGTGGAAGAAAATGAGAAGGCACACAGAGTTGTATTTTTTCTAAAGAGAAAAACGTTTTTTTTCAGTTTCTGAGCTTTTTTATGTTATCTTATGCTTTAGGGACCAATCCTTATATATAGTAACCTATCTGGTTATCTGCCAACTTGAAAAGGGTATTTTGTGGGACTGCATCAAAAACCATGCTTTGCATCACAATTCGTGCAGCCGCATTGATATCCGTGTGGCCCACATAATCCTCTGAAATGACAGTTTTTAGAATTGCAAATCTCAGAATTAGTCCATCAATGATTTGATATTTGCTTAAATTGTTCTACACATTTATGGACCACACCCTATTAAATACATAAATTGTCTAATATCTTAATTTCATATTATATCACTTAATTATGACAATTATATATGACAGTATACAATCCATAATTATATTATATATATGCTCAACGTTGGATATATGATCCAACATTTACGCTATATGATTTGGCATCACCACATCACGTCTGAGAAAAACCATTGATAATCATTATTTACACTTTCGCTTAATGATATCGTCACTCCAAAATTACATTTGTTATTTTATTTTAGATTTACAGATTCTGAATTATTTGTGTTCTAATAGCAAAACACGTTACAATTTTATTATTTCTATCAATTTACTCATGTACCACATTATTTCGTGCATTTTTTTTATTTCTTCCTCGCAATTTTCTACTTTAGCATTTAATGGAATAATCATAATACCTTCCCTGAGTCCGAATCTTCTCATGTAACTCAAATTTTGAGTTTATATCCGGACTGTTCAATTATAATCCGGGTCAATCCAATCCAAAGTGGAATGCACGGGACCCCTTTAATATTTGTGTCACGGTAGATCGGACGGTCTGGATCTAAACTAAAAATTAGAGTTACCTTAGGTGATATAAATTAAATTCTTAGGGTAATTATAATTTCTTCCGTCTAACCTTCCCTCATTTTGGCCCCCCGTCTAACTATCTTTCCATAATTACTGAAAATTACCAATTTTAACTAATTACTGGGTCTTAGCAGAAGTTAACAAACTGGAACACGTTGTTTTTTTTTTTAGCGTACAACGGTTGTAGTCCCCTATATAATTATCGTTATTAATGGGCAGGGCACGAAATGGGAGAAAGATAGGCGGGGACAGCTAGGTGTTCCCAAATTCTTATATTCCTTGGGTTCTTTGGTTCTAGTTGGAAATGAAATGGCCTAACTTCCCCAGTTCCACATAAGAAAGTGTAGATTTTTTTTTTTTCTACTTTTGTGGGAGTTACTTATATCACATAATTGAAGTGCAAATGTACAATTAGCAATTGTAGCAGACTTTTGCTGTGTGTCATCAGTTGGCAAGGCCTAGTACCTCTTCCTTGAGTCCTATGATGTTATGATTTTTATAGCGAGTCTTTCTGAATTTGAATCGGTTTAATAGGCAACACAGCGTCACAACAGTAGAATGAAATAATTGGCAATAAATTTGTCTGTGTAATAATTTTACATGTTATGCACGGAATAAAAGACTGTCGACAAGTTAGATGGAAAGTTGAAACGAGACAGTTGAGCAAGCGGCCAAAGAACTCGTGAGAGCTACTGTATACAGTTGGCTTTAAAGAGAGAAATGGCGAATGAAAAAGAAAAAGAAAAAGAAAAAGAAAAGCAACAGAAATAAGCTAAGATTGCAGCGCTTTTAATACGAAGTGTGTGTGTGTGTGTGTTCGTGCAAGGGACAGTTGGTCAAAAAGATTTTTTCCTGGGCAATTCTTTTGCGGGTTAGTTTTCTTGCTGCCTTTTTCTCTCTGAAGCATTTTTTCTTTTTATTTTTGAAAAAAAAAAAATCACAGGATGTCTTTCAGTAATGTGGCAGCGTTGTTTTCTTTCAGTAATGTGGCAGCGTGTAGCCTGGAAAGAGGTCCTACTGCGGTACAACCGGTACAGCCAATAAGTGAATACAGAACCAGGTCTGTGACTAGTCCTCTCCAACATAGAAATACATTTACTGGCTACAGATAGATCTGGATCTTTTATTACTTATCTAACCGTTCAGATTTCAATGATCGATAAAGTATTCAATTTTAGATGATAACAATTAAAAGCAATGCAGAGAATCCGATAGAGAAGACAGAAGATTTAAGACCATTTGGACCCAATCTGAGACCTTTACAGTCAACAGGACATGTGACTATCTGATCTAATTTGATCCTCTCCGATCTGCGCATCCTTTCTCTATTATAGTTCAAGATAAGAAACTCCCTTGATTGTTTAACCCCAATGGCCCATTTAAGCCCAAATGATGGTTCCAAAATTTAAAATGGAAAACTTGGGCTACATTTGCGCACAGAAGAAGAAAAAAAATCCAAAAGGAACGTAAAATATAAGCAAAGAATAATTCTTAAAATATGATTTCCACAAAGATTACCAGAATTTGAGACCAAATTTTGTAGGAGAAGAAAAAGTGCATAGCTGAATCAAATCATATTTATTTTCTTTGCTTTTGTTTTTGTGTTGAAATCTCTGCTTGAAACTTGTTAACTTATATTTCTTTGTTTATTTTTTTGAAAACGTCTTTATTAAATATATAGATTTCTATCATAAGATTATGCAAAATAATGTAATTTTTTTTGTAATCTTTATTTCCTTGAAATTAACCGGTGGGTATTTTTAGTATTCAAAGATTATGGGTGCATCAGAAAAGGCCGAAATATTTTTAGTTATCATCTTAATTTTCCAAATTCTGACCTTCCGTTTTCTCAAAAATTTCAATCTTGCCATCCACATAGACTGAATCTCCATGGAACAACTTTTTTGTATAAATGATTAATTTTAAGGCTAATCGGTACAAGTATAAAACATCGGCGTCACATTCCTATTTTGCAATGAAACACCAAGGCACCGCTGCCGGGATTAACCAGAGTATAAAACATCAACATCTCATCAATGTTTTTACAATAAAACATTGATGCATTGTTTTCAGATTTTAAACAACCATAAATTTTGGTAGGAAACTCTAAGTTGCGCGTTTGACGAAAATTCGGTAAGCACACGAAGAGACGGATGCCACCGCATTCAAGGCATACTCCCCGGACTTTGAAACAAATAGAATTGCAAAAAAAATGTCGTTTAGGGATTCAAAACTTCAGTTGAAGTTTTTTATCCCAACAGTTATATATTTTTCTTTTATTTTAACCATTCGATCGGATCAAAGGAGAACTGGTTGTCTTTCATCTTCTTCTAGTTGTTTGTAATATTCTACTGGTTGTATTTCATGTTCTACTAGTTGTCTTTTATCTACTACAAGTTGTATATCATCTTATTTTAGTTATCTTTCATCTTCTACTAGTTGTATTTCATCTTCTTCTAGTTGTCTTTCATCTTGTACAAGTTGTTTTTCTTGTTCTACTTGTTGTCTTTCATCTTTTACTGGTTATCTTTCATCTTCTACTAGTTGTATTTCATATTTTATTGGTGGTCTTTCATGTTCTACTCGTGGTATTTCATTTTCTTCTAATTGTCTTTCATCTTGTACTAGTTGTCTTTCATGTTCTACCGGTTGATTTTCATCTTGTATTGTTTGTCTTTTCATGTTCTATTGGTTGTCTTTCATCTACTACTGTTTGTTTTTCATCTTCTTCTGATTACCTTTCATTTTCAACTGATTGTTTTCCATCTTCTACTGCTTGTCTTTCATGTTTTACTGGTTGTCTTTCATCTTGTTCTAGTTGTCTTTCATCGTGTACTAGTTTTCTTTCATGTTATGTTGGTTGTCTTTCATCTTGTACCGGTTATCTTTCATGTTCTACTGGTTGTCTTTCATCTTGTACCGGATGTCTTTCATGTTCCACTGGTTGTCTTTCATCTACTACTGGATGTATTTCATGTTATACTGGTTATCTTTCATCTACTACTGGTTGTTTTTCATATTCTTCAAGTTATCACTCCTCTTGTACTGGTTGTCTTACATCTTGCACTGGTTGTTTTCCATGTTCTACTAGTTGTCTTTTCTCTACTACTCGTTGTATTAAATATTTTTGTAGTTTAATTTCATCTTTTTCTTGTTGTCTTTCATCTTGTACTGGTTGTCCTTCATGTACTACTAGTTGTCTTTCACGTTTAATTGGTTGTCTTTCATCACACATGGTATTGGTCATCGTTGGCTATACAACCCATATAACTACTCGAGTGGTGGGCCCATTTTACATCATATGTAATTCATGTACCATAATCACATTGTGTATACTATAGTCATATTCAATTTACCATACCTATAGCCAAAAGCCAATTTCTTATATTTTCCGAAAATGATGCATCTCGAAAATCATATTGTCCTAACAATTCTTCCCTTTTGATCCCAATCAAAAATTACCCAAAAAGATCTAATCTATTTGGTATACTATTTTCAAATGCACCATCAACCCTTTGAAAACCCATTCCCTTGATTGTCTAAGGTCATATACGCAGGCTGTCATGAATTGACGCCGTAGTACCAATAGTAACCCTCATCGACTTTACATTCAGATTTGCATGCATATAAAAAAAACCCTTTTTTGAATATGTTTACTTAGGAACATGTTAGATTTTGAAATTAATTTTCAAAATCCAACTATTCATCTCGTAACATGAACGAAAAAATATCCTACTTAAATGATTCAAATCTCGAATCAAGCGAGGGGACTAAACATCCATATAGCCATTAATATAGCTACCTCACTATAAGATTCTCACCGATTAATCACATAAAATCCAGATCACTCCATTTAAACCTCAAGAGTCATGGACAGACTCTCAAGTGCTCAAAGGAGATCAAGGAAACCATCTAATCAAGAAATCACAACTTGTATCACCCATACGAGAGGGCACTACATCAGCCATGAAGGAGGCATGCAAGTTTGGCTATAAGTTGCATAAATTAAATTCTAACTAGTCATCTATGCTCCTAGCATGGTCATTTGCAATCCTATCGAGCAACCAAGTGCTCTGATACCACTGATGGTGTTTAAATGCAGCTAGATGGTGTAATTTTAAATTTTCTAACCTAAACATGTACGATCTTATGATCAGGAAAGCAATCATACACGCAGTTTATGACATCACACATGTGAACAAGCATAGAGTTTCAAAACCATACCTCTCCAACTGAATGGAACGCAAACGGCTAAAAGCTAGCACCTTAGTCTCCCTTGTGTCTTCTTCTCCAAGTTACCACAATGGCAACCTCAAAATTTGATCCACCCAAGATTTGATTGAGAGAGAGATGATTCCAATACTAGATGTATTACAATCTCTCCAAAATCAAATCCTTAATAACTTCGCTTATTGACTAGCAATCTCAACAAGGATCGAATCAAACGAACAAGCAAAGACTCAACACATGAGCAACTCATAGATCAAATCAAATGAGCAAAAAGGGATCAAATCGAGTCTCAAAATCAGATTTGAAAATAGATCTAAAATCGATCAAAAATCAATCAAGAGAATAGGAAAAATAAGATCCACACCAATCAGCTCAACAAGGCCGATCGGATTGTGGTGGAGGCATTCGAATCCAGCGGGTCTGTGGGTCCAAACGGGTCAACAGGTTCAGCGACTCGGTCTAGGCCGAGGCGGACAAGGGAGGTGCAGTGCACAGCGGCTGGCCAAAGAGAAGAGGCGCGGCGCGGCTTTGAAGCTAATCGGGTCCAACCTGATTCATGTGGCGAACCAAGGAGGGAGCTCGGATACTGTAGCAACCCACGGTAGTGTAGCAAACCGTGAATTACTGTAGCAACCCGCTACTGTAGCGCTTTTACTATTTAATCTCCATCCATAGAGGTTTCAGCCAATGGAAGAAGAAGAGAAGGGTGAGTGAGGAGAAGAGAATGAGAGGGATAGAGAGAGAAAGGGGGTGTGAGTCTATTTAAATGGAGGCTCTCATATTTATTGTGAAATTACCATCTTGTCCAATCAATTAATGGATGAGATCCATCCATATGGACCAAAGCTTTGTTTTAAATCCTTTACAAAATATCCATGAACCAAGTAGACCATGCCCCTTCCCCAAGCCAATTCTTCTCCACCTCAGATGTTGACCAATCAACATTTGCTCCCTATCAGATCAGCCATTCCCATAGTTGACTTTTGTTGACCGAGGTCAAGTCAAACTTGTTTTGGTCAAAACCCAAACTGTAAGTTTGTTTCGCATGTTCCACATATCCACTCGATCATTGAATCAAGGTGTATCCATTGGAACAATCAAATTGACCAAATGAATAAGTTATATCAATGTCTTTCTTTAGTTTAATCACATTAAACAGTTCCTTGATTAATTTGTACATCACATGTACCTGTTGTTGCAAGCAATACTCTTATTATGCTATTTGACTAATTTGCAAAACATACAATAATTGAATTTAACAATTTCTTGGAGTTAAGATATTTCACAGGTTCAAGATAATTGGAATTGCAATATGGATCAGTTGACCTGAAGAAATCATCAAGACATTTATCAAGAATTTAAATTGTAAAATTATAGACTTGGTAAAATAGATTTGATGTTTAAACAGGGAACAATCGTTACCAACGATTATATAATCGTTGTAACGATTATAAAAGCTGCACAGAAAATCGAATTTCCAGAGAACAATAGTTACCAACGATTATTAATAGTTGTCACGATTATAATAGTTGGTAACGATTATATAATAGTTGTAACGATTATGAAAAGCACAGGAAATCAAATTTCCAGAGAACAATAGTTACCAACGATTATATAATCGTTGTAACGATTATAATAGTTGGTAACGATTATATAATAGTTGTAACGATTATCAAATTCTCGCAGAAACTCAAATTTGGCTGAAACCCTAATTGCATATAAAATACTAATCGTTATAACGATTAGACAAACGTTGGTAACGATTGTAGGCAGACTGCTATTTCCGAAGCTGCCTCTATAAATAGAGCAATTAGGTTTTCTCCCAAATGGTGAGGAGCCGCCCCATCTTTTCAAAAGCGAATTTTCTGTGTGCTTAAGTCCCTCCATTG
This sequence comes from Carex kokanica, assembly GCA_025461125.1. NCBI lineage: Eukaryota > Viridiplantae > Streptophyta > Magnoliopsida > Poales > Cyperaceae > Carex > Carex kokanica. Next base: position 2,067,892 of record JAJGRX010000829.1, on the reverse strand, counting down.
TTGAGAGAGCTTAGAACTTCAAAATCCCTCAAACAAACTCAAATCTACTTCACTAATCTTGAGTTAGATTAGGTTAGAGTAAGTTTTTGAGTGTTTCTCTTGAGAATCTAAACTTAGAGACTTCGTTCTCTACTCGAGTTGGCCGTGTGACTTCCCGTTAGTTGTAAGGGCTCACCGGTTCACAAGTTGTAACCTTTCTTGTTGGGTAATAGAAAGGCGCACCGAGAAGCGATTGCGACGCTCCAGAGACGTAGGCCATTTTGCCGAACTCCGTTAACATCCCGCGTGTCAATTTTCTCTAAACTCTTCTATTTACTTTATTTGTATTTAGTTTCAATTTTTAAGTAAATTAGTGGTGCCTTAGGGACAACAAAGTGGTATCAGAGCAAGTTACTCAAATTAAGATTCACTTAATTTGAGGTTTATCGATCTAAAAATGGCACCAAGTAGATTTGTGGAGAAACCCCCAATCTTTGGCCAAACCTCTAATAATTTTAGTCATTGGAAAATGCTTATGATTGATTTCCTTAAAGCTAATGAGGTTTGGGAGATTGTAGAAAATGGGTATGTACCGAAATTTGATGACAATAATGAATTGACCGCCAAATCCAAACTTGAAAAGAAATATAACTTTTATGCAATAAATTATATACTTAATTTGATTGATGAATCGGTTAATTTATTATTTGATGATATGAGCAGTGCCCACGATATGTGGGAGGATCTAATAAATCGTTATGAAGTAAATACTCAGATTAAAAGGATTGAGACAAATTTGGATAGTCAAGATCTCAACCTTGCATTGATGGCAAATTCTAATGAGAGTCCGATGATGGTGAATGTTGACTCAATCAGCACAAGCAAGAATATCACCAACAAGAATACAGTTGAGGTTTTAACAAACATTGCCGCATCTAAAAACAACAACATGGAGTTGGATGACACAAGCGAAGCCTCAACAAGCTCCGCTAATGAGGTACATCTTGACCTTAATTTTGAAGGTTGTGAGTCCGAAATTGAATTGACCAATGATCAAATAGAGACCAATGAACCCGAAATTGATTTGAATAACAATTGGATAATAACCAATGAGACAAGCACTTTCGTGAATGAGACACTAACACGCTATAATGCACCTAAGTTGCTTGATGAATCTAATAAGGCCTTGCTTGAAAAGGAAGGTACCATACAAAATTTAAGATCTAAACTTCTTGAATTTGAGTCCAAAATAAAAGAATTAGAAATGGTATTACTTAATTCACATTCTTGTCAATCACACTTAGGAGAAATAGAAACGTTAAAAGTAAAAATTCAAACCTTAGAGACCGAAAATAAGGCATTAAGATCTCCTAGTGAATTCTCAAATGTCACTAGTTTAGATCCTTATTACATTGAAAATTTGATCAATGCCAACTTGAATAAAAAAGTTGATAGAACTGGCATTGGATACAAGAAGGGTCACTCCTCATTTGAATCAAATTATTCACAAAACCCGAAAGTAAAAGGGGGACATACTCAAAATTTAAATGTAGAAAATCAACAAAAATATTTAAATAAATTTAAATTTGATAGCAAAGATTATTTAACTCACAAATTTTATACCAAAAAGGGTAAAACTCCTTTCAACAATGAGTCAAATAAAAAGAAAAAATCTCAAACCTCAAACCAAAAGTCTCAACATCATGCATTTAGGTATGGGTATTCCAACAAAAATTACAAAAACAAAAATACTTTTGAAAATAGTGATAGGAACACATTCAATCCAAAAGGGTCAAACAAAACTTATTTCAAAGGACCGGATGGATGGTGTTATGAACTTAAAAACAAAAATGCTTTGCAATATAGAACTCAAAAGAATAGTTCACCAAAAGATGTTCCCCAACATCACAATAAATTTATTTCTAACAAGACTCGGTCTTTCAACAATCATAGGAATCAAATTCAAGAAGTGAAAGATGAATTTAAAGCCACTTTCAAACATGGTTCATGCAATATCAAGCAATCGGTGACATTTTGTAACTATTGTTGTAAGATTGGCCACACCTCCTTAGAATGTAGGTTTAGGAAAGGAAATAACAATTCAAGTGTTGTTTGGATTCCTAAAGCTAAACTAGCTTAAAGTTGTATTTGAAATCTCCCCAAATAACCAAAATTGCTAAAACTATTAAAAATGGGGAGATTACAACAAGGTATATGTTAATTGCTAATATATACTCTTGTAGGTGTGTTTTGATTACAACTCAAAAAGAAAATGTTTGATCATTGATAGTGGATGTTTACACTGTATGACTTGAAATTTTAGCGCATGAATATATATTTTTTTGGTTTCTTACATATGCTATTTGCGATACATGCATTATTATGGTATTATTGGAGGTCTATGTCTACATTGCTATATTGATTTTAAATGCATTTATTATTTACATATACGGTGGTGCTATATAAATTCCTCAATATTTTGTTGTTGTTTTAACTATCATATATTCCAAAATTGAGGGGGAGTGCATATTTTGAGGGGGAGCACTCACAACTTGCGTTATATTCTTCCCTTTTGTTGATTTCCAAAAGGGGGAGAAATTGCAAGACATGCAAAAACGACAATTGGGAAAATCAAATTGAAAAAAATTGATTTATGCATTTACTTGCAATGTATGTTTTGCAAATCGTCAAAAGGGGGAGATTGTTGTTGCAAGCAATACTCTTATTATGCTATTTGACTAATTTGCAAAACATACAATAATTGAATTTAACAATTTCTTGGAGTTAAGATATTTCACAGGTTCAAGATAATTGGAATTGCAATATGGATCAGTTGACCTGAAGAAATCATCAAGACATTTATCAAGAATTTAAATTGTAAAATTATAGACTTGGTAAAATATATTTGATGTTTAAACAGGGAACAATCGTTACCAACGATTATATAATCGTTGTAACGATTATAAAAGCTGCACAGAAAATCGAATTTCCAGAGAACAATAGTTACCAACGATTATTAATAGTTGTAACGATTATAATAGTTGGTAACGATTATATAATAGTTGTAACGATTATGAAAAGCACAGGAAATCAAATTTCCAGAGAACAATAGTTACCAACGATTATATAATCGTTGTAACGATTATAATAGTTGGTAACGATTATATAATAGTTGTAACGATTATCAAATTCTCGCAGAAACTCAAATTTGGCTGAAACCCTAATTGCATATAAAATACTAATCGTTATAACGATTAGACAAACGTTGGTAACGATTGTAGGCAGACTGCTATTTCCGAAGCTGCCTCTATAAATAGAGCAATTAGGTTTTCTCCCAAATTGTGAGGAGCCGCCCCATCTTTTCAAAAGCGAATTTTCTGTGTGCTTAAGTCCCTCCATTGTTGAGAGAGCTTAGAACTTCAAAATCCCTCAAACAACCTCAAATCTACTTCACTAATCTTGAGTTAGATTAGGTTAGAGTAAGTTTTTGAGTGTTTCTCTTGAGATTCTAAACTTAGAGACTTCGTTCTCTACTCTAGTTGGCCGTGTGACTTCCCGTTAGTTGTAAGGGCTCACCGGTTCACAAGTTGTAACCTTTCTAATTGGGTAATAGAAAGGCGCACCGAGAAGCGGTTGCGATGCCCCGGAGACGTAGGTCATTTTGCCGAACTCCGTTAACATCCCGCGTGTCAATTTTCTCTAAACTCTTCTATTTACTTTATTTGCATTTAGTTTCAATTTTTAAAGTAAATTAGTGGTGCCTTAGGGACAACAGTACCAAATTAACTCGACCTTTGATTACACTTCTTAGTGTTGATTGATGCCCTATGTAATGTCCCACATCACATGATACATTCTAAGATTTGACTTAGTGTTATCTCATAACACCATATCACTATATGATATCTCAACAGGTACCTTGGGTGTGACCGCTTTGGATCTGTATTTATGTTAGCAATGAAATCACATTTCATTGATCATAAGTTGCCTCTGGTATTAAGCACTATGATTACCCAATCAATACAAATGAAATGTTCTCTAACAGTATCATGATCCAATATATAAACAGTATCATATACTTCCCGTGTAATATCTAATAGCACATGATATCTCTAATGATAAGCTCAAGTCAGGACCATGTCATCAAGCTTACTTATTTATTATGTTTATTGATTGTAATGTGCATATATAATCAAGCTCAATCAAGGGGCCCAAAGATATCATCACTCACCAAAATATTACATACCGTGATGAGGGGTATTCGTCTTATTGTCTTTCATCTACTACTAGTTGTATTTCATCTTCTTTTAGTTGCCTTTCATCTTCTACTTGTTGTAATTCATCTTTTTTCAGTTGTCTTACATCTTATACTGGTTGTTTTTCATGTTCTACTGTATGTCTTTCATCTTATACTGGTTGTTTTTCATCTTCTACTAGTTGTCTTTCATCTACTACTCGTTGTATTTTATATTCTTCTAGTTGTATTTAATCTTCTTCTAGTTGTATTTAATCTTCTTCTAGTTGTCTTTCATCTTACACTTGTTGTCTTACTTGTTCAACTGGTTGTCTTTCATGTTCTACCGGATGTCTTTCATGTTTTATAAGTTGTCTTTCATCTTGTACTGCTTGTCTTTCATGTTCTACTGGTTGTATTTCATCTTGTTCTAGAGTTCTGTCATCTTGTACTAGTTTTTTTTCATCTTCTTCAAGTTGTCTTTCATCTTGTACTGGTTGTCTTTCATCCTGTATTGGTTGTGCATGTTCTGCTAGTTGTCTTTCCTGTTCTACTAGTTGTCTTTCATCTACTACTCGTTGTATTTCTTATACTTCTAGTTGTATTTCATCTTCCTCTAGTTGTCTATAATCTTGTACTAGTTGTCTTTCATGTTCTACTGGTTGTGATTTAATCGCTCAAAACCTTAAATCTTATTCCATGTGGATCGACACGTGCTTATACTAATCGATAGGATTATGCGCTTGTAATCTGACTTGATAGCAAACCGGATTGTAAATTTTATTAGCCTGATCACAATTCCACCCATTGTCTTTCATCTTGTACTGGTTGTCTTTCATGTTCTACACATTGTCTTTAATGTTCCATTGGTAGTCTTTCATGTTTTACCAATTGTCTTTCATGTTTTATTGGTTGTCTTTCATCTTGTACTGGTTTTTTTCATCTACTACTCGTTGTATTTCATATTCTTCTAGTTGTATTTAATCTTCTTCTAGTTGTCTTTCATCTTGTACTATTTTATTCCATCTTCTTCTAGTTGTCTTTCATCTAGTACTGGTTGTTTTTCATAATCTGCTAGTTGTCTTTCATGTTCTATTGTTTGTCTTTCATGTACTACTCGTTGTATTTTAAATTATTCTAGTTGTGTTTCATATTCTTATAATTTTATTTCATCTTCTTCAAGTTGTATTTCATCATCTTGTAGATATCTTTCTTGTTGTGCTAGTTGTCTTTCATGTTCTACTGATTGTCTTTCATCTTCCTTTTATACTAGTTGTTTTTTCATCTTGTACGAGTTGTTGTTTTTCTTCTTCTGGTTGCATTTCATCCTCTTTTGGTTGTATTTCATCTTCTTCTGGTTTTCTTTAATCTACTACTGGTTGTCTTTCTTCTTCTTCTTCTAATTGTCTGTAATATTCTACTGGTTGTCTTTAAAGGTCTACTTGTTGTCTTTCATCTACTACAAGTTGTATTTCATCTTCTACTAGTTGTAATTCAACCTTTTCTACTTGTCTTTCATCTTGTACTAGTTGTTTTTCATGTTCTACTGGTAGTTTTTCATCTTGTACTGGTTGTCTTTCATCTTCTACTAGTTGTATTTCATCTTCTTCTAGTTGTCTTTCATCTTGTACTAGTTGTATTTCATCTTCTACTGGTTGTCTTTCATGTACTACTCGTTATATTTTAAATTATTCTAGTTATGTTTCATATTCTTCGAATTTTATTTCATCTTCTTCAAGTTATATTTCATCATCTTCTAGTTATCTTTCTTGTTGTGCTGGTTGTCTTTCATGTTCTACTGGTTATATTCCATCTTATTCTAGTTGCCTTTCATCTTCTTCTATTTTTCTTTCATGTTCTACTAGTTGTCTTTCATCCACTACTAGTTGTTTTTCATCTTCTTCTATTTGTCTTTCATGTTCTACTAGTTGTTTTTCATCTTCTTCTATTTGTCTTTCATGTTCTACTAGTTGTATTTCATCTTCTTCTGGTTGTCTATCATCTTGTACTAGTTGTTTTTCATGTTACACTGGTTGTTTTAGATCTTGTACTGGTTGTCTTTTATGTTCTACTTGTTGTCTTTCATGTTATGGTGGTTGTCTTTCGTCTACTACTTATTCCATCTTCTTCTAGATGTTTTTCATCTTCTACTAGTTGTTTTTCATCTTCTTCTAGGTATGTTTCATATATTACTGGTTGTCTTTCTTTTACTACTAGTTGTTTTTCATGTACTTCTCGTTGTATTTCATCTTGTACTAGTTGTATTTCATCTTCTTCTACTTTTGTTTCATCTTGTACATGTTGTCTTTCATGTTCTATTGGTTGTCTTTCATCATGTACTGGTTGCCTCTCAAGTTATACTAGTTGTCTTTCATGTTCTACTAGTTGTCTTTCATGCACTACTCGTTATATTTCATATTCTTCTAGTTGTATATCATCTTCTTCAAGTTGTATTTCATCTTCTTCTAATTGTCTTTCTTGTTGTGCTGGTTGTCATTCATTTCTACTGGTTGTGTTCTTCTTCTAGTTATCTTTCACCTTGTACTGATTTTCATTCAAGTTCCATAGGTAGTCTTTGATGTCCTACTGGTTGTCTTTCATGTTCTATTGGTTGTCTTTCATGTAGTACTCGTTGTATTTCATCTTATTCAAGTTGTCTTTCTTGTTCTACCTCTCATTGTATTTCATATTCTTCTAGTTGTATTTCATATTTTTCTAGTTATATTTCAGTATGTACTACTACTTGTATTTGATCTTCTTCTAGTTGGCTTTCATCTTGTACTAGTTGTACTTCATCTTCTTCTATTGTCTTTCATCTTGTACTAGTTTATCTTTCATATTCCGCTGTTTGTCTTTCATCTTGTACTTGTTCTCTTTCATGTACTACTTGTCATATTTCATATTCTTCTAGTTGTATTTTATCTTCTTATAGTTGTATTTCATGTTATACTGGTTGTCTTTCATATTCTTCTGGTTGTCTTTCATGTTCTACTGGTTGTCTTTCATCTTGTACTGATTGTCATTGATGTTCTACTAGTTGCCTTTCATGTTCTACTTGTTGTCTTTAATGTACTACTCATTGAATTTCATATTTTTCTAGTTGTATTTCATGTTCTGTTAGTTGTCTTTAATCATTTCTGATTGTCTTTCGTATTCTATTGGTTGTCTTCCATATTCTACTGGTTGTCTTTCATCTTGTACTGGTTGTCATTCATGTTCTACTAGTTATCTTTCATGTTTCACTAGTTGTCTTTCATGTACTACTCATTGTATTTCATATTCATCTTGTTGTATTTCATGTTCTACTGGTTGTCTTTCATCTTGTACTGGTTGACATTCATGTACTACTCAGTGTATTTCATATTCCTAGTTGTATTTCATCTTCTTCTAGTTATGTTTCACATTGTACTGGTTGTCTTTCATGTACTACTGCTTGTCTTGTGTCTACTTCTAGCTGTATTGCATCATCTTCTAGTTATTTTTCATCTTCTACTAGTTGTATTTCATCTTCTTCTAGTTGTCATTCATCTTGTACTATTTTATTTCATCTTGAACTAGTTGTATTTCATATTCTACTGGTTGTATTTCATCTTCTTCTAGTTGTTTTTTCTCATGTACTAGTTTTTATTCATCTTGTACTAGTTATTTTTCATTTTCTTCTGGTTGTTTTTCATTCTCTTTAGGTTGTATTTCATCTTATTCTAGTTGTTTTTCAGGTTCTACTGGTTTTCTTTCATTTACTTTGGTTGTATTCCATGCTCTTCTCATTGAATTTCATCTTTTTCTAGTTGTCTTTCATCTAGTACTGATTGTCTTTATCCACTTCTAGTTATTTTTCCTCTTGTAATAGTTATTTTTTTCATATTGTACTAGTTGTTATTCATCTTCTTTTGGTTGCCTTTCATCCTCTTTTGGTTTCATCTTCTTCTGGTTGTCTTTCATCTTCTACTAGTTGTATTTCAATATCTTCTAGTTGTTTTTCATCCAGTACTTGTTGTTTTTCATAATTCATGTTCTACTTGTTGTCTTTCATTTTTATCGGATGTCTTTATATTCTTCTAGTTGTATTTCATCTTCTTGAAGTTGTATATCATATTCTTTTAGTTGTATTTCATCTTCTTCCAGTTATCTTTCATCTTGTACTGGTTGTCTTTCATCTTCTACTAGTAACATTTCATCTTCATCTAGTTGTTTTTCAACTTTTTCTAATTGTCTTTCATCTTCTACTAGTGATATTTCAACTTATTCTAGTTGTCTTTCATCTTATACTAGTGGTGTTTCTTGTTCTACTTGTTGTCTTTCATCTTCTTCTGGTTATCTTTCATCTTGTACTGGTTGTGTTTCATGTTCTATTGGTTGTCTTATTTTTTCTATTGGTTGTCTTTCATCTCCTTCTAGTTGTCTGCGGGTTGTCTTTCTTGTTTTATTGGTTGTCAATTCAACTTGAATTGGTTGTCTTTCTTGTCTTATTGGTTGTTTTTTCTTCTTCTACTAGTTGTACTTCATCTTCTTCTAATGGTCTTTCAGCTTGTACTGGTTGTCTTTCATCTTCTTTTGGTTGTCTTTCATGTTCTACTAGTCTTTCATCTTGTACTGATTGTCATTGATGTTCTACTAGTTGTCTTTCATATTCTAATTGTTGTCTTTAATGTACTACTCATTGAATTTCATATTCTTCTAGTTGTATTTCATGTTCTGTTAGTTGTCTTTAATCCATCTTCTGATTGTCTTTCATGTTCTATTGGTTGTCTTCCATATTGTACTGGTTGTATTTAATCTTGTACTAGTTGTCATTCATGTTCTACTAGTTGTCTTTCATATTCTACTGGTTGTCTTTCATGTACTACTCGTTGTATTTCATATTCATCTAGTTGTATTTCATCTTGTACCGATTGACATGTACTACTCAGTGTATTTCATATTCCTAGTTGTATTCATCTTCTTCTAGTCATGTTTCACATTATACTGGTTGTCTTTCAGGTACTACTGGTTGTTTTGCATCAACTTCTAGTTGTATTTCATCATCTTCTAGTTGTTTTTTATCTTCTACTAGTTGTATTTCATATTCTTCTAGTTATCATTCATCTTGTACTATTTTATTTCATCTTGAACTGGTTGTATTTCATATTCTACTGGTTGTATTTCATCTTCTTCTAGTTGTTTTTTCTCATGTACTAGTTGTTATTCATCTTGTACTAGTTGTTTTTCATTTTCTTCTATTTGTTTTTCATTCTCTTTAGATTGTATTTCATTTTATTCTAGTTGTTTTTCATGTTTTACTGGTTTTCTTTCATTTACTATTGGTTGTATTCCATGCTCTTCTTATTGTATTTCATCTTTTTCTAGTTGTCTTTCATCTAGTACTGATTGTCTTTATCCTCTTCTAGTTATTTTTCCACTTGTAATAGTTATTTTTTTCATTATGTCCTAGTTGTCATTCATCTTCTTATGGTTGCATTTCATCCTCTTTTGGTTTCATCTTCTTCTGGTTGTCTTTCATCCAGTACTACTTGTATTTCATCTTTCATATTCTACTTGTTATCTTTCATTTTCTACCGGATGTCTTTCATATTCTTCTAGTTATATTTCATCTTCTTGAAGTTGTATATCACATTTTTCAAGTTGTATTTCATCTTCTTCCAGTTATCTTTCATCTTGTACTGGTTGTCTTTCATGTTCTACTAGTAATATTTCATCTTCATCTAGTTGTTTTTCATCTTCTACTACTGATATTTCAACTTTCTAGTTGTCTCTCATCTTGTATTGGTTGTCTTTCATGTTCTACTGATTGTCTTTCATATTGTACTAGTTGTCTTTCATCTACTACTGGTTGTCTTTCATCTTGTACTAGTTGATTTTTCATCTTGTACTAGTTGTTTTCATCATCTTCTAGTTGTATTTCATATTATTCTAGTTGTATTTGAGATTCTTCTTGTTGTATGTCATCTTTTCATGGTTATTTTTCATCTTGTACTGGTTGTGTTTCATGTTCTACTTGTCTTTCATCTCCTTCTAGTTGTCTGCCGGTTGTCTTTCTTGTTTTATTGTTTGTCATTTCAACTTGAATTGGTTGTATTTCATGTTTTACTGGTTGTTTTTTCTTCTTCTACTAGTTGTACTTCATGTTTTATGGGTTGTCTTTCATGTTTCAATGGTTGTTTTTCATGTTGTACTTGTTGTCTTTGATCTTGTACTGGTTGTCTTTTATCTACTACTCGTTGTATTTCATATTCTTCTAGTTGTATTTCATCTTCTTCTAGTTGTCTTTCATCTTGTAGTGGTTGTCTTTCATTTCTACAAGTTGTCTTTCATTTTTATTAGTTGTCTTTCATCTTGTACTGGTTGTCTTTCATGTTCTACTAGTTGTCTTTCATCTTCTTCTAAAGGTCTTTCAGCTTGTACTGGTTGTGTTTCATATTCTGCTAGTAGTCTTTCTGTTTTCTACTGGTTGTCTTTCATCAACTGCCCGTTGTATTTCATACTCTTCTAGTTGTATTTCATTTTCTTCTAGTTGTCTTTCATCTTGTACTGGGTGTCTTTCATGTTCAACGGGTTGTCTTTAATATTCTATTAGTAGTTTTTCATGTTTAACCAGTTGTTTTTTATCTTTTACTAGTTGTCTTTCATGTTCTACTGTTTATATTTCATCTTGTACTGGATGTATTTCATCTTCATCTAATTGTCTTCTTCTACTAGTTGTTTTTCATCTCTTTCTAGATGTGTTTCGTTTTGTACTAGTTATCTTTCATGTTCTACTGGTTGTCATTTCATTTTGAACAGGTTGTCTTTCATCTTTTACTGGTTGTTTTGCTTCTTCTACTAGTTGTCTTTTATCTAATACTCGTTGTATTTCATATTCTTCAAGTTGTATTTCATATTCTTCTAGTTGTATTTCATCTTCTTCTAGTTGTATTTCATCTTCTTTTAGTTGTCTTTCATCTTGTACTAGTTGCCTTTCATGTTCTACGGGTTGTAGTCTTTCATGTTCTACAAGTTGTCTTTCATGTTTTATTGGTTGTCTTTCATCTTGTACGGGTTGTCTTTCATATTCTACTAGTTGTCTTTCATCTTCTTCTAAATATCTTTGAGTTTGTACTGGTTGTGTTTCATATTCTGGTAGTAGTCTTTCTTGTTTCTACTGGTTGTCTTTTATCTACTACTCGTTGTATTTCATCTTGTTCTAGTTGTATTTCATCTTCTTCTAGTTGTCTTTAATCTTGTACTGGGTGTCTTTCATGTTCTACGGGTTGTCTTTCATGTTCTACCAGTTGTCTTTCAAGTTTTATTGGTTGTCTTTCATCTTGTATTTGTCTTTCATGTTCTACTGGTTGTCTTTCATGTTCTATTGGTTGTCTTTCATCTACTACTGGTTGTGTTTCATCATCTTCTAGTTGTCTTTCATGTTCTCCTAGTTGTCTTTCAGGTTCTACTAGTTGTCTTTCATCTACTATTAGTTGTATTTCTTTTTCTTCTAGTTGTCTTTCATCTTCTACTAGTTGTCTTTAATGTTCTACCGGTTTCTTTTCATCTTGTACTGGTTGTCTTTCATGTGCTACTGGTTGTGTTCTTGTTTTATTAGTTGTCATTATCTTATACTGGTTGTCTTTCATGTTCCACTGGTTGTCTTTCTTCTACTACTAGTTGTATTTCATCTTCCTCTAGTTGTCTTTTATCTCCTACTAGTTGTATTTCATCTTCTTCAAGTTGTTTTTCATCTTGTACTAGTTTTTTTCATCTTTTGCAAGTTGTTTCATATTCTGCTAGTTGTCTTTCATGTTCTGATGGTTGTCTTTCATCTACTACTCGTTGTTTAATGGGATGTCTTTCATGTTCTATCGATTATCTTTCAAGTTTTATTGGTTGTCTTTCATTGTGTATTGGTTGTTTTTCATATTCTTCTAGTTGTCTTTCATCTACTATTTGGTCGTGTTTCATCTTTTACGGGTTGTCTTTCATGTTTTACCAATTGTTTTCATCTTGTATTGGTTGTCTTTCATGTTCTACTTGTTGTCCTTCATCTTCTTCTAGTTGTTTTTCATCATGTAGTAGTTTTCTTTCATGTTCTACTGATTGTCTTTCATCTTGTACATGATGTCTTTCATGGTCTGCTGGTTTCTTTCATCTACTACTGGTTGTATTTCATGTTCTATTAGTAGTCATCTAATATTGGTTGTTTTCCATCTTCTTCTAGTTGTCTTTCCTCTTGTATTGATTTTCTTACTTCTTGCACTGGTTGTCTTTCATGTTCGACTAGTTGTCTTTCATGTTATACTGATTGTCTTTCATCTACTACTTGTTGTATTATATATTTTTCTAGTTGTATTTCATCTACTTCTTATTGCCTTTCATGCTCTACGGGTTGTCTTTCATGCTCTACGGGTAGTCTTTCATGTTTTATTGGTTTTCTTTCATCTTGTGCTGGTCGTCTTTCCTGTTCTACTAGTTGTCTTTCATCTTTTACAGGTTGTATTTCATGTTCTACTGGTTTTCTTTCATCTACTACTGGTTGTATTTCATGTTCAACTAGTTGTCTTTCGTCTACTATTGGTTATTTTCCATCTTTTTCAAGTTGTCTTCCATCTTGCACTAGTTGACTTTCATGTTCGACTAGTTTTCTTTCATATTCTACTGGTTGTCTTTTATCTACTACTCATTATATTGCATATTCTTCTAGTTGTATTTCATCTTCTTCTTGTTGTCTTTCATCTTGTACTGGATGTCTTTCATGTTCTACGGGTTGTCTTTAATGTTCTATTTGTAGTCTTTCATGTTTTACCAGTTCTTTTTCATGTTGTACCGATTGTTTTTCATCTTGTACTGGTTATCTTTCATGTTTTACTGGTTGTCTTTCATCTACTAATAGTTGTTTTTCATCTTCTTCTGATTGTCTTTCATCTTCTACTGCTTATTTTTCATCTTCTACAGGTTGTCTTTCATCTTCTACTGGTTGTATTTCATCTTCTTCTAGTTGTCTTTCATCATGCACTAGTTTTCTTTCATGTTCTATTGATTGTCTTTCATGTTCTGCAGGTTGTCTTTAATCTCGTACTGGTTGTCTTTTAATCTTGTATTGATTGTCTTTCATGTTCTACTGGTTGTGTCTTTCAACTACTACTGGTTGTTTTCCATCTTCTTCAAGTTGTCATTCATCTTGTACTAGTTGTCTTCCATCTTGCATTGGTTGACTTTCATGTTCGACTAGTTTTCTTTCATGTTCTACTGGTTGTCTTTTATCTACTACTCGTTGTATTACATATTCTTCTAGTTGTATTTCATCTTCTTCTTTTTGTCTTTCATCTTGTATTGGTTATCTTTCATGTTCTATGGGTTGTCTTTCATGGTTTACTAATTGTCTTTCATGTTTTATTGGTTGTCTTTCATCTTGTACTGGTTATTTTTAATGAATAAATTACTGTCTTTCATCTTGTACTGGTTGTCTTTTAGTTCTACTGGTTGTTTTTAATCTACTACTAATTGTATTTCATCTTCTTCTAATTGTTTTTTATCTTTGTTTTTTTATCTTTTTCTAGTTGTCTTTCGTCTTGTACTGGTTTTCTTTCATGTTCGACTGGTTGTCTTTCATCGTTTTCTAGTAATATTTCATATTCTTCTAGTTGTATTTGAGATTCTTCTTGTTGTATGTCATCTTCTCATGGTTATCTTTTTTCTTGTACTGGTTGTCTTTCATCTTCTTCTTGTATGAGTTGTTTTTATCTTCTTTTGGTTGCCTTTCATCCTCTTTTGTTTGTATTTCATCTTCTTCTAACTATCTTTCATTTTGTATTGGTTGTCTTTCATCTATTACTGGTTGTCTTTCTTCTTCTTCTAGTTGTGTGTGATATTCTACCGGTTGTCTTTAATGGTCTGCTTGTTGTCTTTCATCTATTAAAAGTTGTATTTCATCTTTTTCTAGTTGTCTTTCATCTTCTACAAGTTGTAATTCATCTTTTCTACTTATCTTTCATCTTGTTCTACATGATGTCGTTCATCTTGTACTGGTTTGTCTTGCATGTTCTACTGGTTGTCTTTCATTTTCTACTGGTTGTCTTTCATTTTCTACTGGTGGTATTCATCTTCTTCTAGTTATTTATATTTTTTTCAAGTTGTCTTTCATGTTCTACTATTTGTCTTTCAAGTTCTACTAGTTGTCTTTCATCTTCTTCCGTTTATCTTTCATCTTGTACTGGTTGTCTTTCATGTTTTATTGGTTGTCTTTTATCTACTACTTGTTGTGTTTCATCTTCTTTTAATTGTCTTTCATGTTCTATTAGTTGTCTTTCATCTTCTATAAGTTGTATTTCATCATTTTCTAGTTGTGTTTCATCTTGTACTAGTTGTTTTTCATGTTTATTGGTTGTCTTTCATCTTATACGGGTTGTCTTTCCTCTTGTACTAGTTGACTTTCCATGTTGTACTTGTTGTCTTTCATCTACTGCTAATTGTATTTCATATTCTTCTAGTTGTATTTCATCTTTTTCTAATTGTCTTTCATCTTATACTGGTTGTCTTTTCTGGTTTACTGGTTGTCTTTCATCTACTACTCGTTGTATTTCATCTTCTTCTAATTGTGTTTCATATTGTACTGGTTGTCTTTCAAGTTCTACGGGTTGTATATATGTTCTGCTAGTTGTCTTTGATGTTCTACCGGTTGTCTTTCATATTATTCTGTTGGTTGTCTTTCATCTTGTACTAGGTTGTCTTTCATGTTCTATTGGTTGTCTTTCATCTACTACTGGTTGTGTTTCATCATTTTCTAGTTGTCTTTCATGTTATACTAGTTGTCTTTCATCTTCTTCTAGTTGTTTTTCCTTTTATACTAGTTGTTTTTTCATCTTGTACGAGTTATTTTTTTATCTTCTTCTTATTACCTTTCATCATCTTTTGGTTGTACTTCATCTTTTTCTAGTTATCTTTCATCTGCTAATGATTGTCTTTCATCTTCTTCTAGTTGTCTGTAATATTCTACTAGTTGTTTTCATGTTCTACTGGTTGTCTTTCATGTTCTACTGGTTTTCTTTCATCTACTACTAGTTGTATTCATCTTCTTTAAGTTGTCTTTCGTCTTCTACTAGTTGTCTTTCGTCTTTTACCGGTTGTCTTAGTGGTTGTCTTTCATGTCGTACCGATTCTCTTAGTGGTTGTCTTTCATGTCATATCAGTTGTCTTTAATGTTTTACTTGTTATCTTTCATCTTGTACAAGATGTCTTTCATGTTCTACTGGTTTTCTTTCATCTACTACTGGTTGTATTTCATGTTCTACTAGTTGTCTTTTATCTACTATTGGTTGTTTTCCATTTTCTTCAAGTGGTCTTTCCTCTTGTACTGGTTATCTTACATCTTGCACTGGTTGTCTTACATGTTCGACAAGTCGTCTTTTGATGTATAAATTAGCATTTTTATACTAAATATGCTAAATTCTGACATTTTTAAAAATACCCAAAGTTCGTTACGAATTGCTAAGAATACCCAGACCCGCCAAATAGCTAAAATTTTGAAATGCTAAAATGCTAAAATGCTAAAATGGAATAAAAATCTGACATGAACAAAATACTAAAATGCTAAAATGGAATACCCAAAGTTCATTATGAAATGCTAAAATGCTGACATTTTTTTTTAGAGACAAATAGCTAAAATGCTGAAATATAACACTAAAAATCAAATTTTTTAATTAAGTAGGGTAGATCATTATATATGAATTCATATAAAACCATACATAAATTATATAAATGTTTGTATAACATCTAATACATCTAATACATCTTCTTAGTACTTTCCAAAAATGGAATATGCAACCCATGTGACCAACATAACATATAATACACTCATTCGGATCCGGTACAATGTTTGTATAAAAATTACGTCCTGACCACTTAATAGTCATGCGATCAAGTTTTTCATTTTTGGGCTTATGTTGCCAAAATTCTTGGTTATGATGCAACTTGGACCAAAATTTCATCCAAACTAAGTTGTATAGGATCCAACATATTAAAAAAAGAGTGCCCATGTGATTCATGACATGATGCCTTTGGCTACTAAAGGTCTCCAACATTGCATCTCCAAAAAAAATATTGATGATCTTCTTTGTGCATACATAAACAACAGAAAATAAATTTCTCAGTTTTGAAAAAAAAATCATTAAAAAATTAATAAAATTATTTTCAAATCACTAATAATTAATAAAAAAATTTAGAGACTAATTTTTTAACTAAAAAATTCGATTTTTAGTGTTATATTTCAGCATTTTAGCTATTTGTCTCTAAAAAAAAATTAAATCAGAGGACCGGCCATTTTTAATAAAAGTTGGCGGGTTTGGGTATTTTTAGTGATTCGTAATACAAATATTAAAAACAAAATTCAAATTTTTATTGTTAAATTTCATTCATATTGTCTCTCAAATCTAAAAAAAAAAAAAACTAGACCACCCCCCTGTGGGGCGGTTCAGTATGCACAGCTGGCCGCCCTATAAGGGGGCGGTTTGGTGGGAGAGTGAACCGCCCCCTATTGGGGCGGTTAGGTTATATTTAAAAAAAATCAGGGTTATATTTGTTATTTTTCTTTTCTTTGAGGGTATTAATAAAAAAAAGTCGGGAATAAATTTCGAAGATGTAAAACGTTATATTATAAATATTCAATATGCAGCATAAATTGAAATTATAATGCAGGTTGATAAATAATTTTAAAGTTGTTGATTAGGTAGAATGTTATGTTTTGTGGTTGGAAATATATTTTAAATTTTACATGGTAATAGTATAAAAACAAATAAAGAAAAATAAGGAAATAAAGAAAAAATCGATTTCCATTGTGATCCATATAGAAACGAAGAAGAAGTAAGGAAGAAAAAAACGGAAGGTGGAGTCTGCTCAATTAAAGAGAGAGAGAAATAAGGAAACAAAGAAATTATCGCTAAATTTTAGAATCTACTCAATTTTAATTGTAACATATCTTGTGGCAATACGTGTGGCGAATATGTTTTTAACTAAATTTAGACTTCTACATATAAAACAAATGCATTTAATCAAAAGAAGACAGATTATGTAATTGGAGGGCTGAGATTAAATTCGAAATTTCATCTTTCAATCGTAGCCGTTGGAGGATCGGACACCCAACATGCTTAATAATGCAATGGAGATATTTCATCTTGTACGATTTGTTGTTTATCTTCTTCTGGTTGTCTTTCATTCTTTTTTAGTTGTATTTCATCTTCTTCTAGTTATCTTTCATCAACTAATGGTTGTCTTTGAACTTCTTATAGTTGTCTATAATATTCTATTGGTTGTCTTTCATGTTCTACTGGTATTCTTTCATCTACTACTAGTTATATTTCATCTTCTTCTAGTTGTTTTTCATCTTCTACTAGTTGTATTTCATCTTTCTTTTTTTTGTCTTTCATCTTGTATTAGTTATTTTTCATGTTCTACTGGTTGTCTTTCATCTTGTACTTGTTGTCGTTCATCTTCTACTAGTTGTTTTTCATCTACTACTGGTTGTATTTCATATTCTTCTAGTTGTATTTCATCTTTTTCTAGTTGTATTTCATCTTTTTCTAGTTGTCTTTTATTTTGTACTGGTTGTCTTTCATGTTCTACGGTGTCTTTCATGTTCTACCGGTTGTCTAACCTGTTTTACCTGTTGTCTTTCAAGTTTGGTATTGATTGTCTTTAATCTTGAACTGGTTGTCTTTCATGTTCTACTGGATGTATTTCATCTTGTACTGGTTGTTTTTCATGTTCTATTGGTTGTCTTTCATCTACTATTGGTTGTGTTTCATCATCTTTTAGTTGTATTTCATCTTCTACTAATTGTCTTTCATGTTCAGTGTTCTAAATAGCGCGCTATAGCGCCGCTATAGCGTTTTTGGACCCCAAACGCTACGCTACGACATCAAAATGCGCTATTTGCGCTACGGCCGCTATAGCGGCCGCTACAGCGCTATAGCGGTCCGCTACGGCGCTATTTGCGCTATACAATATGGGTTTTTTTTTTTTTTTTTTTTTTTAAGCAATTTATATGGGTTTTAAATAAAGATAAAAAAAATCTCAAACTGAAATTGAATTTGTTGCTACTTGCTACAAATAAATCAATTTGAAATTGGGAATAGAAATTGAAATTTGAATAGAAAAAAGTCCAAACCGGAATTAAAATTTGAATAGAAAAAAAAAATAGATTATGTCATGAATCATGATACTTAAGATATTTTTAATAGGAAAAATCGATAGTTTATGATATTACTATGGATATTTTGAACCGCAATTTGGACTTTGTACAGGTTCAATATGAATATTATAATTTCTTAATTACTTTGGTGTTATTTATTGTTCTATGAGACCTTAGATAATGTTGATATTTAGTACAAATATTGAATATACGAAATGTAAAAAAAAAACGCTATTTGGAATAGCTTCCGCTATAGCGACGCTATTCGCTATAGCTTTTTTTTAGCCTTCCCGCTACGACGCTATAAACGCTATTTAGAACCTTGCGTTCTACTAATTGTTTTTCATATATTACTAGTTGTATTTTATTTTCTTCCAGTGGACTTTCATCTTCTATTAGTTGTATTTCATCTTCTTCTAGTAGTTTTTAATCTTGTACTAGTTTTCTTTCATGGTCTACTAGTGTTTTATTAGTTGTCTTTCATTTTGTACTGATTGTCTTTCATGTTCTACTGGTTGTTTTTCATCTACTCCTGGTTGTATTTTTAATCTTTTTTTAATTGTTTTTCATCTTGTACTAGTTGTTTTTAATCTTATTCTATTTGTTTTTAATCTTATATTGGTTGTCTTTGATGTTCTACTGGCTATCTTTCATGTTCATTTTCTTCTTGTTTTCTTTCATCTTGTATTGGTTATATTTCATGTTCCACGGGTTGTTTTCATGTTCTACCGGTGTTTTTTCATGTTGTACTGGTTGTCTTTTATCTTGTAATGGTTGTCTTTCATCTTATACTGGTTGTTTTTTTATGTTTTTGTGGTTATTTTCCATCTTCTTCTAGTTGTCTTTCTTTTTTGTACCGGTTGTCTTTCATGTTTAACTGGTTATTTTTTATCTTCTTGTAGTAGTTTTTTTTATCCTGTATTAGTTTTCTTTCATATTATACCGGTTGTCTTTAACTCAAATATTCAGTGTTTTACAAAATCGATTTCACTAATTACATGAGATTACATTTACTTGATCTTGGTAGCTTTTCTTGTGACTCTGTTTCGAATTAAGTCTTGAGAATGAGAAGTCTTGAGGCGTTGAGGTTGAGCTACATGTCATGGTCTTGTGCATAGAAGATTAGAGAATCGAGAAAAGAGTAAGAAGTCAAATCAAATCTGATATATAATCCAGCATCTTGTAGATTAGTCTTGCTTTCAATCTCAACGAGTGAATAAAAGACAACGAGCTTCAAAAGAGAAAGGAGAAACCTACGAAATCTGAATATGTTTTGAACGTTTTTTATCGAATTGGTTTAGTGGTTTTTAATAAAACCCGACCGGTTTAATTAGATTTGAGCGGTTCAAGACCATAGACGATCTTTTCAAAGAACCGAATTGGACACGTGCCTGGTTCCGGGTTTTTCCAGACGAACCGGCCGGTCCGGTCCGGTTCTGATAACACTGGTTTTAAGTATAATTAGATATCTATATAGGGCAATATTATCTGAGGTGTGGCAGTATTAGAGAAAATAATCCTTCATAATTAAGCCTCACCTAATCATCTTCAACTTTACTCTGATCCGGATCAGAATCTTACTAGTAATAAAAGTAATGGGCCAATTTAGTTTAAAAGTTCCAAAAAGTCCAAATAATTTAATGGGCTGTGGACAGTTAAAATTAATAGAAGAAAAAATAAGAAGAAATTCCAAACAATGCTACTGGATTGTAACATTCTGATTTAATTTTCAAAGTTACCATCTTATAATGAAATGTATTAACGATAAATATAAATACACCAGGGCTGTACATGGCAATAAATATAGATAAAAAGTTGACAAAAAGATTTACAAAGAATACAGTATTTACAGTAGCAGTTTTGGATTGAAGTGTCTTCTGAAAGTAACAAGCCTTTTATTGAAAAGCTACAGCACTCCAACTTAATGCAACATTACAAAATAGTAAATACAAAACAATCCCTCTCCCCAATTTGGTTCGCCTGTCTCGATACAATTCCGAAATTCCCCCAAAAATAAAAAAAATAAAAATAGGATCGGAAAAGCAAAGTGCAGATGTCATGGCTGGCTCGATCTCTAGCCGCCTCCCTCAACGCCCCTGAGTCCGATCAACCGGCTGATCCGGTCACCGCTGCCGGGACTCCCTCTCCCTTTGTCAGGGAAGACCGACCCGAGCCGGTCACCTCCACCGGTACACCGGCTCATGGCGTCAAAGAAGATCTCTCAGAGCTATCCCAAACCCTTTCTCGCCATTTCAAAGGCGTCGCCTCCTTCCTCGCGCCACCTCCCGGTCCATCCGATCAGGATCCGTCCGTTGACTTGGACGGCCCAGATTCGCCTATGTCCGATTTGAGCCATAGAACTGTGTCGGAAATCTCCAAAATCGCGTCGTCTTTTCTCCAATTGAAATCTGAAGATGAAGAGCAAGAGGAAGACGAGGAGGAGGAAGTAGAAGGAGTAGGCATAAGTGGATATGCTGGATTTGATGCAATTGGAATTACTGATGAAGTACTGGCCTTTGCGAGGAATATATCCATGCATCCAGAGACGTGGCTTGATTTCCCTTTATTGCCTGATGAGGATGAACCTGACAGCTTGTTTTCTTGTAAGTCAGTTTTATCGGCTCCATCCCCGGTTCCATAAATGTGGTTTAGAAGTTACTAATTGTGAGAAACTATTTGAAATCTCATTTTCTGGATAATTGAGAGAATTAAGTTCAAGTTGACACTACAGTGTGAGACACTTCACTTCTACCAATAAAGATGATCAAACTTGTTTGAAGCGTTAAATGAAACAATTAGTACAGTATGTGCTGAATTTCTTGACCTTTTCTATTGGATTTATATTTTTTTATACAAAAAGGAAATTTCTCTTAGAATCTTGATCAAGGATATGACTAAATCCACCTTATTCTTTTTTAAATTAGTCAAAATGATTTTTAAATTATTCATGGATGTCCACATGTTTTTCTTCTGTGAAAGGAGTACTAAATATTTTTTCCTTTGAATTAAATGAACTGGCACATTTGCAAATGAATACTAGGAATTGAAATCAAAGTTGTCTATTTTTTTTGTCATTTCCATGACTGGATAATTTACAAAAAGAGAATATCTAATATAAAAGAGATGCTAATTGGTCTCTGCCACTCTGCAAATCGGTCACATTGATCTCATATGAAGCTGACTTAGGCCTAGTTTGATCAAACTATAGAAATTGTAAATTTTAAACTGGAGGTACAGTAAATTTCAGATGAGTGCAGCTTTCTCCTCTGTTGCAGCTCTAACATTTGTTTGGCATCATTTGTCTTAGCTCTGGAACTATTGTACTAACCTGACAATTTGGCAGAACAATGCCATATTAGAACCGGGCATTTTTAAGATCTGAATGGCAGAAATCCTGACCTGACCAGACCTTAATTGGGTTAGAGTAGATACCAAAGTGGCACCAATCAAATGTGCCTGAAACCTGAAATTAACCAGACACAATTCCAAATCTGATATAACGAGAACTGATTAAAAAGAATCATTAGAAGTGTATTGACCTACTTTTCCAGTGACCAATTCACTTGAATCAGACTCTGACTCAACCATCATTCTCTGTGGTCCAGTGACCTGAAGCAACCCAAATCAAGATTGTTTTATAACTGGAGAGGGCCTAGCTCCTGAGTCAATCTTAAAAACCTGACTGATGGAAAACCAAGTCAAACTAACCTGATGTTGATCCACACTAAACATAATTTTACTTGAACAAGAGTCAAACCATTTTTCTCTCTTATATATTAATTCATCTAACTTTCAGTTATGTATTCTTTTTGTTTATTGCAGATTTTGACATGTCAGAGGCTCAAATCGAGCATGCAATCACCATTGAAGGACTAGCACCTCGATTAGCTGCACTGAGAATTGAGCTGTGCCCAATACACATGAGTGAAGACTCTTTTTGGAAGATATATTTTGTTTTGTTGCACCCCAGACTCAGTAAACACGATGCGGACCTCTTGTCCACCCCTCAGGTTTCCTATTTAACCCTCCATTCTTGTATCTGTTACATAGGAAGCATTCTGCACTTTCCCAGTATTATCTTGTCCATACTGATGTTTTTTGGGGATTGAAATCTGGTGCCAAGTTAGTAATTGAGAAAATGATCTCCTGTTTCTCTTTTCCAGATTGTTGAAGCAAGAGCAATGCTAATGCAGTGTTTGCAAAGCAAATCTAAGCCAGAAGCAGAGAGGCCGGTTAAAAGTTACTTCACTTCAACTGTACCTGATGCAACTGGTTTTCCTACGACTGACATTGACACCGACAAGCATCCCATCCTATCAACAGAGATGCAGGTAGTAGACAAGTGCATCATACGAGAAGAACCATCGTGGGACCAACAACCTAAGAACATTGTCAGTGATTCACATATACATCCATTTCAAAATTTTGATGCTGAAGTGGACAGTGATGAGGATTGGTTCAATAAAGAGACAGAGTTGCAGGAAAACATTGCTACAATGCATGTAGGGACAGAAGAGGATGTCTCTTTTAGTGATCTTGAGGACGATGATTACTGTAAGAAATAAAAATATACCTATACCTACAAAAGCTCTTTCATCCACTTATCCCAGTTTATTGTGTGATAAGAGGGTGATATTGGTGTGACCTTAACTAAGGTTGCTTTTCCCTTTATTTTGTCTTTTTGGTACATGATTTGTTTTGTTGTACATACGAAAGTCATTCTTTGTTACTTGGTGATTAATGTGATTAAGCTGTGAGGTGACCATATTTTTGTGGACTATATTTATTAAGTGCAACTTTTTTTTTTGGTTGAGAACATATGAGAAGCCAATAATGTCTATCGTAATTAACAGGAAGGCTTGTGCTTTTTTACCCTTTGATTTCTTATTACATTCTTATTCCAAAACAAGAAACGGATGAGCTCTAGGTGAATGGTTGTTAATGGTAATTTCTCGGTTTTTTCATGGCATCTAGCAAAAGATAGTGAACTAATGATGTTTCTTGTCGGCTTTATATATTTCAGTTGCATTCATCATTTATACTACAAAATTATCAAAAAAATAATATAATTGCTGTACTTGAATTACTTCCGACGTACATTGAATCTAACTAATTATTCTTTATTTTGTCATAATGTATATCCGGTCAACTTGATATTATTGATTGAGTTTAAAAATTATACTTTCTCATATATTGTTGGTTATAAGAGAGGGATCCGATTACACCTTTTTTGATGACACACTTTGACACCTACCATTTTCAAAGTCCAAATAGTCGATTCAAACCATTCAACATGATGGATATATTAAAATGTGCTTGGAGATCAAATTTTACATTTTTTTGAATTTTTGTGCTATTTATTAAGATGGTTACAAAAATCGTTGTTTTTAGACCATTGAAAAACAGCGATTTTGTAACCATCTTAATAAATAGTAAAAAAATTCAAAAAAATGTAAAATTTGATCTCCAAGTACATTTTAATATGGTGATCGTGTTGAACGGTTCGGATCGACTGTTTGGATTTTGAAATCGTAAAATTGACCTATATAAAAAACGGTGTCATGACGTGTCACCAAAAAAAGTGTAATTGGATCCCTCCTCTTGTTATAATTTCATATAATCATATTAATAATCTACTATGTTGACTTACAATGAATAAAAAATGTCTGTTGCAAATTGCT
Organism: Carex kokanica; assembly: GCA_025461125.1. NCBI lineage: Eukaryota > Viridiplantae > Streptophyta > Magnoliopsida > Poales > Cyperaceae > Carex > Carex kokanica. The sequence goes on along the minus strand of JAJGRX010000829.1, from coordinate 2,043,843 downwards.
TAGCACTGAAGCACATAAGATAACACGAAAGCCATTTGCTGACCGTGACAAAATTGAAATAGAAATTTATTATAGCGTACATTTTTTATGTATCAAATTTGTTACAATTTGAAAATGATGGTCATTAATAGAATGTTGATAGAACTGAACCATTAAGTTTTTAGTGATCAAATGCTGATCGAATGAATCGTTAAATTAATTGCTTGATCAATCAGTTTCTCCTTTATGCACGAATTATCCAAGTTATAGATACACACATATAATTATAAAATTTTGATTAGGATACGTATCATAAGCTTTTACGGTTATTATTTTTAATAAACTAACATCCTACAACAAATTATTGTGCTCGCATCCTTGTAAAGGAGGTAATTTGTTTTGATCCAAACTCCCCTTTTCATCAATCCCGGCAAAGTACTGGGTTTTAAAAATAGCCGAATATGTTAGGTTATAGTTCTCACTTCTGCCTTTTTAATTTTATTTCAAAAAAATTTGTGAGGGTGCTGAATGGTCATGGCAAAGAGTTTGGAGAAGTGTAAAGCAAGATCTTTTCAATTCGGGTCCAAGTATCACAAAAAGTTTTTGCAATGATATATTTCTATTGTGTACACATAATGTGCTAGCTTATTCATAGAGAAAAATTGAGGCAAAAATATCAAGTATATTTCAATTTAGCTAAAAAAGGTGTATTTTATTAATTTGTGAGTAAAGATATCTTGAATTAGGGCTGCTAATGAGCCGAGCCGGCTCATGAACCAATGAGTTGAGTGGCTCAATAAATTGTATTGAGCCAGGTCCTAAACTAAATAAAACCTGAACTCAACTCGGCTCATATTTTATCACTCAAACCGAGACGAGCCTAAGCCGAGCCGAACTGGCTCATGAGCCAATGAGTCTCTTCTTTTTGTGCTTGTTGATGTAATAGGCTGAGGGCTGAAAAAAAAAAATATAATTTCTTTGCGGCGCGTTTTACGCTTGGCATTATGCGTGAGCGAGATTTAGATGTATTAAAAATAACAGTCGTATTATTATTTTTGTAGATTCGTAAAAATATATTTAAAATTTTGAATACATGTATTCAAAAATACTGTACAAACGTGCATATGATTCACACTTAACAAAAACTTTTGTAAAAGGCCAAAAAAAATCAATTATTTGGTTCAAGCTTTTACAAAATATATAATTTATCGTTAACATTGTATACGTATTTCTTTCGTAAGAGGCCAAGAAAAAAAATTTGGATCTAGCTTTAAAAAAAAATTTAGCGACATTTGACAACAAAGTATTGTCTAATAGTTGTTTAATTACTATTTAAGGGTGAGGTGTTAGAGAATTTGAAATCGTTTTTATCTGTTCAATCACATTATTTTAAAGTTTGATTTGAATTCGGTTCAATCGCATTATTATAAAAAACTTGATTTGAATTCGGTTCAATTACATTATTTTAAAACTTGATTTGAATAGTTTAGGTAAGGTTATGACTTGTAATTAAGTAAATATTTGTTTTTCTAATTCTTGGAATGAGTTGAGCTCACGAGTTATGACATGAGTTGGGCTCGCGAGTTATGAGTCGAGCTGAAAGCTCAAACTCATTAAATTGAGCCGAGCATTGTTCTTCAAGACTGAGCCGAGTCCGAGTTGAGCCGAATTAGTTATATGACAAGCCGAGCTTGGCTCGTTAGCAACCCTATCTTGAATCAATCTAGGACAAATTTCACGTCCATACCTGTCAATTCATTAATTCCTTACATGCAGACGATAATTCGAAAATTATTGAAGCAAAAATATGATGAGATGACACGATGCATGACCTTACGACTATGCATAAGCTGATTGTTGTAGAAATAGCAAACGGAAGCAATTTACAGAAGACTGGAGCTCTTACAACGCAAGACCTTAATATCAAAAACAAAGATCCAAAATAGGTTCAATCCAATTGCATGATCCATTATTATAAACATAGCTAGTCTAATGACATGTTCTGAGCATCTGACCATAGCATAAGGGTTGACAGGAGAGCAATAGTTGCCGTCTCTACTCTGAGCCGACATGCACCTAAACCCACTGGTGTTGCACCAGCGGCTTTCATCATCTTTAACTCTTCCTCTGTAAAATCTACAACGTAAAATTGTTACAAGTTACCTATTACGGCACATAAATAAAGAACAAACCTGAAGTGTGGTAGTTCGCGGGATAATGGACCCTAGCAACCCCATCCAAAACTGACTTTCTTAAGCAGGTAGAGTGGTAGAGATAGACTAGTTAAATTCAATGACAATGCCGGTTAAGTTGGTACCAGATTAGGATCCCCACATGGATCCTATAAGGCCTGTCTGGAAAGTAGTAACACTTTCATATAGAGGAAATAATCAATTTTAAGTTTCTAATTGAATTCAGATTTTAAAGGAGGAGAAAAAAATGGAAATTTCAAGTACCCCCTTCAGGTCCAACAATTAGAACTCCACTCTCTTTGACGGTGGAGTTTGACAAAATATTAAAAAGAGGAGTCGCTTCTGCTACTGCTATAAATGAAGGTTTTGACTGCGAAACCTTAAGCATTAAAAAACAAAATAACATGAATTATCCCATCATAAAATATCACAACACGTAAGTGAACAGAGATCGATACTAAAAGACATAAGATGTAGGTATAAACTTACAATTGGCAAAAGATCAGTAATATCCATTGGAGAATTTACAGCCATTTGATGAAGCCGCTGACCTGGTAAATAACAATTCCTGAACATTAATATGTACTTAACAAGCCCTAAAATTATATTTAGGCACAATTTACTTCTACAACCATAATGTTAGGGAAAACGGAAAGTACAAGTACATTGTTTAACTGCAGCTAACATCACACGCTGTAACCTGTCTACTTTATTTTCTGAAATAGCACAGCATCTTTCTGTTAGTAAAGGTGTTACACTGCTAGCTCCTAGTTCCTATTTGCACAATAAAGAAAATAAGTAAAAGAGGGAGAGAGTAAAACTAAAAATCCAATACCCCCTCCAAAAAAAAAAAAAAAAAATTCCCCATGGTTTGTGAATATGACTATCTAATTTTATTAATTTTGGTACACATGCAGAAGGAGATTTTCAACGGCAAAATATATGAAAAACCAACTCTTGTGATAGACAATGGCCAATGCATTAAGAATATAATAAGAAATTACATACAGTACATTTCTCGATGAGCCAATCTGCTCTCCCACCCTTCAAAGTCCCTGACAAAAGGTATCATTTAATTTAAATTGATAAAACTAAACAATTTAAATTTAATTTGGAGAAGTAAAAAGGGAGTACAGAACTCACCAAAGGCTGCAAAAACATGCCACTGCATGCCATAAGGAGCAACAGTTATCGGATCTTTAACAGCAACTATATCTGACCCATTTTTGTCTATTCTCTGTATAGTTCCCTCAACTAGACAACCCGACCCATCAAATAGCTCCACCCTTGCAATTATAAAAGAAACTTACACATCTTTAATCCAAGAAAACAGCATTACATTTTCATATTAGCATTAGAATGAACAGTAAACCTTTAATACAAAAATTGAGAGAAACCAACCTATCATTTATGCTCAGGCGGAGGACACGCGTCATGTGCCAGAACTCATCTCCTTGTATCCTAACAACATCTCCCTGCATTGTAAATAAAAAAAAAAAAAGCAATCAAAAGAACTTTGGCAGTACAAAAACAACGAACGCAACCTGTTCGACGAAATGCCTGAGAGAACTACCTCGGAGGAGGGAAGGGAAGGGGAATGGAAACGAGGGAGACCGCCGCGAGACTGGTTGACCTTTGGTTGGGAACTTGATGAACGAGCACCTACAACACCGCGAGGCACTATCCGACGGTGTAAAAGCACCGGAAGGGAAAATCGGACGGATGCCGTACGCATCACTCCCACTTAGATTTGGCACGCATGATTCATCCTTCTAACGGCACCTGTTATTTATCATACGATCGAATCAAAATACTAAGCCTTAACGGGCCGTTTATATTTCGGGCCTGATGGGCTTCACAATAGATACTTATCAGAACCCCTCATTTTAGATTGTTTTAATATCTGTACCATTTCGGTTTATATTTTAAAGTAGATTTATTAGTTAATTGAAATAAGTATGGTATGAAGTATGAACCAGTGCGGCAGGGACTGGCCGTTCCGTTCCGAGTTCGGATCTAGTGAAGTAACTCAATTTTTGTGTTTTAGATCAGGACCGTCCGATTCGAATCCGCGAAAATCCATCCGCGAAGTGAGCACACACATCCCGACGACAAATTCGAATCCCGAGACGATCTCGAGCGATGAATTCGAATCGGGCGGTCTCGATCCAAAACCCAAAAATTGAGTTATTTTAGGGGATCCGGACCCGTTCCGTTCCACAGGTCAGATAGAGGCGAGATGTTAAAATAGTATATCTATTCTTATTCCATTTGCTAGAAACTAATAACAGTATTTTTTTTGTGTGTTAATTTGATTACATATGAAAAAGATAACTGTTATAAACTTTTAATGAAAGTGAATATTGTTAGCCTGAAGTTAATAATATATGGTTGCACTCTATATAAATTTGATTAACTATTATTAATACACTAATGATACTATATGCTTATAAGTTATTTTTACAATTTTAAAATTCAAACTGTCAATCCGAACTGTTCAGATATGTCATACTGAATTTGAGATGAAAACCGATCTGATTCAGAAAGTGTTCAGCTGGTGTGAAGTGTGATTCATAACGGGCCATTTAAATGCCATCTAAGATAAGTTCTGATGTTCCCAAAAATATAAAAAAAAAAAAAAAAAAAAAATAGAAAGAGATTGGTTATGAACTTGTGATATGTTGGCATAATACAGTGGTCCAAACCATTTCTCTTTTTCCTTAGAAATTGCGAAAAAAGCAACCAAACAGTAATAACTAATAAGCACTATAAAATGTTTTCCTTTCTTTGTCAAATATACAGTGCCCTACTGTTCCTACTGGTTTGGAAATTGGAATATGACCAGTTTATGATTTATGACCTCAATTAAATATGATTTATGAATGACAAACTTCTAATCTACTCTCCTTGCTAAAAGATTAATAAAATAAAAACAAGGATTGACAGCTGTGGGATTTGAACCCACGCCCTTTCGGACCAGAGCCTAAATCTGGCGCCTTAGACCACTCGGCCAAACTGTCGTGTTTTATTTTCTTAATGGTATTAAATTTTTGTTCCCTTTCATTTAAAGAGCCTTTCTCATCTCTTACAATGACCTCTTTATGAAAAACTGAAAGAAAGAATTTTATTATACATCCTTTTTGAAGTAGTTATTGACCATCAGTTTCATTGAAACTATTGAGATCACGTTGAGCGTTTGAATCGATTGTTTGGACTTTGAAAACGAAGATAAAAATGTGAGATATAATTGAAGCACGAGAACAATGGAGCATTTTAACCCTACTCTTATTCTAATTAAATACTGCCTATTTAAAATGAACCGGGCCATCATTGACCACTTTAAAAACAACCAGACCTGACCTACTTGTACCATCAAACATGCTTGCTAGGTACCACAAAAGCAAATGTATCAAACTTTACTCATTACATCAATCACTCACAAAGCAACTGAACATATATCTCAACATCTCCACAAACAAACACATCATCATTTGACAAAAAATATTCTCTTTTTCCATTTTATCATCAGCATTTCATATCCAATATCTAAATATCCGTGTAGATATGAATGAATACTGATATAATTTTACGTTTCAATTATCCGTATCCGAATAGTAGATATATACCATATATTTTAATATATATTATGAAAAATTAATGTTATTCACCATTATAATTAGATAAATATTATGAATATGATTTTACCACTATCCACTCCGAATCTGCTCCGTTTTCACCCCTAATATTGGACGATTGAGATCAGAAAAAAACTCGGTCCCTACTTTTCTGGGGGAACAACAGCCGGTATGATCACATGAACATGAATTTTGATAGGGGTAGTAGAAAGTTTGGACATAGGAATAGAAACCTAATGTTGAAAATGTGATACAAAAAAACAGGTAAATGCCCAATAAAGAAAGAAAATGTTATACTTGGCAAAATCATTTGCTGTAAAGATTGTTTTCCAAGGAAATTATATTTTGTTCAATAAAACATACAATCCAGCACGCACTAGTTAGTCTTAAATAAAACATAAAGATACATCAGACCTGACAGTCCAGCTAAAAAAAACGAACAAATAAAAGAAACACATAACACCGAACCCTTCATAACATCTTAACTTACAAACCAAATCAAACCCTAAAGGGAACAAAAAAAGGTTTAAACATAAGAGATTTTACTCAAGTGGTTAACAAGTATTGAACCGAGATCTTCATGTGATTTATAACTCTCAGGTCTTGGGCTACTACCTGCACTACTTGACAAAGATCCAAAAGAGGATTTCTGCAACACGCCAGTAGGCGATGAAACATGTCTCGGGCTCAAATCCAAATCCCAGGTGTCCGTTAAGAGGTTGAATCCCTTGCTTTGATCTTTTGTTAAGCTGGTATTATGGGTCCCACAATTTTTGTTTAAGACTTCACCCAGAGGTCCACCCATGGAAGGGGTGGATATTGAGAGCTGGGTTGTCTCTGACTGTGTTTCTTCTTGTAATTCAGGCCATGAATTGTATGATTGATACTGTTGATTTGGGTTAGTATTGGGCCAGGTGTCAATGAAGTCACGAAGGGTGTGGGACCCAAACTCTGATGCGGAGGAGTCCGTTTCTGGGAAGGTGTTGGGACTCCCCTGTTGCTTTGCAAAGGGAAGTATTGGAGTTAGTAAGGAGAGGCTCTCTTGTTCTCTATCAGCCAATGTTCTGTAAAACAATTATGAGTTAAAAATAGTTTCTCAAGTAATAACATGTAACAATTAAAATAGAAATTGCACCAGGTTATATTGCCTATGGAAGACAGTTATTTCGTAAAACCTAATGTAAATATATTAACAATTTATCATGGTCAGGTATATTTCAATCTTACGAGTTACGACTAAAATAACTACTCTGATGCTTCAGCACCAGAAGAAGAAATGGGAAATTCTTAAACCACTCAGAACCACTTGACAAATTTACAAGTTTATACTAAAAAGAGTATTAAAGGCAAGACAAAAGCAATGCACCATTTATACTGGGTCCATCTACACTCAGAATGGAGTTAAAATATAAGATTATACCTATCCAGCGGCGGATCTGAGCAAGAAGCAGAAAGATCTGTGCCGAGGTCATTGGTCTGAGGCTGCGTTGATGCTGACGTGGCAGCAGTAGCACTCGCTGGTTTGGAGGCGTTAGTGGTGGTGTTCGATTTAGTAGAAGAGGAACGGTTGGAGTTAGTTTCCACATGCTTTCTTGAACGGTGGCGGCCACGGTTGATGTGCCGCTCACAGTATTTCTGGTCAGCTACTGCATCCCTTGAGCACCTCCATTTCTTGCCATCTGTTCTTCTGCACCTCCCTGGTTCTGGGTCGCCGGCCCCACCCGTCATTGTTAGAGCATATCCCATTGTGTATGGATGGCCTCCCCACCCCGCTAACCAAAGAAAAATCAAAAGATTAGTAAATAATTGACAGAGTAAAAGCAGAAAAAAAAAAAAAGTAAAAAAGAAAAAATCTGCATTTGGTTTGACAAACTAATACTCCAAATGATAATTACCGCTCTTGTTTCTACACTACCTATACCTACTTTGATCCATTATAAGGTTCAATTTGGTACCGGTCATATAACCTTAACTGGTATAATTAGCAGCTGTTAAGGCTTAAGACCATTAGGCCCTTCCCACAAAAGCAATATTCTGTAAACGTTATTTCAGACTCTAATTTCAAATTTAACAGTGAGGAGGGATCCAATGCCGATGTCATCTGTGTCAGACAGTGCCAACTTTGTACTCTTAAATTTACAGATTTAAACTGCGAGATGTGTTTTATATTATTTCAATACATGCATACAAAACATTGTAAAATTGTGATATTTTAAAGCGCCAATTTTGTTAGCTCTAGATGCACACAGCAAAATATAGTTGCAATGCTGTAATTTTTTGCGCAGGCCTAGTGTAACTTATCTATAATATTTTAAATTGAAGTTCTGTTATTTGAACATCTAAAAAATAGTGATTTAAGATTTTAAGTTTATTGCCACAAATTTGGCACCAAAAAGTTTGGCATTGGATCCCTAAAAAATTGTGCTGACACGTATTATTATTATTATTATTATTATTTCTTTTGGGGGTTGTTGGTGGGGAGTAAAAAGAGCTTACAGGTGGGGCCGGGGGAACCAAAAAAGGCAGAAGAAGAATAAGCAGGGGTAAAGCCGGGAGAAGCGAGGCTTCGTCTTAAAGGGAGAAGAAGACTAGGAGGAATAGCCACATTTGCAGATAAGTACTTGTAAATTAAAGCTTGGTGTTCTAGCTCCATCCATTGGGAAGGTGTGAACGGTCCCTTCACTCGTCCCATTGCCCCTTGCATACTTGCATTTACAGCCCCTGAAAATATCATAAATTATTACGCACACTAATTGCCATTTGGCACTGTAAATAGCACAGTGTGGGAGTGTTAAAGAGAGATTGTTTTTTTATGAGAGAATAAGACAATTAAATGATTTGGATTTTAAAGAGGCCACACCAACAAAAAAAAAATCACAAGAAAAGAGAGAGAGAGAGATTTTAGAGGCCACAGAAGAAGTGAGAGCATCTAGAGTTGCTCCATTTTCCTAGTTGGATAAAGAGTACCAGTAGCTTCTATTGCTTCTTTCCCATAATATTGCATTTCAACAAAAAATTTAAGGCATTTGTGCACGTCATTTTTAAAACAAGTCACATCCGAGAAATACAAGAAGATAACGAACAAACCAAAAAAAAAAAAAAGTTGCTTTCGGAAAGGGAAAAAGGAAAATAAATACTGCGGATAGAAAATGGAGGGGAATAAACAAAAGTACCAAACAGTCAAAACGCTAAGCAATAAAACCTCTGATCCTAAAATAGCAGTTGGTTGAGAGAAAAAAATAATGGCAATCGTTTATAGTAAGAAGACAGAAAGTATTTGCCATTTGCTACCATCAGAATTTATAATCTTACTTGAGCTGGTTACAAACCAAATAAAAAGGTTTTTCCTAAAAACAGCCAATACGTTTCCCAAATACACTAAAATAGAAGCTTTCGTATTCCCGGGGGAAAAAAAAATCTCAAATCACACTTCTAATCTAATACAAAGGGCTTTGTTAGTACCTTCATTTCTTAAATAGGACTGATTTGAAGGGTTATAGTAGTTGGAATGCAGAGAACCATCAGCGTTTGGCGAGGAAAAGCTCAACATCTGCCCCTCTCCGTTCGGAAAAAACGAGCTTGTCACCATTGAATCGTTCCTGGAAACCTTGGCGAACCGCCATTCACGTGCCTCCTCTGTTTCTATGCCACTGAACCTGTCGCGCTTGAACGAGCCAGATCCAAAGAGGATTGTTTCCCTGGGATTAAGTTCTGCTGTCTCTGAAGGTGAAACTAATGCACCTTCCATGAGAAGGGAGGGAGCTCTAGAGAGAGAATGGAGGTTTAGTGGAGTGTCCTGGCCTCCTGGGCTCATGTGAGAGAAAGGAGAAGAAAGAGAGCGAGAGAGAGAGGGGCAGTGATTTTATGAGTTAAATAAAAACTTTCGAGTGGGGATGAGGACGTTCCTATCCTCTCCAGTTGCTTCTTTTGTCCTGACGCCATTGAATATTCTCAACAATCTAAAACGTTGTTGCGCATCGGACGGTTCATATTGTTTTAAAGAAAAATGCTTTAATTTTCTATCTTGAAACAGAATCGTCTGATCTGAAATGAACGGCCAAAGTAACAAAAGAAAATTCAATTGTGCGATCTACAACTGAGGAGGATCCGAACCCAGAGCAAGAGTGGGATATTGAGCTCAGAAAACCAGGCTGGTTTTCATTTTGGGGAATTGGGGTCCGTCTGTATGAGGCTACGCAAAGTTAATATGAGAGAGAGTAGAGCACCCAAACCGGAGTTCCGGATCCACACGGGTTTGTTGGAATATTGGTTCCGACTTCTAATGGACCGGGTCCAGCCTTCTGAAATTAATGCTTGTTGATATCGTCTCATGAGAATTCGCATCCTCTGAGATATCTCAACTTTTGCGTGTTTTTTTTTGGAAAATATCAACCGTTCAAATGCGTTCTGTACGAATCTCAAAGCACAAATAATACAGGCCCTCTTCGCTATCTCCGAATAGGCACCGGACACGTCGGTCACGCAAAAATTGAGATATCTCAGAGGATACGCACTCGTCTCATGAAAGGTTATAATTGAGAGTAGGTCCGATGCCCATCGGACCTACCTTGGTTCGATGGGTGTGATGACCATCCAATCTGCATCAAGATTCGTGTACTCCGCATCAAAATCCGTGCAAGTCTGTATCAATTTTCGTGCACATAGATCTTGATGCTAATCGTACGGTGATAGAGCTAATTAAACCTAAATGTAGGTCCGATACCCATCGGACCTACTCCTATCTCGAAAGGTTAATAATCAATAGGGACTTGCCGCAATCGTGCTGCGCTAACCTGGACAGATGCTGGGGAAATGTAAGCGTAATTTTGCGAAACAACCGGAGAAGTCCTTCACCTACGGGTTTCAAATAAAAAAAAAAAAAAAAATGAATGCACGGCTTCTGATTAATTTTGCAGGAAACAGTAGAGAATGTTTCTAATATTGTTTTGATTTTTGTTCCAATATATTTTTGTCGAACAAATAATTTTAGGTGTATGCTATGATAATTAAGGGGTTTCTCAAAAGCATTGAACTCTTCTTCTTTTTTCCTTTCTCTTGAAAACTTTTGTGAACTTCCCCTGCTAGTGATAACAATCCGTAATCAGATACATGCAACGGTGTCGTTTTTATGATCCAAAGCTACAAAGAAAGGTGCTTATTATACCCAGAAACAAAGCTCCCTAGTCACTAGAAATGTGAAAAGATGCCTCACGTGCCGCATCACGGTGCGCTTATTTTATTTAAATAATATTTTATATTTGCTTGGGTCCAAGCTTTTTCGCTCCTGGCTTTTGTCTTGAACACCTTTTAGCATTTCTTGGTCAAACTAATGCAAGATTCCAGTGTTGGATTTTGCTCAACGAAGGAAAAAAATAATAGAGAGATGATGTGAGTGTGTGACAGTGTGTATTTGGGCAAGTGGCCAGCGGTTGTTCTTTTACATGAGAAAGAAATAAAAAGTGATAGTCGCTAGCTCTATTGAATGATGCATCCTTCTTCTCCTTTATTCATTCAAATAATGCAAAACTTTGCTTGACATCCATGGGGTGCATCATGCCATCATGCATCCTTTCTCCAAAGCCCCCTCTTTTTTCTAGGATCCCTTTTTGTCTCCTCTCCCCTCCCTTATTTCAAAAAGGAAAAAAAAAAATAAGGCCCAAAACTTCTCCCCTTAACTAATATTTTTTATACTTTTTTTGACTTGCAAATGGATTTGGTATTTCGATTCCAATGGACCGTTCGGCAACAAGAGAGGCTCAATCCGCTTCTTTTATCTCCCTTAGCTGCTTAATTCTATCGAACACTAATTTTTTAGCGCGAATTAAGATCACCTCTTTTAACCTCATTTTGTTCATATCTTAATTCTCTGAACCTCTATTATTTCTTTTAACTTCTTTAATTTTCATTCACGGATTAAGATAACCAAATATTTATTCCTTAGCGATCCTTGAACTCTTTTAATTGTTCGCTCTTAATTCGTTATTGCCGAACGCCCCGATAGTTTGAGCTCTCAAGAATTGAAAAGTGGACGAGGATTATCACCGACGGGTGGGACCCAGTGCTCGTAGTAACTCAGAAAGAGCCGCTAGATGAGACGAATCATATGATATCCATAGTCATGAGAGAGAGAGAGAGAAGGTTGTCATCATCAATGATGTGTTGATGGGAAATTGGGAATGCAACGACCAACGCGTGAGTGCGACCGGTCAATACTTTCTGGGCCCCACCCACCTCTTTTTTCTCATTGCTCGATTATCCATTTTTAGCAAACAGGTTTTACGTATAAAGTATCCGTACTGAAATTTACGTATATTTGGCCGTATTCCCTGCTGCCTTTATTGATACCGCGAAGATCAGAATTCAGAACCATTGTATATTTGTATGGTAGCTGTCCATAGAGACCATAACAAGCATTTCAACACTTCAAAGTTAAAAGACTTGATTCGCAAGCTGCAATTACTATTTTTTTTTTTCGTTTGTTTTCAAAAACCGAATTTCATTAAAAAAAATAGTTCGTATCATTTATAATTGGCAGAACCAAAGCACGCATGAAGAAAATTCAGGATGTAAATATAATTTTTAATTAATTTGAAGACAATATATTGTTTACAATCAATTTTTTACTACATATATATTTGAGATGGACTTAGCTACTTCATGAAGTAAAACGACTTTGTACTTCACGCCATATCTTCATTTTCAAAGTTCAAATAGTCGATTCGAACCTTCCAACATGTTCTTCATATTGAAATGTACTTGGAGACCAAATTTTACATTTTTTGGAATTTTTTTACTATTTATTAAGCCACTTTGAAAATCTGAAAATCCTTATGAACAGTAAAAAACAGTAAAAATTTCTGGACCGCCGGATCAGTGATTTTCAAAGTGGCTTAATAAATAGTAAAAAAATTCCAAAAAATGTAAAATTTGGTCTCCAAGCACATATCAATATGGAGAACAACTTGAGCGGTTCGGATCGGTCGTTTGGATTTTGAAAACTCAAATAATGAGGCGTGGAGCACCAAGTCGTTTTACTCCATGAAGTAGCTAAGCCCAGCACTATATATTTTGTGCAATAATATTTACGTAGGACTAAGAGTACAGTACCATACATAGCGCATATTAGTCTGTATTACGAATTAATATTTTTGTTTTTAAAATTTAAATAGATTATTTGAAAATTTTCATATTATCTGTTTGAATAGATAAAAAAATCACTATTTTTTAACGATCTAGAGTCTTTAAATCAAATCATTTTTTTCTATCTAAAAAAATAAGAAAATGAATCTAATAATTGTAAAATTTGATCTACAAGTTTTATGTTAAGTTCATATTAAACGGTTCAGATTGATTGTTCGGACTTTAAAAAATAGAGATATTATTCTCCGATACGGATCAGTATGCATTGTGCACAATACCATAGCCTCACTCTTTGTGTAATTATTTTGTGCAAGAGGGAGGCGAGTGCTTGTAAAAAATTGATTTAAAGGTGAGAGTAAAATTGTTCCATAACATCGATATCTTCGTTGATACTTTCATCGATAATAACCACATTTAAAAAATAACTACCTCCGTAATCATACTGTCAACAATAATTATTTTTTTATGCTCGCCATTAAAATATATTTTGTTCCTTAACCTTGCTTCCACCTAGCTCCGACATTTTTATTAATACCCTAAAAAATATATATATATATCAAATATGTCCTCACTTTGAATTTTTTTTTAAATATGCCCTAACCTCCCCCATTATCGGGCGGTCCATTGATGCTAGCAAACCACCCCTTTGTTAGGCGGTTCCCTTCCTCTAGCTAACCGCCCAGTGGCTGGGCGGTTCCCCTATTTTTTTTTTTTTAAACCCCCAGCGCCCCTCCCCCCTATAACCCTACCCGCCCCCCAACCCTGCCTCCTACCTGACTCGAGAAGCACCCCAGCGCCCCACCCCCGCCCACCCCTGGCCTCCCCTCCCCCCTGTACCCGGCCTCTCCTCCTTTCTACCCAGCCGCCCCTCCCCTCCCCCACCCCGCCACCACAACCTCCACACCCCTTACCGAACCAGCCCCCCCACCTCAGCCACGGCCTCCCTCTCTCGGCCAACTCTCTCTCTCTCTCTCGGCCACCCTCTCTCTCTCTCTCGATCGAATTTTTTCAGGTACGTTTACGTTATTAATTTATTTTTTGTAGAATTAAGAGGGTTTAGTTTAGACGTTGAATTGCTGTGTGCGAGTTGTTGATTTTTCTGACGCGAGGAAGTTGATAAAAAATAGGGTTTAGGGTTTGGTTTAGACATTGAATTGTCGTGTGCAGGTTGTTGATTTTCCCGACGAGAGTAAGTTGATAAAAATTAGAGTTTAGGGTTCAGTTTAGAAATTGAATTGCCGTGTGCGGGTTGTTGATTTTTCCGACGCGAGTAAGTTGATAAAAATTAGGGTTTAGGGTTGAGGGTTTAATTTATAAATGAAATTATTTAATTGCGGCCTAATTTAGAGGGCTTAGTTTATAAATTAAATTACGGTTTAATTAGGATTAGGGTTTAATTTGTGAAATTTAAGTTATTTGAAAATTATGCAGTGCAGATACTATGAAGAGGGGGGATAGTTCGTCCAGCGTAGAGGCTCCCAGTGCATCCAGTGTAGAGGCATCTAGAGTAGAGGCTCTCGGTGCAGAGCACCACACACATGCAACTGATACATTCAACCCTCTTCTATGGATTCTACACGTTCAGCACCGGTCGCGCTCGCAGCTACAGAGGTACGTTGGTTTTTAAGCAATTTAGTTCAAATTACAGATTTTTAATATGTCATATAGTAAGTCGTTTAGACTGGACTCATTGTTAAATGCAGGACGAGATGATGTTGACCTTGAGACATCGCACCCCCGGGATACCGTATGTCGGTCATCCTTTGATGGAGTCGTGCATTATGAATCTCGGGTTGTATCAGCTCGCTATGCCTCAGGGTCAGATCGACCAGGCTCTTATGAGCGGGCTCGCGGAGGAGGTTCACGTGAGACGTGTACAACCGCCCAAGGACCGCCATCCACCTCGTAGGTTGGATCTCTCTGGTCGTCGCCCTCGTCCTCGTCATTAGGTTTTTTTATGTTTTGTAGTTTGATAGGTTTCTACTATTGTGTATTCGGTCTGGACTGTTTTGCCTGAGTTGTGGACATTTATTTTACGTAGTTTGGATTTTTTTTATGTGGACTTACGATTTAGATTACATATTTTTCACTGTTTATCACATTAGCCAAATCGACAATCAGTACAACAGTTGTATAACCGCATCCAAACTCAACTCAATTTTATTGAAAATTACAATAAAAAAATTAAGCACTTTCCTTCATTTTTATAGAAAATCTACAATAAAAAAAATATATATCAATATATATTTCCTTACAATAATATATATCTTAATAAACAAAATATATCTTAAACAATATATACATTTAAAAAAATATATACCAATATATATTTCCTTATAAATATATATATCTTAAAAAAGAAAAATATATCTTAACAATATATACATTTCCTTATAAATATATATATCTTAAAAAAGAAAAATATATCTTAACAATATATACATCTTAAAAATATATATATATATATATATATATATATATATATATATATATATATCAATATACATTTCCTTATAAAAATATATACCTTAACAAACAACAATATATCTTAAATATATATATATATATATATATATATATATATATAGATGGACTTAGCTACTTCATGGAGTAAAACGACTTTGTACTCCACACCATATCTTCATTTTCAAAGTTCAAATAGTCGATTCGAACCTTCCAACATGTTCTTCATATTGAAATGTACTTGGAGACCAAATTTTACATTTTTTGGAATTTTTTTACTATTTATTAAGCCACTTTGAAAATCTGAAAATCCGGATGAACAGTAAAAAACAGTAAAAATTTCTAGACCGCCGGATCAGTGATTTTCAAAGTGGCTTAATAAATAGTAAAAAAATTCCAAAAAATGTAAAATTTGGTCTCCAAGCACATATCAATATGGAGAACAACTTGAACGGTCCGGATCGGTCGTTTGGATTTTTAAAATGAAAATAATGAGGCATGGAGCACCAAGTCGTTTTACTCCATGAAGTAGCTAAGCCCAGCACTATATATATATATATATATCAATATATATATTTCCTTATAAAATTTGAAAAAAATAAAATATAGGAAACTGCCCCACCTCTGAGCAGTTGGCTAGAGGAAGGGAACCGCCCAGCAAAGGGGCGGTTTTCTAGCATCAGTGGACGCCCCACAATGGGGCGGTTAGGGCATATTTGATATTTGTTTTTTTTAGGGTATTAATAAAAATGTCGGCACCTAGCTCCACCTTAGATTGTGATTAAGTTCATATGAAATAGTTAAAGAATTGCCATTCAATTATAAGGAAATAACTTGACATATTAATAGTATTTTATTGAATGCATGTAAAATAATACACTATTGATCGAATATGTAAAAATTTATATACATTGCAAGTGTTATTAATATTGTAAATCGTTAATTATGAGATTACAAAACATAAAATTATTTTTTCCAAGTAAATATTAGAAGTCATCCAACTCATTAACATTCATAGATAATTTTTTCATTCGGATTTCAAACATGCGATTTCCTACACAAAGAACATTACCTTTGCAACTCTACTAAAGAATATTGGTTCTCTAATTAAACTTAAAACTATTACATGACGAAACAACATGTATACAATTTTATTATTATTTAGCTATGTGATATACATATAGAATGGAGAATAGAGGAGAGATCAATTTACAATCATTAATTGTTTTGAGAATTTTGACGATGAACTTTTTTAAAATCAAATAAATTTGAAAATTGAAAAATAAATTTATGAGTATGTTATAGACATATAGTTTCATAATTAAATTTTATTCAATTTCAATATTACTCTGATGATGTATCTACAACTATTATATTTGGAACCGTTATATTATTAAGATTGTAGAATTACAAACTTAGCGCAATAACGAGAACTTCGTATCTACACACAAAGCTGCAAGTTCGACTCTCGAAAATAACATAGAAAAAGATACAATATTCCACAAATTTAATTGTTTCTCGTGGCTTTCTCTAAATCATCAAATGTGTTGTAATACAATATTCCACAAATTAACTATACCCATATATCAAGCTCTGCAGGGGCGGACCCAGGTGTATCTAGGGGGGCAGTTGAAATTCCCTCTGAATTTTGAGTTTTAGTGAAGATTTATCGATTCCGATCGACTTTGTTTCTCTCTAAAATTTTTTTTGCTCCCCTCTGAACGTTTTAAAATGAATTTGTTGAATTTTGATTGATAATTATAATTATAAGTCAAAGCATCAAAATTACAAGTCAAAACATTAGAAAATATAAGTTAAAGTATTATTTTTATCGAGTACTCAATTAGTTAATAGATTTAAACTTAATTAAATATTTAAATCCGATTCGATATTTTTTTTTTACCTTATAATGAAAATCATGAATCTGCCCTGAATTTCTACATAATATTTGTGACATTTGCCCGTGATAAGTTCAGTTCAATACGAACCCTAATTATAAAGTAAACGATCTAAATCTAACCCGCAATGGTCCCCAGTAAAATTCGTAACGGATCCGAATCCGAACCGAGAATGATAAATTCGCCTCCCAGTGGCCGACATAGAAGGGGTGGGGCCCAATCAAGCCGCATTGTAATTTGTAACTGCTCCCTTGGTCACGTCTCATTCGCCTTTGACACGTGTAATCCCACCTATGGACTAAAGTTTCTTATTTACTTCTAGCTCTTCGCATCAAGTGACAATTTTGCCCATCAACTAAAAGTATAAACCAAATGTTTCTATTTTGTTCCTCCATTGTACTTTCTTTTTTTTTTTAATTTTTTAATAACAAAATTTTCAAATTGTATGTCAACATAAAATCGTCAATATAATTAATATTAATTTATTTAATGCACATAAAATTTTCATGTTTTGCTTATGTTTTTATATGATTCAATTAGTTTAAAAATGGACATCCAAAAATTATCCAAATCAATGTATTTTTATAAATTTTTGATAACAATTAAAATAATGTTGAAATATCATAATTTTTCGTGTGTGCACAGCTCAGCATATTATATATACAATAGTTTTGTTCTTACGAATAAGTTTATAATTTAAAATTTAAAATTAATAAAATTTTAAAAATAAAATCGTGATGGAATCATACAGAAATGAAAGAATTTTTTTATAAACCATAATTAAAAAAAAATTTACGAAACCAAAATGAATACCTTTTTTTTTACAAAATCCATAAGAACCGAAAATCATTTCGGTCCGTTGTTTTTTTATTCCGGACTGAAATGGCATTTCGGTCCGATTCTTTTTTTTTATTTTCTGTGGCGGCTCATATGAAAACTTGTGAAACCAGTACCACAGAAAATCCAAAAAGAAAACCGGACCGGAATGTCATTTTCGTTCAGAATAAAAATAAAATAACGGATCAAAATGACATTTTAGTTCTTATGATTTAAAAAGAAAAAAAATTATGTTGGTTTCGTAATTTTTTTTTATTTAATTATGGTTTATAAAAAAAATCGAAATGAAATCATTGGAACCATCTTCAAAATAAATTTAGCCTAGCCCATGCCCCATGATAAGGCAACACAATCAACCACTTGCTCCTGCTCATAGGACCCACGATTAGTCAAAAAGAACCTACCAATTAATGATATTGATAGACCAAAAATGAAAACAAAGTATCTCCCGCTGAATTAGTTTTGGTATGAATCTCCAACTTCCACTTTGTCTTATTTTATTTTAGAGGATGGTTCAAATGTACCCACATTTTTGTGCTCCCAGTGCACCCACATTCTTTATCTCTGGTTTTAAAGTCCGAACAGCCGATTCGAGCCGCTCAACATAATCTTCATAATAAAATATGCTTGGAGACCAAATTTTATATTTTTTAGAATTTACTTACTATTTTTTTTGGATAGATACAAAATCACTTTATCGGATGGTCCAGAATCTTCTTAAAACAGTGATTTTGTATCTATCCAAAAAAAATAGTAAATAAATTCTAAAAAATATAAATTTGGTCTCCAAGTATATTTTATTATGAAGATTATGTTGAGCGGCTCGGATCGACTGTTCGAACTTTAAAAATGAAGATATATATATATATATATATATATATATTTTTTGGGTGCATTGGGAGCATAGAAATTTGGGTGCATTTGAACCCTCCTCTTTATTTTAATTGTCTTGTTACCTTGCGTTGTAAGTATGAGGATGTGTTTTAGTTTTGTTATGAATTGCCTGTTGTTTTGACTTAAAACTTTAGTTTAGTAATATCTGCTACGTATTAATCATCTCCAACCTGGCAATCCGCAAAAAATTAAAAACAGCTGTAAAGCACTGTTTAAAAATTAGGTTTCTTTTAATTTCTTAACCCCTCCATCTCAGAAATTGGGTCAGAGCTAATAGAAAAGGAGAACGAAGGGGGGCAGAGCCAATAGGAAAGAGAGAGAGAGAGTACCAACATGTCTAAAAGAAATCGTTTGCTTTTAAAGTAACTTAATAAGTTAGAAACTGTGTTACATTCCAGCAACTATATTAGCAATTAACACGTCATGTTAGCAATTTAAAAGAAATCACCATTGTTGTGTACTATATTTTTTTTTCCAAACAAGGAAAACAACACGCAACAATTTTAATAGCCAGACGTGCCAGTGAGGTCGAATTTTTTTGTTAATAACCATAAAAAAAAATTAAATTTCACAAAATACACACATTTTATGGAAATTTCCAGAAATAATCGATCCGCTGGACTATCTAGCACAAAATAGAATTTCTAATTTTTTTATTGTAATTAAATAGAAGATGTTCTGATTTTTTTATTTTTTCTATTGAAATATTATAAATATTTTTATATTTCTAGGAAAATAGATGGACTACTGTATAAATAAATTTACTAGAAAGTTTTGCGGCTGTAAAAAAAAATTAAAATATTTCTTGCTATGTCACTGGGGAAAAAATAAAAATATTTTGAATCTGAGTTATTTATCACAATCCAAAAATCACTTATGAGTGAATAAAAAAATATTGTGTTCATTTTAATAAATTCAAATTCTAAGGTAATCCATCTATTTCTTTAGAAGTGATTTTTGAAAAATATTGAAATATAAAATAATATAAAATAACATCTAGAGAAATAGATGGTGTATCTTAAAATTTGAATTTACTAGAAAAATCACGATAATTTTTTAATTTACCTGGAAGTGATTTTTGAACCGGAATTAATAATTCAGATCCAATACATTTTTATATTTTTTCCAGTAACACAGCAAGAAATATTTTAATTTTTTTTATAGCCGCAAAAAATTCTACCTAAAAAATATTGATCTAGGTTATTTGTTGCAGTATTTCTTGTAAATTCAATTCTATAATACTCCATCTATTTTCCAAAAAATATAAAAATATTTCTAATATTTAAATAGAAAAAATAAAAAATCATAACATCTTATATTTAATTAAATAAAACATAAAAAAATCATGTTTCCGCAGGATAATCCAGCGGATATAAGAAATCCATTGGATTATCTAGAGAAAAGAGCTCTTCCATTTCTTTTGGATTATCCAGCTGATTTGGGCTCGATTTCTGCTGGATATTCCAGCGGTTTAGTTATTTCTGGAATTTCCAAAAAAAAAAATGTGTATTTTGTGAAATTTGAATTTTTTTTATGATTATTTATAAAAAATTCGGGGGTCCGGGTCCTCTCAAGTCCAATTTAGATCTGGACCGTTCAATCATATTTCAAGCTTATTCGATCCTAGATAAAATGTATGAAACATTTTTTATTTAGTCAGGGAAGATCGAACGGTCCAGATCCAAACTCAAAATTTGAATTACTTTAGAGGATATGAATTGTCGAGTACATGGGTCGATTTTTAGAAATATAATTTGGTTTATTGATCTTCGATCGGCCACACATCAACGGTATTGTTGGTTCAATCTTTGATTGTTCATGACCGTAAATTAAACAGTGGCTTCTGTGAGAAGAGCGATCGAATCTCAAAACCACCATGTTACGAAGATACGAAGAAACACATCAGTCTCCAGCGCGTCCGTACACCGAAAGATAGGGGGCAAGGAAGCCCTCACCGGTACGTAAGCTGACTTGGGGTTTTTAGCTTTTTAGGGTGTGCGCCACTGAGCTAGTTCCTACGGCCTAGCTATGGCATCTACTATTTGCCTATGTACTTGTACTTGTAGGTCAAACATTAAAAGAATATAATTGCGTTATTTTGGAAAAAAAAAATAATGCAACCCCTGCCACTCTTTAAAAACATTCGGACCGGTCATTTTTAGCCGGTTCGTATTAAAATTGGGACCGTTAATTTTTAACCGGTTGGAAAAGAAATTAGAACCGGCTAAAAATTTGTTGATTTGAACATTTTTAAAAATACTCAACCGAGCTAAGTATAATTAATATTTTGTATTTAATGTTTTTGGATATTAATAAAAATCTCGGGATGAGAGAAGCATCCGACCAAACGGTACGTTGGAAGTGCAAACTTTGGCCAATGGTTACTCCAAAGTTAAAATATCAAAGTCTTCTTGTTTGTTTCTCCATCTAATACTGTTCATCATGGCCCCATTTCCTTTGGCTTGCGGCTCAATGATTAACGAAACATCAAAAGGCGGTCTGGATCCACTGTTGGTATAGTAGAAAGAAAGTTTGTTGCGGTTGATCTCTGACAAATAGGACCGACATTTGTGCTTTTCTCTTATAACAGACTGCCGATGGTTACCTGATATTAAATTATTATGTAAGAAAAACAGACAAGTCTGAAAACAAAATAATCAAGTTGCAAGCGGTGGTCTGGTGGGGCTGGCGAGTCCGGAAAGCATCACAAAGGCATTCACATCTTACATAAAAAAAAAAATGGCGACATAGAGGCAGAGCAAATAATATAGATGTTTTACGAAATTGTTCATCAAAGCTTGGAATTTACATACGACGTTTGGTTAAGGATCTGTTCGGCTGTTTACTGTGTGCGTGGAAAAAAAAAATTCACTCTGACTGATTTTTTTTTTCCCACGCACACAGTAAAATTCAATTCAATTCCTGTGCCCATGCCCATTCCTCTCTTGACCCTAAATGCACATTGTAGTTGTTTAAAACTAAGTATTATGTCATATACATACCTATACAAGTAAGAGTGGAGTCAGACTTTCAAAATATAAAAATCAGTCATAAAGAAATTTAATGTTGTGAATAAAGATAAATTTTTATAGTATTAATAGTATTTAAAATCATATATAAAATCATAAATTTTGAAAAAAAAAAATTGGGGTGTGGGGGAAGAGGGTTCAAATGACCCCATTCATTGCTAGTAGCTCCACCAATGTATATAAATCAATGAAGCAACTCTAGATAAAAGGGTCATACAATACAAAGGACAAAATGTATTAACTTTGTGCTTAATTTGAGATAAGCCTTTAATCTAAGGACAAAGTCAATATTCTTTGTGTGGAAAGTCGAAAATTAGAAAATGGAATGGCAGAATCCTTTCAAATTTCAATATCCACAGTTGATCTCTCATTTGAGTTTAAAATTAGAGTCTTCCACACAAAGAGCAAATTCTTTATGGATTCTCTAAGTTTTATTAAATAAAACGTTTCTAATTAGAGAAGGGTTAAATGTCCTATTGGTTTTGTGCCCCATCATGTCTCAACATCGTTATCTTTATTTTCAAAGTTTAAACAGTCGATCCAAATCGCTCAATATGATCTTCATATTAAAATATGCCTGGATACAAAATTTTATATTTTTTGATTTTTTTTCTATTTTTTAAAATATGTACAAAATCACTGTTTTTAGAAGATTCTGAATCATTAAAGATAGAGATTTTGTACCTCTCTCTAAACAATTAGCAAAAAGATAAATAATTCATTTTCTTTATAAGCTCGTAAAAAACTTATACAAAATTTGCAAAAAAATAAAAAACTTATACAATCGATGGTCGAAAATAAAATTTGAATTTAACAGTTCTGTCTTATAATTCAATTGTAAATTAAAACTATTAAAACCCAATTAGAGAAAATTCGACCTACCAATTGGTCTACGAGACAGCCGTGAGTACCACGGACACGGACACGGACACTTCCCTTGGGAGGGGTATTTAGAATTTAGCAAACCTACCTTGGTATAATGTGCTTATTATTTTATTAGCTAATTAGTGGTTGGATGGAGATGACTGAATGTTAGAGGAGAGAGACGAAGCAAGTCCCAAAGTGATAGAGTAGGCTTCAATGTTCAATCCAGTGTCTCTTGTCAGTATCTTAGTCAAGACAAACCTGTATCTATGATCTATCTAGCCAGTTTCCAACCCAAAACAAAGTAAATGCATCTTGCCGCAATAAATAAACAAATAAATATATTAGCATAATAAATAAGGGAATAGTGTAGTGCAGACATTATTGTAAAAGCGCCGTTACAGTGCTCCCACTCTGTACCTAGTTCTAGTACCTACAAATAAATATCAGTGTTCTAAATAGCGCGCTATAGCGTTTTTGGACTCCAAACGCTATAACATCAAAATACGTTATTTGCACTACGGCCGCTATAACGCTATAGCGGTCCACTATTTGCGCTATCTGCGCTATACAATATGGGTTTTTTTTTGTTTTTTTTTTAAGTAATTATATGGATTTTAAATAAAGATAAAAAAAAGCTCAAACCGAAATTGAATTTGTTGCTACTTGCTACAGATAAATCAATTTGAAATTGAGAATATAAATTGAAATTTGAATAGAAAAAAAGCCCAAACCAAAATTAAAATTTGAATAGAAAAAAAATAGATTATGTCATGAATCATGATGCTTAAGATATTTTTAATAAGAAAAATCGATAGTTTATGATATTACTATGGATATTTTGAACCGCAATTTGGACTTTGTACGGGTTCAATATGAATATTATAATTTCTTAATTACTTTGGTGTTATTTATTGTTCTATGAGACTTTAGATAATGTTGATATTTAGTACAAATATTGAATATACGGAATGTAAAAAAAAACGCTATTTGAAATAGCTTCCGCTATAGCGACGCTATTCGCTATAGCTTTTTTTGTAGCCTTTCCGCTATGACGCTATAAACGCTATTTAGAACCTTGATAAATCACAAGAGGCTCGGTGAGCTTAGGAACACCCTAGTTCTACTTCTAAAATAGTTTCAGATATCCCTTGCAAACCCAAGAAGGGAAGCAATGGCTTTGTTTAACAGAATTAGAATTAAATGCCGGAAAAGGGTGAAACCCGGCTTGTTGGAGAAGCACCACCTTTATGTCTTCGGGCATAATTCCATCCTTACATTGCTGAAATATATGAGAGAGGCAATGAATGAATCTTTCTAGATTCTAAAAATTATTAGTGACAATAGGGAACATATTTAAGCAAATCATGTACTATTGTTTTAGTAAGCATTTATTTTTGCAAGGATCCAAATTTTGTATTGAAGACCTTTGAATCCTCTCAAAAGAGACGCACACTAAAACAATAGTACATAATTTGCTTAAATATCGTGTCCTCAGAAAGAATATATGACTTGAAACAAATAACTTAATCAATTTGTTATTAATCATTCTATTGTGCACATACCTCTGCACGGAAGACGTCTAATGCAAAACCATTGAAGCAGCTAATAACAACTTGTTGAACATCTAGACCGAGTCCATCTAGTGCACTCATGGTGGAAAGCAGTAGACTCGGTCTACGTGCACAGAACATGTGATGTTGACTGCTCGGCCTTCTCTCAGGCTCACCTCAACCTTCACAAATCCACCAAATATATACATGGTTTGAAAAAATTAGTAAGCAAGGTCATAGAAGAGTGTTAGTTCTAGCATACCAGAGTTTGGTCTCACAAGGATAAAGAAAGAGTGTTTAAGGTATCCCCACGGTATAAAATTTGAACGAAAAAATCTAGCAACCCTTTCTTCGTACATTCATAATATGCTAATTATTATGATATGAACATATGATTCATATAAAAGACATCAGTAAATGTTGTTTCTTGCATTGAGATCTTTCTAAAAAAAAAAAAAAAAAATAGTGGACCGCCCCACAGTAGGGCGGTTTGGTATTTTTTTTTTTTTAGGCAGTGGACCGCCCCACGGGGGGGCGGTTCGTTGGAAAAGCTGACCGCCCCGCCCCTGGGTGGTTAGGTCATTTTTAAAAATAAAACTAAACTGAGGTTATATTTGATATTTTTCCTTTTTTTTTAGGTTATTAATAAAAATATCGGGCAAGCTTATAAAAAAAACATAACTACTACTCCTTTTAAAAAAAAATATTAGCCACATCCATATAAATTCAATTAAAACTACTAAATGAATATATTCAGAATCTAGACATAGTGTTATATCAAATCTTTATAGATTTAAAAATTTTTTGTAATTTTTTTATTAATAGTTCATGATTTTTTTTAGAAGTTAATTAGTTAGTTAGTTACGAATTGTAGCACAAATACCTACTTTAAAAAAAAAAAACTCAATGTAAATAGCTGGTGCCATCGTCTAACAATTCCAAAATTGGTACTACATATTGGAGACGCACATCATTTAAATCTATTGGCTCGAAAGTTTGGAATCAAGAGTAGGTCCGATGCCCATCGGACCTACCTTGGTTCGATGGGTGTAATGATCATTCGATCTGCATCAAGATTCGTGTGCTATGTATCAAAATTCGTGCAAGTCTGTATCAATTTCCGTGCTCATAGATCTTGATGCTAATCGTACGGTCCTGGAGCTAATTGAATCTAAATGTAGGTCCGATGTCCATCGGACCTACTCCTACCTCTGAAAGTTTAGGTGCAAAATTAAAACTATGTATTGACAGTAAGTGGCAATATATTTCGTTAAATATTATATCATATCATCTATTAAAAGAGTCCGCATCCTCTGGATTAACTCAAAAGAGTATCTTTTGAATTAATGGTTCTCGGCCGTCCGATTTTAAACGGAGCTAATATGATTCTTGTCTATAACGCATGAGACTCTTCAATAGTAGTACGAATCTAGTCTGTACGAATTTTAAAGCTGATTGAATGATCCAGAAATTTTTTTAGTTAATGTAGAGGATATGAATTCGGATATTTTTTATTTGTAGAAATTAATAAAAAAGAAGAGAGAAATAGAAAGAGTACATCAGTTCTTATACTAGTAGAAAGATCGGTAAAATTCTTACTGATTGAAAAGCCAGTTTGTTTTTTTTCCTTTCATTTTTTTAGTAAAATATAATTTTTTACAAAAATAGATAGAGTATCTTAAATTTTTGATATAATAGAAATATTCTATCTATTTTTTGAAAAACTTTTCATATTTTACTATAAATCTAATATAAGAATTCCCTCCATCTATACATCAGATTTAAAAAAAAAAAAAAAACTAAGTTTGAATCGGTAAATTTCCTACTGATCCAAACTTTTTGATTTTTTGAATCGGTATGAATTTTACCGATCTTTCTACCAATACAAGAAACAATATACTTTTTCTATTTCTCTCTTCTCTTCTATTAATTTCTACCAATAAAGAATTTCCTACGAATTCCTACTAAAAAAGGGTGTTGGAACCCATTCCCAGTAAAATGTTTGGTCCAATCAATCAGTATCGAACATAAGACCTGCATGCGACAAAGGAAACCCACCTTGAAAATGTAACATCTTTTTGGTTTGGTTTATCCTCTTTATTTATCAAGCATCGGAATTTAATAAATTATAACTAAAATACGACATTATTTTTTCTTGTTTAAGATTTATTGAGTGTTTTTTGGAGATAGGATACTTTTAGTTTCAATGAACTCTAGGACAGTACGATTAACATTAAATCTGTGTGCACGGAAATTGATACAGACTCGCACGGCTTTTGATGCGGAGTACACGAATCTTAATGCTGATCGGATGGTCATCACATCCATTGAACTGGTTTTTGTGAACTCCAATTTTTTAATTAACACTTTTAAATAATTAATTAATTGACTAAAAGTGGCCCTAGATTTTGAAATTTTGATTTGGAGTGTGACAAATTGCTTGTTTAAAAAATGAAGTGATATACATGTTCAATTATGATTCATCAACTTGCATGTGAGCTAATTTTCTTTTGAGACTTTTGCAAATGAAAATACCAGTACCTTTCCTTGTAATAAAAGAAGGTAAAATAATTATTACTTTATTGAGCCTAAATTTCCCTTCTTTTAATGCCCTTTTTTTTACATGGTGTTTTATGCGTCCCATGATTCCAATGACAAGTCTTCACAGTGCCCCATGCACATCTTTTGCTTTTTGTCTCTGCATGACCTCCGGATAATAAATATTTCTCATCTTTTAATGTTAGGTTTTACGTGGTGTAGCGAGAATTTTTTTTATAAACCATAATTAAAAAATATTTTTACGAAACCAACATGATATTTTTTTTATCAAAATCATAAGAACCGAAATGCCATTTCGGTCTTTTTTTTTTATTACGGACAGAAATGATATTTCGGTCCGGTCCCCTTTTTAGATTTTCTGTGGCGGCTCATATGAAAACTTGTGAAATCAGTACCACAGAAAATCCAAAAAGGAGAATAAAAAAAATAACGGACCGAAATGACATTTCAGTTCTTATGATTTTTGTAAAAAAAAAGTAATCATGTTGGTTTCGTATATATTTTTGTAATTATGGTTTATATAAAAAATTCTGGTGTAGCGATTCGGTAATTATTATTACAAATATTACAAATATTATCATTTGATTCGGTAATTATTATTTTTCCGAGAATTACTCCCATATAATTTAAAAAAATATGTATATCAGTAATTTTGTGTATTTATTGACTCTTATAATTTAAAATCATGACCCTCTTCCTGTTTGTTGTTGTGTGAAATATTAATTAAGGAAAAAAAATGAAAATTGACCGAGCATAAACAAAATTATCTAGTGAAATATAACCAAAATGTTTCTCATATATTGTCATAATTTCCGTCATAATTATACACAGAGATCGGCCCACATATAATCAAGGTAAGGCAACTATCTTATTCTCAATTTTGAAAACAAACTTTAAAGCATATACTATTGTCTCTTGCACTATTCATAAAATAACTTTGTCCGATCGTCTGTTGAGCCCATAATAAATTGTATTGTTGTGCAACTCATAATATTATCTGATTTAACTAATGAATTTGAATGCAGTTAGCTATTTGAATCTGATTATTTTTTATCTTTTGTCTTATCCAAATAAAAATCATGAGTCTGCTCTTGATTATATAGCAAACATGAGGAGGGTTAAAATACCTCATGTCTTTCATATCTTATCATGTCATGTATCTTTTATCTTCATTTTCAAAGTCCAACAGTCCATCTGAACCGATCAACCTGATCTCTAAATTATAATGTGTTTGGAGACTGATTTTTATATTTGTTTTTTTTTTTTTGAAATTTTTTAGATAGATACAAGATTAGTGTTTTTTATAGTTCAGAAACAGTGATTTTATACATATCTAAAAATAGTAAAAAGTTTCAAAAATATAAAATTTGGTCTCCACTCTTCAAATATATTTTAATATAGAAATCATGTTAATCATTTAGATTGACTCTTTAAACTTTTAAAAGTGACGATAAAAAATATTAGACAAATAAAATACGTAAAAAGACACAAGTTATTTTAACCCTACTCGTAAAACAAAATACGAATAGGAAGTTTAAGTAGCAGATAATATATGAGTAGAACTAGGGTGTCCCTAAGTTCACCAAGCTACTTTGTGAACTCAACTCTAAAACTTATCGGATTGGATTCAAACGACAAATCTAAACCGTTGAAATCCTTCTACTTTACGAGTGATGCATCTACGTGTCAAATTAATTTAGTATAAAGTCAAGTGGTCAAAATTAGAAGGTTTATAAATTAATTTTAATGCATTCATTTTTTGGACGCCTTTTGACCACTTGACTCTATACAAAATTAATTTTAAATTTTAATTTTTTTGCATGTAGACGCATCACTTATAAGGTAAAAGGATTTCAACGGTTTGGATTCATCA
Organism: Carex kokanica; assembly: GCA_025461125.1. NCBI lineage: Eukaryota > Viridiplantae > Streptophyta > Magnoliopsida > Poales > Cyperaceae > Carex > Carex kokanica. Next base: position 2,014,927 of record JAJGRX010000829.1, on the reverse strand, counting down.
TCTGAAATCAATTTAATAGATTTTAGAATTGAGTTCACAAATAGACTTGATGCACTCAGGAAAACCCTAGTTCTACTCGATAATATATATATATATATAAAATTATATTTCATTTTGCCCCTCCCGGCACAAAGTCGTCATCGATCTTGACTGAACCCTTCCTTCCCTTGATCTTAGGGAATTATTTAATTTGTTCAAATAAAAAAGAACTTTAGGAACCTTAAGTAAATAATACACCTAAAAGGGAAATGACATAGGTAATAGGTTAGGTACCCAATTGGCAGCTTGTAATGAGCTAGCGATGTCTAGGATGGATGGATAAGAGAACAAAATAGAAGTCTAAGACAGGTAGAATTGGAGGCTGTGTAGAAGAAGAAATTCAATGCAATTAGGATTCTCCTTTTCTTGCTTTGTCAATGTGCACATTCCCACACTACAGCATCTAGGACTAGGATCTCTTTGTGTAAGCTTGTTATTTTTAGAGAAAAGTTTCTAAGCTGTAAAACAACTCAGCACGCAACTGTGTTGTGTTTAATAATTTATTTTGCAGACATCAAACTGTAATAGAGACTTCTGGGAAGAGAGAGAGATTTTTGAACAGAAATACGTGTGAACAGAAATATAATGCAGCCCAAGTAATTTTTGTTTTTATTAAGTTCATATTTCGGTATTTTTCAAATCAGAATTGAATATGCGTCTCGTGCTATTGCACTAAATTCAGCGAGCATCGTGTATGAATTGGGGCTACTTTGTACACGGTTATCGAACTGTGTTTGTATTGAACTAATATATACGGTTAATTAAAACCAACTGTGTTAGATCACAAAAAAAGCACTGAAAATGGTGGTTTCTACACGGTCGAGTTAACCGTGTACAATGACTAGCGTTATATACACAGTTTCTACAAGTTATCCGTGTATTATTTTCTTGACCATATACAGTTTGTTATCTAGAACCGTGTATATTTGTGTGTTTTTTTTTAAAATGATTTATAATTGGCTATCATCCATATTTGCTAGCCATTAGACATACAATTAATATTATACATACATCATTCAATAAATATTCAACATAGAAAAATTGGTCATGGCCACCATTGTCTGAGCCTCGACGCAGCCTGAGAAGCCATCCACCACCTCAGCCACGCCGCAGACAGAGGCACCAGGGAAAAAAAAGATGCTTCTATGTAGTACTTATTTATGTAATTACTTTGTTTAATTTCTTGTGTTATTTTGCTTGTTTTTGAACAGATACTAATGCAAATATGTGTATGATATTGACTTTGATCTATATATCTTTTGCCTGTTTAATTTGTGTTAGTTCTTTGTTAGTTAATCTGTGTGTATATATATTTTTCCTTGTTAAATTTCTAGTTATAAACGTACATAAATAAATTAATATGATAACATGCATTTTTAAAATAAGAATGCAATTGAACTCAAAACACATGTATATCCAAATTGAATTAATACAAACAAATTTTGAACTGGTTCAAACGTTTAGTTGATCAAGGCACGATTGAATCTAACACGGATTTTAATAGTAATCCGTGTTTGGATATTTGAACAAAACTTACACAGATTCTAAACTATTAACCGTGTATGGAGGCCTCAAGTAGTACACGGTTAGGTATTAACAAACCATGTACAAATAAACATGACTTCCATACACGGTTCGAAACTAACGGACTGTCTGGGTATGTATGAGCTTTTTTTCGCACAAGCGCCTCCTCCTATTACACATTGTTAATGTGCAATTTTTTCACATTTGTGTGTAATATACAGTGTATGGTCGCGTTTTCAGTACCGGTGATTGAAGGAATCGGGAAGAAAACAATCAAGTGTTGTTCAGTTTCTCTTAGACCTTGAATCTTTATTCCCATCTTTCTTTCTGTTTGCATGTTATTTATCCAAATTAGTTTATTCCTATGATCTATTGCTTTATCTTTCTCCTCAAGTTTTTCAAATTAAAAATGTTAATTGCACTAATACAAAACATTAAATAGATTATACTTTTTTTGAAGGTTAAATAGATTATACTTATTTGTACTTATACTTGCATCTGAATATTAGAAAATTACCATGAAATCAAATTACATAATTTGTTTTTCTAATTATAAAAAAATGTTTAATTATCGTAAGTAAATGGTTTTTTTTCATTATTTTATATAATTAATATAATTACTCGACAAACCAAGGAGAAACTTTTAATATATTATACTTATACAATTTTATTTTATTTATATTTTCCTAAATTATGTTGTATGATAAAAAGTACACTTTAGATTCTTAGAATCAATCACAAACTATTAATAACTAGAGTAGGGTTAAAATGCACCATTGGTTTTGTGCATGCTCCACGTCTTTTTCTCCGTTTTCAAAGTTCAAACAATCGATCCAAACCGCTAAATATGATCTTCATATTAAAATGTGCTTGGAGACAAAATTTAATTTTTTTGAAATTTGTTTACTATTTTTTTAGATAGGTACAAAATCGCTGTTTTGGATGGTCCAGAATCTTCTAAAAACAGTGATTTTGTACCTATCTAAAAAAATAGTAAAAAAATTCCAAAAAAATATAAAATTTGATCTCCAAACACATTTTAATACAAAGATCATATTGAGTTGTTTGGATCGATTGTTCGAACTTTAAAAACGGAGAAAAAAACATGGAGCATGATTAGAGCACAAACCAATGGTGCATTTTAACCCTACTCTAATAACTATCAATCACAAAGTTAACATTGATAACAAGTCTTTCAAAAGAAAAATATTACAGATTTTATAGATATATGTCAATTTAGAATTTGGAATGGGTTTCCATGAATTAATTTGTGAATTTCAGTATTCGAAAAATTACACATCTGACAGAGTCCTGTGACAACCGAACATACTGTAGAGACAGTGGCAGATCATAATGTATTTGATTGGACGGTAAGCCACCGCTATCAATTGAAATTTTTCATTTTATCCTTTAAAATTTTGAAATTTTATAAAAATTAATACTATTAGTCCCCTCATAAAATAAAATTATATTATGCTAGCTCTCTCTATCTCAATTTTATAGAACTTTTATTTGGAATTTAATTCTCTCTAATGCATGGACTACAAAACTATTTAGCAAAGTTTTCTTTGTACTGTTATATTGCCATAAAGATATTCTTGCAAAGTTGCAACATTCTGTGTTTCCAAGCATGGTCCCTGCCTAACAAGTATCTCAATTTTGTAGTTGATGAATGAATCATGTGTAAAGAATAGCTACAAACATGCACGGCAAGTTGTTGCTATCATACATGCCAGTGGCGTAACAAACAGCTAATTAAAATTTCATATACCAAGATAGTGTGGTCGTTTCTCGTTAACCAAGGTATATCTTAGTTTGATGCATGCGCGCCTCACATGAGGAGGCGAGAATCTTTTTGATTAATTAAAGGTATTAGATAATTAACAATTAATTTGTTTGCATTATAATACTATAGTTAGATTTTATTATAGGAGATTAAACTATTCCTGCATGTTCCCAAGGTTGGGATTTGCGTAAAGAAAATATTTAATTAATTTCACATATAAAAGTAAAATACCACACCTGTTTAGATGGACTTGCTACTTGTTTTTTTTTTTGACAAGAAAAAGTGGAATGGACTTGCTACTTGTGTTCTAATGACAACAATTAACAGGTAGGTGCAAAACGGATCGGATATTATCTGTTCATATTCGAATCCGTATTTGAATTTTTACGGATTCGAATATTCATATACAAATAGTTTACGGATACAATACGGATGCACATATGATTTATGCGGATACAGATATAGATAATTATTTGTATCCGTATTTTTTCTAAAAGTTTTGGATATCCGTCTTTTCAGATCTGTCTGTATTTTCTAAATTCTTTGGGTATTCATTTGTTTTAGAATCATATTACTTTTGTTGGTAACTTTATATTAAGGATATAACTATATCAGTGATTAATTTCTGTTAATGAGAGATATATTTTTGTAATGACATAACAAGTATCATGGAAAAAATTATTTTCTTCACCATAATAATTAAAATATCTGAATTATATCCGTATTTTATGTTTCTATTTTCTAACGAGAAAGAATATTTCTTGAATAATACGTTAAATTTGCTACAATATTTAAATTAGAGATTCATATTAAATATATATTCGTATCAATTTAATATTCGATTTGTACTCATATTCATATAATATCCGATCCTGTATCCGTTTAATATTTGATCTGTATATATGTAAAATAAAATTGAATACACATATAATTTCAACACTATTGGATCCATATTTGAGCCGTTTGCACCCCTAGCTTTGGGAGTGTGTATCCTCTGAGATATCTCAATTTTTGCGTGACCAACGTGTACGGTGCAACGTAGGGCCGAGATTTTTATATATAAGAAAATAAATAAATAAAATATTAAAAATAAGAAACTGTTCACCAGAATTTCAAAAATAAGAAGGCCGCCACGCGGGATGGCGTCCTTGAGGGACGCCATCCCAGAAAACGTCCCGTGAAAAAAAAAAAAAAAAAAAAACGGGACAGGACACCATCCCAGAAAACGTCCCGTAAAAAAAAAAAAAAAAAAATCAAATTTTTTTTTCTGCTGTGTTCAATCAGAAATCCAATAATTTTGATCAGATTCAAAATTCATTTTAGAGAAAATGGCTACATGGATTTTTGTGTTCTTTATATCAAAATAAAGGTATGAAAGTCTAGTTTCCATATAATATAATTTATCTATACAAAAATATTACAGATTGGTACAGTTTTAGCGATTAATTGACAGAGGTCAGAATTCAGAAAAACTGAAATTCCAGTGAGCAGTCCTATAATTTTGATCAGATTCAAAATTCATTTTAGAGAAAATGGCTACATGGATTTTTGTGTTATTTATATCAAAATAAAGGTATGAAATTCTAGTTTCCAGATAATATAATTTCTATATACAAAAATATTAAAGATTAGTACATTTTTATCGATTAATTGACAGAGGTCAGAATTATTGGACTGCTCACTGAAATTTCAGCTTTTCTGAATTCTGACCTCTGTCAATTAATCGCTAAAACTGTACTAATCTGTAATAATTTTGTATAGATAAATTATATTATCTGAAAACTAGACTTTCATATCTTTATTTTGATATAAAGAACACAAAAATCCATGTAGCCATTTTCTCTAAAATGAATTTTGAATCTGATCAAAATTATAGGACTGCTCACTGGAATTTCAGCTTTTCTGAATTCTGACCTCTGTCAATTAATCGCTAAAACTGTACCAATCTGTAATATTTTTGTATAGAGAAATTATATTATCTGGAAACTAGACTTTCATACCTTTATTTTGATATAAAGAACACAAAAATCCATGTAGCCATTTTCTCTAAAATGAATTTTGAATCTGATCAAAATTATTGGATTTCTGATTGAACACAGCAGAAAAAAAAATTTTGATGTTTTTTTTTTTTTTTTTTTTTACGGGACGTTTTCTGGGATGGCGTCCCGTCCCGTTTTTTTTTTTTTTTTTACGGGACGTTTTCTGGGATGGCGTCCCGTCCCTTTTTTTTTTTTTTTTTTTTCACGGGACGTTTTCTGGGATGGCGTCCCTCAGGGACGCCATCCCGCGTGGCGGCCTTCTTATTTTTGAAATTCTGATGAACAGTTTCTTATTTTTAATATTTTATTTATTTATTTTCTTATATATAAAAATCTCGGAACGTAGGGGCCTGTAATATTTGTGCTTTGAGATTTGTGTATAACATATTTGAACGGTTGAGATATTTTGAAAAAAACACTCAAAGTTTGAAATATCTGAGAGGATGCGAATTTTAGCTTTGGGGGGTTGGGGAAGCACGGATTGTTTTGTTATTTCGTACTTAATCTGTTTGAATTTGAATAGGCATATAAATAGAGAAAAAAATTTAGTACAAAATTTTATTTTGAGTTCAAAATCTTTGTCAAAACTTAAATATTTTTTTCTATAGTTTTATGGATATTTTTCAGATTTTTGTTCGGTAATTACTATTTTCTAGCGGATTTTTAGAATAAAAAAAAAACACTTTTCAGATGTGTTGGCACATGTAGTGGTTTGAAAAAAACCGGCCGATTCAGGAACAGACCTGGACCGTGGTCAAAACTCAGACCGGCCCGGACTGAGGATAAAGAGGGTCTTAGCACGGGTTTTGGTGTGTTTTTTTCACTCGACCCGGACTAACCCGGGTGGTTCTAAACCCGTGGACCAGACCGGACCATAATCGGACTAAACCCGGACCGGACCGTGCCTAAACCGTGCACAACCGTGCTAAACCGTGGTCAAAACCGTGCTAAACCGTTATAAACCGTGCCTAAACCGTGCTAAACCGAGCAAAACCGGACCGGACCGTGGTCAAAACTGTTGGGTTTTTTGGAGATTGATAAAATAGACCCGTGGACCTGTACGGACCGGACCGGAACCGGACCAGACTGTGGTCAATTGGACCATGATCCTAGCACGGGTTTGGGCCAACCATTTCAAGTCGGACCCGCCGGACCAGGACCGTGTAGACCCGTAGACCCGTAGACTTGTGGAACCGTGGACCATGCGGAACAGTGGTCCGGTTGGGTCCGGACCAGACCAACCCGTTTGCAATGCACTAGGCACATGCTATGTTTTTATCAGTATTGTGTACAATTTCAAACTTTTTTTTTTTAACACGGCACGACACAACACGACATTTATAATCTGTAACATGTGTCTTCGCAACACGGCCGGCATGGCTGGTCGACACCCGAATGTCTGGCACACATCCATAGCCCATTACTTGTTACAAATAATAAATTTCTCAATTTACCTAGACCCATCAAAGCAAACATAAGTCTAAACTTGGAATGATTTATCCAATGTCCAGAATATATTTGATCTATGCGTAGTTGAATGTGAAAAAGGAAATATAATTAAACATTCTTTACACCGGGGTCCACATGCTTTTGACCCATCAAACCGGAAGCAACTTGTAAAATAATAGAATAGCAAAGGACTGGTAGTCTGGTATATTGGGATCAAACAGTTGTTATTACTGTACTCAAGTAATTTAAAAGCTGTTTTAAAGAAAGGTTTAAGAGTCAAATAATTGATAAATGGGATCGTCATCTGACATCGATCTGTAAACTGGAAGTCAGGCCCGTTCCCTGAAATGGATTTAGTCGACGTTTTCAGCGTTTCTTTTCTGGTAACTTCAATAACTTGATCAGAGTTTAATGACAGATTTTACAACTGGATTAGCCATTTCAAACATGACTGTAGTAAAAAAATAACTCAAAACAGATGGTTATGAAATTATATCCATCTCTCGTTACCTCGAGCCCAATTAAACACACCCTGCATTAAAACAAATGCGCAATCAAGAAAAAATTGGGCCATTGTAGACTCATTTATTTCTTGGGTCTGTTACAGTCTTTAAGAAATGAACCCATAATTCATAAATATTCATCTCAAAATTTGAGGATACGAATTCTGTTATTTGCAATTGCTTGGTTCTGTTTTAAAATATCTACACCAGGTGCACCATACACCACAAAACTGACAAATCGGCTGAGATTTCGGGAGGCTAACATCACCGGTCCACGACTCCGCCATGAGAGAGTCATGATTGTGCCACGTCACAGATTCTTCCCGCCATAGAATCCTCCCCTCACTCTCTCCAGGCTCACAAAGCTGAATAAAATCTGCACGGACTACTCGTCAACAGTTCTCCAGGTTAGGTTTCCGTACATCCATGGCGACTCTTTCTCTCAACACCATCTCCCCTTCATCCCGCGTCCGTTGCCTTGTCTCTTCTCTTCCGAGATCCTCTGTCCACTCGATCCCTCTTGGCCGTCTCCGACGATACCCGGTGGCAATTAAGGCGGTATCGTCGAGATCCAGTGTCGCTGCTTCCTCAGGTTCTAACGAGTCAATTCTAGATACTCTAGGTCAAGTTAGCATCTACAGTGCTTCATCTGGAGAGGCAGTGTTGATCAAGGATTTGTGGGATCAGACTGGCGTGGGTTCTACTTAAATTTCCAAATTATTTCAATCTTGTTAGGAAGTACTTGATTTTGATGTAATTCTTTCCATGGTGGAGAGTTGATGAAAATATGGCTAAATCGAACTTGTAATTTTTCAGGAAGTGGCCGTGGTAGTACTTCTAAGGCATTTTGGATGCGTCTGCTGGTAAGAAAATTGAGGGATTTGCGGAAACATTTTTCATGCAATCACCAAAAGCGTATTCTCTGTGTTATTTTCCTCTGTTTGAATTGTTTCAGCTGGGAGCTAGCTTCTGTTTTGAGAGATGCAAAGTCAAAATTCGAATCTGCAGGAGTCAAATTAATTGCTATTGGTGTTGGTACGCCTGACAAAGCTCGCATTCTTGCTGAAAGGGTATTTTGTTTTCTGGGTTTGATTTCTTTTATCAGTGAAAGTAATGATTAATAACCATTACAAGTTAATTTCTTAGATTTGATTAGTGCTGGATGTTGTCAATCTGACCTGGTTGCTGAAGGCTGTCCCTTCGGAATTACTGGGTGGTTGCACGCAACTTGTTTACAACATAGTTTAATTATTGTTCAAAAACCAAAACTACCCTATTAGGATTAAAAATGGACAAACTTACAGTATTCCTTCAAACTGGACAGTGTCAACATTTCTTCACCTGCTATCGCATCAGGTCTAACCGGACATTTTTAAAATATGAAAATGCTGTCCGTAACATGACCTTATCCGATCTGTCTGTACCATGGCCATCCCTATTAGCATTACAACTCTACTGGACTAAGTAGGTACTAAGTAGTTTACATGGAGATCTACTGGACTATGATCATATTAAATTGCATAAAGGTTTCTTTACTGGAATGGTTAACTGCATGGACTGGTACTGGTACACACCAACTATGTATGTTATGAGTTAATTGTGAGTTTCCGTTATGTCCTTCTAGTCTGGCTATGATTTTGTTTTGAACCTTTCTGCCTAAGTTAATATTTTATTTTTTGTTGCTCAGTTACCATTTCCACTGGAGAACCTTTATGCAGATCCTGATCGCAAGGTACCTTTTCATAACATTTTCTCTTGCTATTTTTTCTTCTGAAGGCTGTAGTTGAAACTTTTGATTATGCATATAGCTTCTATTTGAACAGGCATTTTCAAATTAAATAATTGTAACATGATTTCAGGTCATTCCTGAACTAGTCACCTCCATAAGAAGCATAAATTATATATATTATTGCATGGCATTGAATATTCTGATGTCAGACTTCTGTCGTGTATCTGCATCCATACATATATTGTTAGCTGAACCACTAACCAGGATTATATGGTCAAATTTGAATGTTATAAACATAATCTTGTGAAATTTGGTAGCCAATTAGGAAATTATGGTGCCCTGTTGTATCTCAGCTTCAATTATGCATTTTAAAGCCTTCAAATTAATAAATTAATTGACTTTTTATTCGCAAGTAAAATTAATTTATTTTCTTTTGTGTAACAAAAATATATTATCATCAGGCATATGATGTATTGGGCTTGTACTATGGTATGGCTCGCACCTTCCTTAATCCAGCCAGTGTAAGGATAATATTTTTGTGAGATGGGCTATGGTGCATTGCAATGTATAAGCCCTCTTGTATATTGAACTGTAAACCATTGGATTTGAAGTTCAAATAGTCGATCTAAATGGCTCAACATCTTCTCCATATTAAAATGTACTTAGAGACAAAAATTTATATTTTTTGGAAATTTTTTACTATTTTTTTAGAATTTTTGAAAATCGTTGTTTTTCAGAAATTTCTAAACCATAGAAAAACAACGATTTTAAAAAAAATAGCAAACAATTTAAAAAAAAAAATATAAAATTTGGTTTCCAAGCACATTTTAATACGGATATCAAATTGAACGGTTTGGATCGGTGGTTTGGAAATCAAAACCAACGATTTATAGTCCAATGTACAAGAAGACCTATACATTGCAGTGCACCATAGCCCAAGTCATACTTTAGTATGTATCAATTAGCTAATGACGAACTTTGAACTTTTTCGTTGACTATGTTTATGTATGCTTAAAACAGAGGAAAGCATTTTCCAGATTTGAGTCTATAAAAGAAGCAACAAAGAACTACACCATCAAGGCTACTCCTAGTGATGTTTCCAGTGTCCTGCAGCAGGTAAAATACACATGCCTAAAACCTTCTCCGAAAACTGCCCTTGAGTTTTTATTTTTTTTCTGGCAAGTTAATTAAGTAACATTAAATCTTACACTTTTCTTTTTTCATCAGGGAGGGATGTTTGTTTTTAAAGGAAAAAAAATGATATATGCAAGAAAAGATGAAGGCACTGGGGATCATGCCCCGTTAGATGATGTTCTGAATATTTGTTGTAGAGTTCCAGTTGTGTAATTTATAATAGTAAAAATGCTAGTTATAGTGTCGTGTTAATTCAAACAATGGAAAAAATATACATAGGCAAAGAACCTGTACAACGGAATTATGGAGCCAAGTCAAAGAGGTCATGTCATAATGCCCTGGTAAAAATACTCAATTTAAGAGGAGTTGAGATTTGCAAATGGATCTTTTTGGCAAGGTCCCGTGTATGAATAAAGTACGACACTTTTGTCAATATAAGATGCAATTTAAAAAAGATTTAGGGGCTGATCCGAAAGGAGCACAATGGCGTAAAATGCAAAATGGAATCAGAATTTTGAGAATTCGGATCCATTGAGGTAACTCAACTTTTGGGTTTTAGATCGGACCATCCGATTGGAATCTGTGAAAATCCATCTCCGAAGTGAGCACACACATCCTGACAATGAATTTGAACCCGAGACGATTCCGAGCGACGAATTTGAATCGGACAGTCTCAATCCAAAATCCAAAGATTGGGTCACTTTAGGGGATCCGGACTCGAATTTTGAATGTGACGCCTAATTGCAAGTGGAGACGACGAATTGACAGATTCACTTTGTGCAATTTTTATCTAATTGCAAAAATCAAGGTACTTGGGACGAATTGGCAGACACGACGGTCCTTCTTTCCCATTTATTAGGAAAATTGGTTATTTGTCACTCCAAAACTTTCTAATTGTAAAAATGCCAAAACAATATTTTTCAGTTAATTTTTAATAAAAATAGTATAAGAATACAATATAAATAGCAAAATTAGGAATTAATGAAGTTTAGAATGGCATTTTTACAATTTCAAATTTCGGAATGACATTTTTATAATTAGAAGGTTTTGGAGTGGCAAATGACCAATTTTCCCCATTTATTAACTTCTTCATTCTTCTTCTTTTACACCGTAAATAAAAATGTTCTTCTTATTCAAATTTGTCTTTCAAAATGACACTCTAGAAATGAGATTTAAATGACAATATTTGTAAACTCAAAGAAATTTGGCTATAAGTATACAGCCTCTAATAATAAATTCATTCTGTAGAAAAATCTAATCGATCACAAAATTTCAATTTATGTATAATATTCTATTGAATTCACATCCTCTACATTAACAATCCGCATCCTCTGCATTAACATACCATTTGAGTGAATTTTCGAACAGTTGCGATCAGAATTCAGACCAATTTGATCCACGCCTATAATGTAGAAGAAGGCCTGTTCTTATATTAGAACTATTTGGAATTGGATTGCCTCTCATAATAATTTTACGTTATTCTTTAGAGGATTTATGGTTGCTTGATGCAGCTATTCCTTTGAAAGAATGATTTTTAGTGGAATTATTAAGAGCATCAATACTTTGGTCTATTTGGTTGGAAAGGAATCGCATTTGTTTTGATGATACTCATCCTCTCTCTATTAAAGCAAAGGTACCAAAATAATCTCATTAGCAACTTTTTGGTGTAACTCTGACTCTAAACATTATTTACTTAAATTATGCTTAATTTTTCCTTTTGATGTTTAGGACCTCTTAGATCTCATTATGGAGGATGAAATTAGCAGTTCGGATACAACTCAGGTAGTGGATCTTTTGTTATCAATAGCCCGGGAGGATTCCGAGGTAACCTCTACTCAGGATTTTGGAGCTGGCAGCCTCCAAAATCAAATGTCTGGAAAAGAGTCGAATGATGAAGATAAAGTGACTTGGGATGAATTAGCTTAAGATCTTTTGATAGTTATATTTTCTGAATTGATATATTTGTTCCTTTTTGTTGCTTTAGGGCATTGGGCTAGAATATTTTGGCTGTTTTACTTGTTCGTTTCTTTTCATTTTTTCTAGTGCTTATGTTTGTTTTGATGTATGACTCTTGTATCTGGTGTATGGTATCTATTTTGGGTACTTGATCAGATCCTTATGGTTTTTATATGAAATCGGTGGATATATTTCCAATATTCTTCAAAAAAAAAAAACGCATAAGAAGGCCTTTAATATTAATGGGATTAAATCGGACGGTCCAGATCTTTAACTCAAACTTCCGAGTTAATTCGGAGGATACGAATTCCCACAATATTTGGGCTCATATTTGGTAGGCCCGTTGAGAGTATTATGTCAAACGAGTAACGGCCCAGTTATTAACTTGCGATGGGGAAGCAAACTCCGAATTACGAGACATGATCATGCCACGTCACACTTTTCCCGCCGTTGAATCGCTCTTCCGGTTATCGGTTTTCTTACTAGTTATCACCGAGGCTGATGCTGCAGCAGTAACAAATTTTGGAGTTTGGCTTAGGGTTTCCGTACAGTCATGGCTACACTCTGTCTCAACACCGTCTCCACTTCAACCCGCATGCATCGTCTCTCTTATCGCCTCCCCAAACCTTCTCTTTATTCCCTCTCCCTCCACCGCCTCCGGCGATCACCGATAAAAATTCAGGCTGAGGCTGCGGGATCGAAAATGGCCAGCTCTTCAGGTTTTAGTGACTCGATTGGACATGCTCTGGGCCTAGTTAGCATCTTTTCTGCTGCTTCTGGGCAGGCGGTCTTGATCAAGGATTTATGGGATCAGGATGAGGTTGGTGCCTTTTATCCTTTTCCTTTTAGATGCTTGAATAAAATAATAATCACCTAGCGAATAGATTTTTAGGGTATTTGGTGTATATAATATAATATTGCAATCAACCGGCATTGGCATTAATTAGAGACTACTCAAATTTCAGGGGTTAACAAATGAATTCTGAACATTCTCAATGTAGTCAGCTTAGCTCAGTTATGTAAGATACAAGTTGAAATTACATACTTTTTTCCCCATGCTTTTACAGGGAATGGCAGTTGTAGCACTATTAAGGCATTTTGGATGTCCTTGCTGGTTAGAAACATCAAATAAACTTTTATGAATTTATGTGAAACCAATTTTTTCACCATGCCTGCAAATTCTTAAAGCTGTTTACTTGCATTTTGCTTAAAATGTTGAAGCTGGGAGCTGGCTTCGGTTTTGAGGGATTCAAAGTCAAAATTTGAATCAGCGGGAGTCAAGTTAGTTGCAATTGGTGTTGGTACGACCGATAAGGCTTGCATTCTTGCTGAGCGGGTATTGATAGTAGTTCTTCTGGTGCCTGTACTCTGTACTTAACCTATATGTACCAGACTGTAGTGACTGTACCGGTGATGAGCCATCTTATTTATTCTTTTAGGTTTATTTTTCAGTTTGGAGTTTTCTATTGAGCTTTATTTCAACATTCGGCTGCATATGCCAAGTCATTGGAATGCAGATGAATTGCTTGATACTAGTATGACTATATACCTGCCAGGAACTCTTGCTTGATTCCAATTTTTGTTTGTTGTTATTATAAGGCATTTCTTTCAGAAAGATTCTTTTTCTGGTTCTTTGGAATTTCTTGATGCTAGGTTTTGTATCAATTGTAAATGCAGCTACCATTTCCATTGGAGAACCTTTATGCCGATCCTGATCGCAAGGTGACCTTTGCTTAAAATTTTCTTTACTTCATTATTTAGATTTTGTGGTTTTTTTAGCTGTTCATGATGTTTGATCAAGTGAATATTATTGTTAAATTAAAGAGGTAAAACAGAGACAAGGAAGGACATAATGGTTATTAAGCAAGTTAACTACTTTCTTATTCCTGTTGATACATTGAAGACATAAATAATTACACATTTCTGGAAACTTTCCAGGCATATGATGTAATGGGCTTATATTATGGTTTGGCTCGAACTTTCTTCAATCCAGCCAGTGTAAGCACACTAAGGGTCTTTTCATCCCTCATAATTACATTTTGTTCCCCTTTATCTTTTCTTTTTCTTTTCTATTTTGCTAATCAGAACTTTTCTCACACAAACCTATCCTATTGATTTAAAAGACAAAAGTATTCTCAAGATATGAATCTCTAAAGGAAGCAGTGAAGAACTACACCATTAAGGCTACGCCAGATGACAGGTCCAGTGTTCTACAACAGGTTTGTGCTGTCCACTCAACAAAAAGATCCTCATTGATTGAATAAACTACTTTACACTTATCGGGTTTTGGTTATATCAATCATTTGAATTAGGGAGGGATGTTTGTATTTAAAGGAAAAGAGTTGGTATTTGCAAGGAAGGATGAAGGTACCGGTGATCATGCCCCTTTAGATGACGTCCTTGATATCTGTTGTAAAGTGCCAGCTGTATGATATGCATACAGAAACTGTATCTTTGGTTGGAAGCTAATCAGGTACGCTTATACATATACAAATTACCTATAGATATTTGTAACTATATGTAGATGTACAACTATTGGATTACATTCCACTGTTAATTTGCCGAAAAGGTTTCTTTATTAGAATTTGGATTCAAGAGGCAAGTTGCATTTCTGCTATGATTTCAAAGAATATTTTGTCTATTTATATAATGCTGCATTGGTTGTAGTCAAACAAAAATCTTTGTTTACAGAGAAGTGTGTATATAGTGGCCCTTTGTTGGCATTATTAAGTAAAATAAAACTAAAGTATAACCCCTTGTCAACATAATATAAGTGGTAAGGTGCCAACTGCATGATATGCATACAGAAAATGTATCATGGTTGGAAGCTAATCGGATACTCTGATAAATATATGAAGTGCCTATAGATATTTGTAACCTTATGTAGATGAACAACAATTGGATTACATTCCACTGCTAGTGTGCCGAAAAGGCTCCTTTTCTAGAATTTGCACTCAAGAGGCAAGTTGCATTTCTTCTATGATTTCAAAGAGTATTTTGTCTATTTATATAATGCTACATTAGTTGTAGTCAAACAAAAACTTTGCTTTACAGAGCAGTGTGTACATAGTGGCCATCTGTTGGTGCTATTAAATTAAAAAAAAAAAACTTAAGTATAACCCTTGTCAACATAATATAACTGGTAAGGTGTCGCCAAAAACCAACTATTTGCTAATTGCTACATCTACAAAATTAGCCTATTTTGACCCAATGCAACTCTCCTTTGAAAGCTTGTGCCCAAAGGTTCTCCATGGCCATGGTCAGGACTCTTTAACAGATAACAAATGCACTTCAGTTCCACTTCTTGTGTAGTATCTGAGCAACCTCTGGTACTTGTGTAATGGATTCAGTTCAATGCCTAACACAATAACCCATAAAGTTTCTAGTCCTCCAGCTTTTAACATCACGGTCTTATGCTTTCTATATCTTGGGCACTATTGAAACTAGGATCAGGTACTATTATGCTTAAGAGTTCAATTCTTGTCACTAGAATTAAATTTGTCATAGTTCAACGACTTCATTTGGGATGCAATTTTGAGGGAGGGATATTGAAGCTAAGAGTGCTCCCCTGTAATTAAAGATTCCTTGTCTTAAGGAGTTATCTCTCAATTAAATATTAGTAGCAGACTTGATAAGGCACCGCCAAAAATTAGTATGGCAAGTGCTGTTATAGATTAAAACCGACCCACCAATGATAACTGGGCCCATGGTGTCTAGAGTCAGTCATGGGTCCCATGTTTCTATACATAACACTTTTTAGAATGTTCAAATAAAGAAGTCCAATTATCATCTCCTTTAAAAATGTTGAACTTATCAGTTTGAGTTCCCTTTGATTGGCTCCTCCTTTTTTTGGTACTTGCTTGCCTAACCACTCTCTCTCTCTCATCAGGTAGCACTATAATATTTTATGATGTTTTCAAATTGTAATTGTGCATACCATGAATTTTTTTTAAAATATAAATACAACTGATGATCAGTTTCCCCTTTAGTTCTTGTTCTAAACCTATTGATAGAATGCAATTACAAATATTAAGATGATATCAAAGAAAGAGGAAGAGTTGCATCATAGATTTCTTGACAATACTCATCCAACTAAGAGAAGTGATTATTGTAAGAGATTGTTCTATAAAAGTAGTTACCATCTATATATGAGAACATCCTTAATTTTATTACTTTCTTTACTAAATAATACATATTTACAAAAGAGACAAAAGACATGGGAGAGGGTGGTGGGTTAATGGTGTCATAGTTAGGGAAGCTTACTGGTGGGTAGTCGCCTATAGAAACCGAGACCGGTACTGGATTCTGGTTCGGTCCTGTTAACTGAATTGGATCCAAAATTGACAGTAAAGAACTGCTTGCAACTTGGGCACATTGTGAGCGTGGAAGCGGGTGATTGCATGTAATATATTGGTTGTTTCTGCATGGATTTTAAAGCTCTTAGATCATGCAACTCCTTTTGCATCCTTTTGTTTTCCTCGATTAATGCCTCGTAGCATCTTCTCATGAATTCACAGTTTGCTTCCGTCTTCTTGAACTTGATCCTGTTTGTAGTGGGCACATCTTTGATTTCACTTATGCATTCTTATACGTAAAGTAATTAAGACTATAACTTGTGTTTCATATTTCTAGGTCTGCAACTTTGAGATTTGCAGAAGTTTATGTAAGACAGACTTGATATGTACCACGCAGGGATGTGTCAAGAAACAAACCTTGCTCTCCTATTTTGAAACCACACTTCCACCTGGCGTGGCAATAGATTTAGTTCTTCTGCAAGGGTTTGCTTTTGCTTCTGATCACCCATTAAATGAAAAAAAAAAAGAATGATAACAATTCATAATAAACTTTTAAAAATGTTTAAAGGCAAAGGAAAATAGGGAAATAGAAAAAAAGGCTCACGGGAGTAAGTGTTTTGTGCTCTCTGAAGGTACTTTCCAGAATGGAATGCTGTTCTGTTGTGAGCCTAAGTTTTTTCTTGTAGAAATTCTGTTGCTCTAATTCCTCCTCTCCAGCTTGGATCGATATATCTTTCTGAATATCGGTTTCAATACTCCTACCTCTTTTAAGGTTGTTTGGAGACCGGGTCGTGCATAAAAATGAGGATGTGGGTTTGCTAAGGGTTGATTGCTTGTATGCATCAATAGCCAAGCTAAGACCAAGACTTGTGATTTCCTCATCTCCGGGATCCATGTCTCTTTTGTGTGTGTGTGTGTGTGTGGGGGGGGGGGGGGGGGGGGGGGTAGGGGAGAGAGAGAGAGAGAGAGGGAGAGAGAGGAAATAAAACTTCGCAGGGAGGTTTTATATAGGTAAGAAGATGTATTAACTAGGGAAATATGATTTCCAAAAGAGGAACCAGTGGAACAGCAAACGACAAAATTTATATTACAATATGTACAAGGGGCACTTCAGTGATCTGTGACTGCCTCCTTCACCATTAGTTTTTAGTTTTTACAAAGAGAAGTAGTCTAGATATTTCTTTTGCTAAAGTTGGTTAACGGAGTGCTGTCTGTTAGACTAGTTTGCTAACATTTTTTAACAGGAGTAGCATGCTATTTAAATCAGGATCAATAATCAATTCGTTGCCCCAAAAGGACGCACCAATTAATTGGTAATAAACCGGTCAAGTTAGGTATATAGTTCCTGACACTTGTCTAATTAATAAGACATTAATTTTTAGAAAAATGGGGAATATTGCTCAGAGAGCGATCGCTTAGAGCTATAGCCCGGGCGTCCGCATGAAAGTAGATGTGCACACTAAATTTCATGCCATAAATTTGGATATATCGAATTCGTAAATGGTGAATTGTGTATATGGTTATTTTTTTTCTTGTGAATTGAAGTTTTGTATACAAGGTTCCCAATTTTTGTTACCGAGAGAAACCGATAAGAATCTCCAACGCCCTAATGATACCATGCCCATGAATTTTGATGTATTGAACAATGTATAAATTTTTGAATAATTATATGAATACTCCCACTCTAGTTCCCTCTCTCTGTCCCTGCAGTAACATAGAAGAATGCTATACTATGGTTCCCACTAATTTTCTCCAGTTCCGCACTTGTTCTTGCGCTAATCTTACATGGAAGATAAGATATTAATACTTGAAAAATAAGATATTAATACTTTGACGTAACTTGTTATGATCATTCCTTTTTCAGTCTCCCTAATGGTTCTCGCGTCAATTTTTCTCTAATGAAGTAGTGGGGATCTCATATCTCCGCATCAACCTTTCCCAATCATCTCTGCGTTAACATTCTTCTAATAAAAATAGTTACTCTCATAGAAATAAATACTTCAATGCATATGTATAAATACTTACAAAATAAGATCTTAATACTTGATGTATAACTTGATATGATCGAACGCCTAAAGATTATACTTTGTACGATATATATACATATAAATACTTTAGTGCATATGTATAAATGCTTGCAATGCTTGATATTAATACTTTCATATGTCATCTAGCGCCATATGTAAAACAATATCAAGTTTTGCGATCTCCCCAGATAGTTATCACAATATAAATATTTTTAGAAATGTGTATGGTTCCCTCCATTTAGTTTGAGTAGTTCTTCACATATATTTCTGATGCGGGACATTTGGGAGTTTTGGTTGGGGAAAATCATTTACGTAAAAATTGTTCATTTCATAGGTATAAATAATTTCGTGCATATGTATTAATAGTTTAATACTTTAGAAAACAAAATTAGCACTGGAGTTTTTGCGGTTCTCCCAGGCAGTTATGGTAGTTATGGTGCAGGACAGTGCGGGGACATTTGGGGATTTGGTTGGGGGAACCATTATTTATGTAAAAATTGTTCACCTTATAACTAACTACTTTCGTGCATAAGTATAAATAATTTCGAGCATAGTATTAATACTTTAGAAAAAAATTTAGCGCTGGAGTTTTTATAGTCCCCCTAGACAATTATCGTAATTATGGTACAGAGACAGTGCGAGAACTAGACTGCGGGGACTGTTATCAGAGTGCTAAATTTTTAATACGGAGACGAGCTTCAAGATCTGGCATGTTTAGTTATCAAGTATTTTAATCATTGAATCAATTATTAATTATAGTCAAATTTAATTATATGACTAAAAGAAATTTAATTTTAATAATAATTACGTATCAGTGGTGTATACTTAATTCAATTTAGAAAATTAATTATTTTATTATGTATTCATCCATAATATTTTCTATATATTTTTAATGTTGGATTCTATTTGATATTATTTATATTAATTTTAATTTTTTCTATCCAATACGTATTTTTATTTTTATGGCGCATTCTGAAAAATAATTCATAGGTGTAATATTCGACATATATTCTATATGTATGTCCAACAGCAACGATAAAATTATTTTTTTGATGATTTTTTTTTTTTTTTTTGTAGAATATTTGGACTCTTTGATGAATATCATCTCCTTATTTTTACAAATTGTAAGGTATCTTATACAACATAATGCTAAACAAGTAGAAAATGCCGAAATTTTTATTAATATCCAAAAAAAAAAAAAAATTTCGAATTGTACACCCTGTTTGATAAGATTTCGAAAAATGTCCGCAATTTTATTTCACGGTTTTAGGTTCCAAAATTGCAAATTTAATTTACGATTTTAGTCCTCTCAAAACCGCAAAACAAATCCATGGTTTTATAAAACCGGAAATTAAAATTGCGGTTCTAGACTAAAACTGTGAAATTAATTCACGGTTTTAGGTTTTAGGCTAAAACCGTGAACTAAATTCACGGTTTTAAAAACCCCAATTTCATGTTATAATTTATTTATTTTTTGTATTATTGAAATATTATAAATATTTTATATATTTCTTTGAAAATAGATGAAATATTATGTAATTTGATTTATTAGAAAGACTGTGACAAATAATCCGGATCAACATTTTTTTTTCCGGTTTTCTGAAACCGTGGATTTGTTATGCGGTTTTGGAGGGGCTAAAAATGTGGATTTAATTTGTGTAAAGTTGGCCCAAAACTGTGAATTACGGTTTGGGCATTTTTCGAAATCTTGTTAAACAGTATGTAGAATTCAAAATTTATTATTATTTTTGAAAATTAATAAAAATTTCAGTAGAAAATGTCTCCAAATCTAAACCCGAGTCATGGTAGGAATTCAGATCCAGTGAAGTAACTCAATGTTTGGGTTTTGGATCGGAACTGTCCGATTCGAATCCGCGACAATCCATCTCAAGTGGAGCACACACATCCCGAGCGACAGATTCGAATCTCGAGATAATTCTGAGTGACGGATTTGAATCGGACAGTCCCGATCCAAAACCCAAACATTGGGTTACTTTAGGGGATCCGGACCCGTCATGGTAGTGGGACAAATAAGTTAAGTCAACGCAGTTCGTGGCACGATAATGGAGACATAATATTATTATGCAAAGTGATGCATGATTAGAGAGATAATGTATTTTTTTTGGCATCAATGATTGTCTTAATCACTTGATATCAAGATATATATTTTTGCGTTGACTCTAAAGCAACTGATAAACTAGTGTATGATAACAAGATTATAATGTTTTTTTTGGGGTAGAGATTTTAATGTTCTAAAAGCAAGATAGAAAGGGTTTCGTTTGCATGAACTAAGGGTTCGCATAAATAATATCTTAATTAATTTTGAAAAGCGAGCTAATTTTTTCATGAGGAGGATTCAAATGCCTTCATTTTTTATGTCTCCATTGTACTTCTATTTTTAAAAACTTTAATAACTCAAAATTTAAAACTTAAAAGTCAAAATAAAACCGTTGAATATGATTTACATCATTTTATCTATGCACGTGTAAAAAATTATAACATTTCAATTTTATTTTGGTTGTCATCAAGAGCTTGTAAAAAACATACTAATATGGATAATTTCTAGACGTTGATTTTTTAACTTATTAATTTACATAAAAACAAAATCAAAATGTGATATTTTTTTATGAGCACATAGATAAAATGATGTAGATCATATCCAATGGTTTTATTTTAACTTTTAAGTATTAATTTTGAGTTATTAAAGTTTTTAAAAATGAAGGCATGGTGGAGACATGAAAAATGGAGGCATTTAAACCCTCTATTTTTTTTATTAGCATGAGATAAAAATTTAAATTTTTAACTCACCTTTAATATAGGTATTTAATATCATACACAAGACACCTTTGCATATCAGTAATACAAATCGGTAGAAATATGGAGCTTAAAATGGAATCCGTATTTCTTAGGTTATCTAAGATATAATTAGAAAAGAGTGAGGCTATGGTACTTCGGCTAGTGTACTATGGCTAGTGTACTACGGCTCAATATGGTACTTTTTAAAATCCTAATGGTCGATCTGAACCGTTCAATGTGATATCCATATGAATATGTGCTTGCAAACTAAATTTTATATATTTTCAAAATTTTTTTACTTTTTTTTGTAAATAGGTAGAATTTTCAGTGTTTTATACAAATTCTGGACCATCAAAATTCTACTTATCTAAAAAAATAGTAAAAAAATTTGAAAAAATATAAAATTTAGTTTGCAAGTACTTATGGATATCACATTGAACGGTTCGGATCGACCGTTAGAATTTTAAAAAGTACCATATTGAACCGTAGTACACTAGCCATAGTACACTCCGAAGTACCATAGCCTCACTCATTAGAAAATTTGTATCGTTCTTTAACTCTAACACAAATTTCAAAACGGATCCTCTTTATTTATAATAGGCATCAAATTTCTTTGATCCGGCTGGGAAGATTGGCGGGTTTTTCGAGGCAAATAAGGAATTGGAAAATAACATCTAAGAACAACACTAGAAATAAGAAACGGGTTATGTACAAAAATAATTAAAGAATAAACTTTAGAAAATACATTCATACAATTCCCAAAAATAGTACTATTGATGCAATCGTTTTAGTATCGTTTCTATTTTATTCTAATAAGCGACATTTAAAATTCTAATCTTGACAGGAATTAGGGTGACTTTTCAGTTGACGCTTACGCTTATATATTTCAAGGTTAAAAATATATATTTGGAGACATCTTCCATATAAAAGTTGAAATTTAAATATACTTAGATTTAGCATTTTAGATTGACGCTTATAAGCTATTCTTAAATACAACATATTAGGTGCCTCTTTTGCGGTGAATAGTCTTCGGTCTAGTTTAATGGCCTTCCATTTAATGATCAGTCTTCACGGGCGGATTCAGGATTTTCGTCGGGGTGGGGTGGGGGAGGCAAAAAAATATCAAATTGGGTTTAAATATCTAATCGGATTTAAATCCATTAACCAATTGGGTACTCGATAAAAAACAATGTTTTAACTTATACTTTTCAATGCTTTGACTTGTAATTTCTGATGCTTTGACTTATAATTATAATTACCAATCAAAATTCAACAAATTTATTTCAATTTTAACCCTAAATTTGACCTGAATTACAAATCGTCCATAGGGGGGCAAAAAAAAATTCCAAGGGGGGCAAAGTCGGTCGGAACCGATAAATCTCCACTAAAACTCAAAATCCAGAGGGGCAGCTGCCCCCTTTGGATACACCTGGGTCTACCCCTGCCAATCTTTCAATGCTACCCCAGATTAGAAACCTCAGTAAATGCGTATCCTACCCACCTACCAAGACAGAGCCCTCTCTACCCCCTCTGCAATACACTACTGAATCTGAAACCAGTTTAGTAAAACAGTTATTTTCTTTCCTATTTCCTTTTTTCTATCATATCAATCTTAGCCTGTTTTCTTTGGACCTCTCGAATCTCATTGTGATTTGGCTGCCTTCCAAAACTCAAACACCACGAGTTAGCCAAGATGTCTAGGACGTTCCACTAAGCTGACCGACAGATAAGCCGGGGATATGTAGTGTTCCTTATGAATGACGCTTATTACATACTCCGTGAAGTTGTGGAAAACTCACTGTTAGTGGGAGAGATGAATTAAGAGGGACGCGGACATGGAACAATTAACATGATCCAAGACTGCATGGTTGCCAGCTATGGTAGGACCAGAGCAGATTTCCTCTGGTGGTGAGTCTCGACTCAGACTTACCGCCTCCAGCTACCGGTATAGGTAAGAGGCACTGATGTACTCAACGACCATTATATATGGGTTGAACTCTGGGGCTGGGACCTCTCTCAATGGGATGCGGATGCAGTGGAAAATCCGTAACCACGTGCATTCAGAGTGAGGATCAAAATTACCAAGTTCCCTTAGGAATTATGGCACCCATTTTTTGTATACCAAGTGGTTGCGCAATTTGGACAAGTAGAGAGTATCGAGGAGGAGAACATGATGGGGATGGATCACACCAGCATACAACTGTGGGCGGAATGTGTAGACCCAGCCGAATCCCTTTCTCATCCACTCTACACTTTGGCTTGCACTAGAAAAAAATGTCATTTTACTGTGCTAGAGTGGGACTATACTATCCGGGTGCCACCGGAAGCAAGATCTCCACCAGGAAATGGGGGTGACCATGGGGGTTAAGATGATGACCAAACACCAGACTTGGAGGACTATGAAATCTGGCAAACGCTTCTTGTGGTCCACGATAGGCATATCACCTACCAACAGAACAACGTTGATGATCCGCAGATGCCGGATTCTTCCTCACAGACCGATCATGCCACTCCTCCCAACCCAAGCAGATGGTCCAATGCACGCATTAACGGTCGAGCTGTAACACCTGCTTTACTGAGATCTTTCCATCGTTATGGCCATCTTTCACGATTTGGGGTTGTTTGAAAGTAGCAATCTGCTGGAGCAAAAATAGAGGAAGACCTTGCCAAAAAAAATGTTTCTCCACAAAGAAGATATAACACTAATAGGCCTCAATCATCTAGCAAAGAGCCCCCATTTTAAAAACCAACCCACCCTACACGATACCCCCACCTCCCACCAAAGCTCTACTACCCTGGTTGGCCCCAAACACAAACTTAATAGATATCTCTGCTGAATAATTTGTGACCCAATTCGCCTCTTTGAGCTCAGGTTCTCAGCCCCTAGAGCCCATCCAGCTGTCACAGCATGTTGCTGCGGCTAGAGACTGGTATCGATGTGTACTGGTACGCATCATCACTGACAGATCAGTTCTTAACAACCAATTCATCACCTCCATACGGAAAATATGGAGAGCGCACCCTAGAATTGAATTCTTGCTAGTAGCAAGAAATATGTACTTGGTACAGTTTGTCACAAAACTTGAGCTATCCCGGGTCATGTACCGTGGAGTTTGGACGTACCGAAATGATACCGTTGCACTCCAACGAGCATATGAACAGGCAAACCTGACAAACCCCACTGTGTCCAACCTTGAAGTTTGGACGCAATGGCAGGCGATCACAAAAGAGGAGATCAAAGAATTGGCAGAAAAACTCGATCACCCGCTTACTGAGGTAACATTTGCTTTCTCTAAGGGTAACAAAATTCATAAGATCAAAGTAATGATTCCATTGAGCAAAAACTAAAAGATAATCTAGAGGTAACCCATCATGTTTTGGGGACTTTTAAGATTTACATTGTTTACGAAAGGTTGCCCAAAATTTGTCCATTTTGTGCCAAAGTCGGGCATGAGTTCTATGAATGCCCTACTAAAGTTCGCTTGGAGAGATTGCAAATGGACTTGAATTTTAGAGATAAGCCTGAAATGTCTCACATAACTAGTCCTAGAATCGGGCCATGGGTGAACAATGCCTTTTTAATACTGATACTGGATTTTGACACAACTGAACCTTTTAACTCAAACCTGGATCCCGTGCCATCCCACTCCAGGCCTCCATTAGGGGACAAAGAAGAAGATAACCCAAACATGAGCTTAGGGGGGCTCTCCGGTGTGTGACCGAGGCCCGACTTGAACTATCATAACCCAGCTTCCAATACTAGAACACCTCACCCAATACCCAAAACCTAAACAACATGGGTCTACAAAGCTATGACATGCACTCACAACCTACCCCCACATATGGCCTCTAACAAACACCCTTAGCTTTTGCTCTAGCTAATGCGGGACAAGCCGGGTTACCTTATAATTAGATGCAACCTCAAACCATAAACACATCTCCACCCTTCCTAGCCATGAATATGGGTCTTAACATGGCCCAATTGAACCTAAATCCAAAACAAATTTGTAGCCCAAGAGGGAGAAAAATTGGCACTGCAAGCCTAGAGCAACAACCAAGTGGGCCCGTTTCTTTTGACGAATCAGTTCAACTCAACAATACAGGGGTCGAATGAGTTAAAACTACCTCAAACCAGCTCTGCCAGTCGGCCAAGCAAAACAAGAATTCTGGAGGGGAGCGTTATTCCGCCTCCCAATCAAATATGAATCTAGTGGCTTGGAATTGCCACGGTATCAGAGGGCCGCAAAAATACCAATTCCTACCAAGACTACTCCAATCATTGCGGGCGAATTTTGCATTTGTTTGCGAAACAAATAGTTCCCAACAAAAATCTAATGTTTATTTGCAACAACTTCAATTCCCCAAATATACATTTGTGCCAGCTAGAGGTCGGTCGGGCGGGCTTTGGCTCGTTTGGGATAGCAACACTGATCTCCAGATCATTAAAAAACAAGATGCTACATCTATGGTAGGGTACGACAACCCAATAAGCCCTTGTGGGGTCTTATTTGCATCTATGAAGATCCGTCTCATAGTAACAACACCATGATTTGGGAAGAGATTCAAGAGTTCATGGCACATGATGGATCGGTGTGTATAATTGGGGATTACAACGCAATAGTAAGTGAGAAAGAAAAGATAGGGGGTAAGATACATCAACTGTCATTTTCCAACACCTGGATAGAGTGTTAGTCACAACAGCATGGAGCTAAAACTTCTCGCAGGCCTATGTCAAATACCCACCCCGACTGCACTCTGACCACACACCCATCCTACTTCGCACCTACAATCGAATTCATTAACCACCCAAGTTCTGGTTCAAAAACTGGTGGCTAAACTATGAATATTTTTAGTCTATGTGTAACAGATCATGAGATAGCACCACCAATTTGCCATGGACGACTCGCATCTCAACTCTTAAAGCCCACATAAGAGAATGGGCCTCCAAACAACCAACACCCCAACATAAGTTACAGTGGGCCCAAAAAAATATCTACCATCACCAATACAACAGCTGCTCACTGTTTACTATACGGCTTGGGAGGAGTTAAGTCTATACTGACAACTGCGATCTAGAGTGCTCTGGAAAACACAAGGAGACCGTAATACGGCCTTCTTCCATGCTGCCGCCACACAGAGAAGGAGGCACAACCTAATCACCAAGGTTTAATCTGAGGCATGAGCGATGGAAACAAATGAGGCAAAAATACGACGCATTTTCGTGCACTATTTCAAATCATTGTACTGTCCCAGTGATAGCGAGTCTGCACCAGATCTGGCATCCACAACCAGATACATACAGGAGCACCTGCCTTCAAGTCTGACAAACATTCCCATCCAAGACCAAGTCTCACTCCAGGCACTGCCAAACAAGAACGAGGTAAGAGAAACCTTATTCCGAATGGGTGCTGACAAAGCCCCAAGCCCGAATGGTCTGAAGGCGCCCTTCTTACAGTGAAAATGACAAATGATGGGGGATGAGCTGACAACAACTATTCAGCAGGTCTTTCACACGTGATGCATCCCAACTGAATGGCTAAAAAGTCACATTATCCTAATCTCAAAATTTGAGAAACCAATACTGCCTAAGGACTATAGACCAATTACTATTAGTAATGTGGTCTATCAGCTTCTCATGAAGATCATTACTGATAGATTGTAACCCTATATAGCGCTGATAGTGTCCCAAAATCATACCGCCTTTATCAAAGGGCGTAACATCTCTGACAATACCATACTAATGAGAGAGGTCACTCATTCTTTCAATAGCTCGGCCTTCACGGATCAAGCGTTCTTATTAAAAGTTGATATAAATAAGGCCATCGATACTGTCCAATGGCCGTTCTTAACTCAGACAATGCATGTTGTGGGTTTCCCCAATAAATTGGTGATGATCATTATAAGCGTTATGACATCCAGCCGAGTCGCAGTCCTTGTTAACGGGTCGGGTAGTGGTTTTTTCACACCTAGCAGAGGGTTAAGGTAGAGATGTCCATTATTGCCCTACCTTTTCATCTTGGCTATGGAGGTGCACACAAGAAAAATTAAGAAGGAACACAATCTTGGCCATATCAGAGGGGTTAAGTTGGGATGAACTGCACCGCCACTAACAACGACGATGCACGCCGATGACCTCATGATCATCGGCCATGTAACATGTTAAGAGATACTTGCTTATAAAGAAGTGATGGAGGAGTTTGGAGCACACTCGGGCCTCCAGGTAAATCCTGCCAAGTCAAAGGTATGGTCAGTTCTCGTTGCGATGAGGATTGCAAACATGAGGCCCTTCAACACTTGGGCGCTCAAGAAGCTGATCAGACAGAGAAGTATCTCAGGGTGTTTATTACACAACATGGGCGACAAACAGACCACACTCATGAACTTCTTTTGGACAAGATAAGTGTGATGCTGGAGGTTAGAAAATAGGTTTATTATCGCAAGCGGGAAGGTTAGCCTTAATAAAATCTGTAATCACTTCAATCCCTATTTATTACATGACTATTGGAATTATCCCATAGAAAACAATTAAGGATATAACCTTAATAATGAGACTTTTTTTTGGGTAAACTCCGACAGCAAAAATTCATGTTACTAATCGCGTGGTCAAAGTTGTGTATGTCAACAGAGGAGGGTGGTTTACAAATCAAGGATTTGTTTCTTTTTAACAAATCCTTAGTGCTCAAGGTTGTGTGGAAATTAATCAGCAATGCAGACAAGGCTTGGGTCCTGATCATGATAGCAAACTACTGTCCAAAAGGTGGTTTATGGGGGGTTAAAAACAAGTGGGGGACGAGTGCCCTATGGAAACAAATCCAAGACCTCAAATCTTTCTTCTTGGACTCCACTTTATGGGACATACAAGACAGTACAAAAGTCAATGTTGTTAACCAGCCATGGTATGAGGGATGGGATATCCAACACATTATGTCTCATGCGTAGAGAGATGTAGTTGTGGCAGAACTCTATGATCACAGCCAAAATAGATGGGATGAAGAAAAAATCACAACACTGCTTGGGCCACAGGCAATACAGCTGATCAGTACAAGTGTCTCGGCGCCGACTACTGTGATAATTTTGACAGACATGCTAATTTGGAAACCGATCTCAAATAGTAGGTACACAGTCAGAGGGGGGTATTCTCAACTCAGCCAAGAGGCACTCATACCCCCAGTTATACGGCACAACACAAGGATTTGTGGGAAAAATAGAGACGTGAAAGGAAATTATACCTAGAGTTTGATTATTCATGTAGCGAGGAATCCATGGTGGGCTGCGTATAATGGCTGTCCTGCATCGAGAATCACGCACCTCAGCCCTACATGTCCAAGATGTGCTCAAGAGGATGAATGTATCATGCATATTTTATTTTTCTGTTCCATTGCGCGACTAACCTGGTTTGCCTCACAATTTTCACTAAGAACAAGAAATCTGCCATTGGAGTTCCTAATCACTCTTTTGCAGCTCACAACTAACCTAGACTCACACAATGTGGCGATTTTTTGCAATATCATATGGTGCCTTTGGAAAGCACGGAATGAAGCAATTTTCTCAGCAAAGAAAGCCATTCCACAATCAGTCCTGGCATCTACTAGAGGGCTGGAATGGAAAGTCCCCATAACCTCACCGTAGAAACACAATAAGCAAATAATCCGCATACCAACATGCAAGTTTGTTATCCTAACGGATGGGTCTTGGGCACAAAATGGGAAGGCGGGCATGGGGATTGTGATTTTTGATTTCAGGAGAAGTCTAACTAGCATCCAGGGGGCAAATTGCACAACCACCAACCCTCTAGAGGCAGAAGCGCTGGCTCTGTTAATGGCCATGCAACACATACTGGCAGACCCCAATGGAGAGTATCTAATCCTCATAGACTGCAAGAATCTAATTGAGGTGATTCACACAAGAAGGTTAGAAGATGTGTCACACTGGCAAGCAGCGCGCATGGTAGAACAGTGCATACAACAATATCAGCTCATGAATACCAAAACACGACTGCAGCATACTGGTAGAGAAACAATTACACAGCCCCACCTATTAGCAAATTGGCAAGAAGAAGCGGAGGGGTTTTCAACGGATACCCCAACTCTGTGTTTATGGATGAGCTTCAGCTGGAGCACACCATTGATCGTTCCATTTTCCTAACGGAGGAGGGAGGACGAATAGCAGAGCATGCCACTGCACCGCAACAATCACAGTACCAGTAACAAAGGATACTGTGTCTTAGAAATTTTTCTTTTCATTGGTAGCTTAGTTTCTTTATTTATCAGAATTTTACTTTCCTAGTTTTTATCTACATGTAACATTTAAATTCCAACTGTAGCAGCTCTACTTTATTTAATTCCAATACCTACGGGTTTCACTCAAAAAAAAAATACAACATATTTACATGCCAATAAATTTAGAATTACACCTGATTATATTTGAACTAAGACATGAATATTCCTCAGTTGAGACCATAATGTTCTCGGTCTCCTCTTGATTGTTCCAAATTGATGTTTACTCCACATAATTTTAAAAATTATCCAAATTGCTGTTTAACACGCTCAGATTACTTCAATATTATCTGTGCTGAAAAAATATATTAATTCCACGGTTGACATTTTATATTTCATTTCGTTATGAACAAGTTAATCAACGCACTATAATTTACCTTTTCTTTGTTCAAAAGGAGTCAACTAGCGTTTGAAATACCGAATTTTTTTAGTTACCACAGTAAAAAATGTAAATTAAATGATTACCATCCGACTCAAGCTATTTCCAATCTTATCATCCACGCGGATCCAGTTCGCGCACTAAATTGGAGCGGTGCGCGGACTAGGTTGGCACACCAATTGGTGTTCTACCTGGGTTGCCGCATCAAAATTGGTGTAAAATTGATGCTCAAACGGAGTTAAACACACTGAAGAGTAGTAAAAATTTCAGAACAGCTGGTGCTTTAACTCTGTCTGCGCACCAGTTGGTGCTCCAACCCAGTCCGCGTACCAATCTATTTTGGTGCGCAAACTGGATCCGCGTTAGTGGTAGAATTGAAATAGCTTGAATCAGCGGTAATCATTTATATTTTATGATGCGGTAACTAACAAAATTTCGGTTTGAAATTGGCCGACATCAATTAATTTTCTCTGTATATATTTTTTTAAACCACTTACTATTGTTGTGTAGCGTTACTTTAATATCCAAATTGCTTTTTCGTTGTCTCTCTTGTACTTGGGCGCCTTTTAAATAATGCATTTCTAAATGTTTAAAGTACCAATCTTTTGAAATAGTACGGTAGATGTAGTAAAGTATCATATCCAATGTTAGGTTTGGTTGGTGCGTGCCTTTGTGCTGTTGGAGGCGGTGGTGATTACAAGTTTTTAAATTCAGATACTGACAAAATGGCGTCAAAGTGTCAGCGTGACAACCTACTCCTAGATGCAATAACTTATATCAGGAGAGTGTCTCCTTATTGGATTGATAGAGAATTTCTACTTCTAATTTGAAATATTTGAATATTTGCCAATAGTGCTTTCAATAAAGAATTCAAGATATTTATATATGAGTAGAACTAGGGTGTGATGTGCTCACCAAAATTTTGAATTTTTTGAATTCATTTAGTCTCAAGTCAAGTGGTCAAAATTGAAATTTTTTTGAATGCATTAAAACAACTTCATTTTGAATCATTCATTTTTCATCAATTTTAACCACTTGACTTGAGACTAAATGAATTCAGAAAATTCAAAATTTTGCATGTACGTGCATCACTCGTAAAATATATCAGTTTCAACGGTTGGATTCATCTCGTTTGAAGTGAATCCGATAGTTTATGTAGAGTTGTGCTCACCAAAGAGTTTGGTGAGCACATCACACCCTAGTTCTACTCTTTATATATTTGCCAATAGTGCTTTCACGCTGAAACTTGCCATAATTGCATTTTTTTACTGATGAAAACAGCAACAGCAACACCAACAATAATAGTAATAATAAAGGAAATCAGCAACACCAATATTAATAAACAACAATTATCAAGTACATGTGTGCATTGATATTTTGCCTGCTCTATATACTTTCTCAATACAACCCATTCAGCAATCCTAAACATACTTATGTACAATCAATCCTGCTCCTGCCTTCCTATTCTACAATCAACTAAAAAATACAAGTAA
Organism: Carex kokanica; assembly: GCA_025461125.1. Lineage (NCBI taxonomy): Eukaryota > Viridiplantae > Streptophyta > Magnoliopsida > Poales > Cyperaceae > Carex > Carex kokanica. Next base: position 1,983,502 of record JAJGRX010000829.1, on the reverse strand, counting down.
TATTAGCTAGAGCTACCAGTTGTTTAGCACTATACTAGTATACAATGACTCTTTCCGAATCAGTTTAATCTCTTAATTAGGAGAAAATTGAAGAGAATTGGTTAGACTCAGTTGCAGTCGTTGCACTATCATCTACATTGCATATGTCAGATTTGTTAGAGTCTTTGGCCGGAAATAATTTATAATAACCAGAAAGAAGCTCTTCGTGGATGTACTCCATCCGACCTGATATCTCGTCTTTTCTATCCATCTCTATCAAATCCTGCTTATAGCACATGTCATACAAAACCATAAAATTTATTGTACGTTACTCTTCTATTCTTTTCCAGAGTTTTTGCCAAATGTTTGTGCTACATGTTTTCTTACCTGAACAGATAATGAGGTGAATACGTAATAGAAGCGCTGGCGGCAGTATTCATTGAACAAGAGAGTTCCTATGACTAGTGGTATTGTGAAACCTGAAGAAAACTTGGAGCTTTTCAGACCAAAGACTCCGATAGCTATAATCTGTGTCAGCACGAGAGAGAACACTGTTGTGTTGTGTACTACAGGCCACAATTTCCCTCCCATCTCATACTTGCACACATAGACATTTAGTATCTGCATCATATCTTTTCGTTAGATGGATTAAAAGATATTGCTTACCAGCAATGGAAAGAAAATTTCCAGAAGCTCATTTCATAATTAGTAAAATTGCAATAGAGCTCCAGCCATGCCAAATTAACAATAAAAATAAATATTCCAATCATTTATACAAAAATTAAGTTGATGATTTTAAACGACTTGCTTTTTGTTTTGACTCTGCTTTTTCTGAAGCATTGTTAAATACTAGGAACGACGCATTTAAAATAAAGTTTATTTGCATTTCCTGTAGGTACTGCATATTTGATTCCATCCATAAATCCATTTTCATCGCTATGAGTTCCAGTATCAATCAGAATTCTAGTATGTACTCTCCCAGAGTTTAGGTATGAATATACTATACCAATTATTTTATTATTGCATTTTCTCCTCTTTTACGGTTTTACTATTTTAATAAAGGTTTTGGAGGCTAGATATGGTAAGGGCCTCTTTTGAGTTATATTCAGCAATAAGGAACATTGGGCAAAAACTATAAATCCTGTAAAGATACCTTTTTTCTTTTCTTCACTATGCTTTCCTGAGAAGTACATAATTATACCCATTTTTCTAATACATATTTCCAAAAGAACTCTTTAACATCAATGATTCCTTAAAGAATGATTACCTGATTTCGGTATACAACATAACCAAGGCAGAAGTACACGAGTAAGAACGGCAAGATGAGTGGTGCAAGTATGGAGCATGTAAACCCTAGAAGGCTGTAAAGGAGCACTTTGGGGATCTCTGTGTGGTATGGGAAGGTCGGTACCAACTGGGGGTCGTCATCTAGCTGGCATATGTATCTTCTAACAAAAGTGTAGATAAGAGCAAATATTTGCATTATTTCAGAGCACAGGCCCACCCAGCCTGTCAGCACATATGTTATGAAAAATGTGGCCTGCAATATGAGCACAGGTAAACTAATTACTTGACAAGAAGGTAACAGGAAAAAAGAAAAAAAAAGGTAAATAAGATGAAACCTGCTTGGGTACGGCCTCGGCAAGCTGGGTGGCGAGATCATTAGGTCTGGTCATTGCATTGAGTTGAGTAAGCAGTGATCCTGATAACACGTTCACAAAAAAGACATTCCATATTGTGAAATAGAGAATTTTGTGACAAGCACTCTTTTTCCGGTCACTTCGGGAAATGGAACCTTCTACTGTTGAAAGTAGCATCATCACTGGTGGGACTGTGTAGAAGAACAATAATAATATCACACTTGGTAGATACCCTGTCACCACCTTTGTCACCATAGGCCTAACCAAAGGAAAAGAAGAAAAGCAAAGACTAAGCTCCACTAATAACTCAAAAGTGTAATCAGTAATAAATGCTTAACCTTTGTATTACATCCAAGCAGTATTACTAGTGCAAGGCTAACACAGGAAATGAAGAATGCAATACAAGCAATAATTCTAGAGAAATGGCAATAGCAAACAATTGAATTGTGCGCAATGTATGATGGAGGGTTCCAGCGCAAGTCTTCTTGCAACACTACTGTGGAGGAAAATTAGGGAGATGTTTTGGATCAACTCTTCAAAACTTTTAGGAATTTATCAATGATTATGGTGTAAGTTTTGCAAGCAATTTCCTGCAAGTGAAGATAATATATTACATAAATACTATGATGCTTTCTGCATAGTGGATCATTTACACATCAAGAAATTAAATAATGTTTTTCACCAAAAAGCGATCGCATTAATTATTGCTAGAGATAATTGGATATCAATTGCTAGGAAATCTATCATGTAATCTTTGTTAGGGGATCCTTTTCGTAATAGGCAATTAGCGATCAATGTTGCACACAGTGTGGCACACAACTTTTTCACTTTTTTTTTTTTTTTTCAGTTTTCATTTTCTTTTCTCCCCGCCATTATTGTAACTCTTCTTATTATTTTTTAATAAAATTAAGTGGTGAAGTTCTCCTTACTAAAAAGAAATATTAGTATATTACTGCTAAAAAAACTGTAGTGACATTATTTAGCAGTTTTGGGTTCATTTTTGTTTAATTAAATTTAATCTTCTCTTAGCGTGTAACTTAATTGAAGCTCAGAAGTTGTTTTAAATAATTTCAAAATATTTTTAGGTAGGTTGATTAAAAATCTTCAAAAAGTTCTCTGATTTTTTCCTTTTATTACTATTTCAAGTTTCCATTTTGACCCCAAACATTCCAATTTTGGTCCCTACCTTATCATGCTTATGTCAAGAAAACAAATTATTTGCCACATTGGTGTCAGCGTGGTATGTAGCTGATTTTTTCCCAAGGGATAACCCACCAAAGCAACAAGCACAATTTTCTTCTGTACATTCAAACAGTAATTGTAAGGACCATAGCACAATTGGATGTTCAGGCACGAATCTTTCAAACATCACACTGGTAACGTCAAATATCCAAAGGCAATTAATGTTGTGTAATATACTAAAAGACAAAAGGATGGGGAGTGGGAGTGGGGGAGGGTGACCAGGACTTACATTTTGAGTAAATCTCTGAAAAAGGGAAACATTTTCTTCATCTGTGTCAGCTGTGTCAAGCTCTGCACAAATGTGACGGGAAGGAGAAACACAAACATGAACACGACACTGATAATAAGGATGAAAACACGACGGAACCAGAGGCATTTGTATGAAATTGAGAGGTTCGACCAGTAGACATCACGCGGCTCTGGTGCTTGGTCAGTCACCCACAGTGTTGGGTTCGGTGACTGCATCAACTGGGATACGATTGCAGCTGCATATCGCGTCTTGAAGAAAACAAAAGCAGCTAGACAACCCTAAGAGAGAAAAAAAAGAAGTAAAATGAAGCTAAGAAACTATAAGGAAAATGGTACTGAACTGTAGCTTGCAAACTACGACACTGCACCTCTTGCTCTTGAAAAATATCAGTAGTGGTAATATCGGTGATTTTCTCATCGAGATCTTCTTCATTTTGCTGGAAGTGGAACGGTATAGATTTGTCACCTCCACATAGACCACATCTGTATAGCTTCTGTCTTGTGTTAAGGCCGCACGAAGCCAGTTTTAGTTGTACAAACTTTCTATATACCTTCTCTGCACTAGACTGTACCAAAGAGTTTACTAATAAGTTATATATTTTGAGTTTGATTGCATATAAATCTGAACATGTATCATATTTGAATTAACACCCACGATTTTGGTTTCGTTCAAAAGTCAACCACCATAGATATAGAAATTAAAGAATAAAGGATAAAACTGTTGGCCCCTTGTTGTGCATAACCATTTTTTTTTTTTTGTAACCAGTGCATATACAGAAATTTATTTTTGTAGAATTAAATTCTTGATTTACAAAAGAGATGGCTTACTAACAAAACAAAAGATGTCAACAAGTGACATTTTTTATCACAGTATTGTGGAGTTGTCTAGTACCCACGTCTGTTTCAAAATTGTTGTTGGTAGGTGCTCATTGTAAACATGAGAAGTATAAATTTTGGGTTCTATAGACTATAGGCAATTGTTACAAAAAATGTTGTCTAATACTCCAGATGCGAAAATATCTTTGTGAACTCTATTGGAAGCTATAATATGAAATGAAATCGCACCATAAGTTTTTGAACTTTGCCTGTTCGGTAGATCAGCTGATGAGAAAGGTAGCTGGAGCCGTGATAATTTCCAAAGAAGTTTCTGATGGTGTCTCCTGCCATCTCGACCCCTGAATTGGGAATCGACCGAAGAAGCACTGTAAAATGGCTCAAGTTATGTGGAGAATTTCTTATGTATGCTAGCCTCAATCTTGATATACTCTTATACTCCTGAAATAAATGGATAAATCACATAGAAGTTTACATCAAGAGATTTATTTTAGCATTATAGACAAATGAAGAAAAATATGTCATACATGGTAAAGAAGAACACATGATGAGAAAGTTATGATATACAATGCCAGGCAGTGTACCCAAAGCCTGAAAACAAAAGAGGGAACAATTTTCTTAATTAGTGTCATTGTTATGTTAAGATATGCCATGGATTAAACATACATGAAAATTAGATGTAAAGAATTAAAAAAAAAATTTACTATAAAAAATTCTGTTTCCATACCATCTAGATCCTTCTATAACATTTGCAATAGTAAATACTTCCAGTGACTCGAATGGTATCTGTTTGTGAAGCATATCTCTCCCAAAATAATTTGCTGGAAGGACTCCAAACAAGCAGACTATGGCAGCTATTGAAAATATTCGAATGCTGAATAAAATAAAAACAATTCAGTTCAACTTCAGCCCCACAATATATGAGATATAACAATGCACTTGCCACGTTGAGTGAAAAGCAAAACAGAACACAACTAAACAAACCTGAAGACAAGGAATCGCAGAAAGACCACAGAATCCAGACCCCCGCATTGTAAAATATCACTTTCGGTATTTTCCCATGCTTTAAAAATCCAACTGGGTGAAGGCAGTAGTCTGTCTAGTGTAAAGCATTCTGTTTCACGATTATGATCTTGTGCTATTTTTCTACCAAAATACACGTAAACATTTGTAGGTTGTTTTCTCAGAATTGAGTAGAGAGAGAGAAAGAGTGCGCAAAGGCCTATGTTAATCCCTGCTGATGTCATCAAGGCCGAGAAATCCATCTCTTATTTCTCTGTGTTCTATCTAATTGATCAGATAATGAAGAACACAATCAGGAAGACAAACTTGAGTATGTAATCCTTCTGCAAAACCATGTAGATTACTAGCTTATAGTGCAATTAACCTGCAGAAAACTACGACTTAGAAACTATGCAATTAACTTGTAGTATTACCAGATGAGATTTAAGTATCAACCAAGCAATCAACAATTAATTGGCATCTCTGAGAAACTGATTTTAAGACAGAAATCACGAATTTCTTGAAGAAAATCTAAACAAAAACAAATAAACCATGAACAGTAAAGAAATAAAGACGGTTCAAAATCTAATGGTTTTAAGTAAAAAAACCCAAATTAAATTAAATAGAAGATAAACTTCCGGACAGATAATAGTAATGTTGTTAGGTCTGGTGCTTCCACAAACAGAAAAATACCGAATTGCAAATTCATCTTATTAGATATTGCGGCATGATGATTTTGATTTGAAGGATTTTTTTTTTTTTGTAAAAAAGGAGCTACTAATTATTTCTCAGAAGTAGGTTCGACAAAATGGGGAAAGGAGCATGGCACAAAGGATTGAGGCAACCTGACAAAGATCTTACTAAATACACACATTGTCTAACTCGGATTGTAACCCCTGAAGAATGTATAATAATAATACTCAAATCATTATGTGGCTCATAAACTTAAGGTATCAGAATATATATATACAAAATACAAAAGAAAATCAGCTAAATTCTTACTAACTGATAATTTACATTTACAACGTACTTCTTACAACATAGTTTTATCAAACAAACAATGAATGAATAATTCGATTATCAAAATAACTTTTGAGGCTTCAAATGCTCGTTACTTTTCATAAAATGAATTCTAAAAATATGGAATATAGACTAGCTAGAGCTTCGATCACTACATTTTATACGATAATGCAAATTAATCATTATTGACGAAATGTGTTGGCAATTTCTATATACAATTTTCTCGTAAAAAAATCAGGCTCACCTAATGTATTCTTTCTAAAATCAAAATTTATTATAAAAAATAATTCTCTATCTTCAAATTGCCATATCAAAGCAAATTCAGTGTATTTGACTAGCCTTCGGATCATGATCAGCATACAATACTTGTCCTGTACGGTCGACAAAATTATACGAACAGGTATGGCCTACAAAAAAATCAGCTAGAGTAGACACAATTATGCCAATAAATAATCACACATATGAGCAATATCAGACGAAGCCGGTACAACCTATGAGTATTACACATATCAGCCAATACCGTACCCAAACCGAAACCATTTCTTTCAACACAAAACTTTCTCATTTTCTTTTCCAAAATCATAATCAAGGCTTTCAAAAATAGTAAACAATTTTTCAGACTATATGCTCATGAATACAATCCTTCTTTTTTTATTTTACCAATATATAGTGAATGTTTCAAAATATCATGCAATCCAATTCAAAATTTTCAAATATCCTACGAGCAAATTCTATGGCATGCATGCAAATTTCTTATTATTCCCTTTATCATATAATAAATACAGTTTGTGTTATCAAAGTAATTCACCGATACAAACGTTAATCTGTTGTAATGTAAAAGCATTCTCAAATCAAACCTTATTCTAATTTCTAATTGTATTTTATAATTAGCACGCCATGTAAATTTCTTATTATTCCCTATCATAAACTTAATAACACACATAACCATAATTTCGATTGGCTTATAATTTATACTACCAAATGCAATTACTAAAACACAAAATATAAAAGTTTGGTTAAAGATTATAAATTGAATGTAGTTCGTACAATGAATACCTCTAATTACACTGACTAAATTTCAAAACACCGTAATTTGGTCTGTATAACGTAATAATTAACATGCAATAATTCAAATTGATGTCAGAGGGCAAATCAATGCAATAATGACCTAACTTTTATAATTCTAAATAATAAATAAAAACATTATGTAATAGAGAAATTTAATTACCTTACCAAGAATGATCGATACAAGGAAGATATTACAAGCAATAATAGCAATATTGTCTTGACAATTCTGATCCTACGCGCTCCAAAATTTAATGGAAATCAAGTCCCTTCTCCGTTTCTATTGATATATTCTGATTGTTTGTTGTTTCGCACATTAACAGAGTAAAGTGGTTTTAAGGCGAATGCAAATATATACATGCGAGAGAAAAACGATAGGGAAACTGGGGTTGAATGGTGAAGGATTCAGCGAGGAAAAAAAGATGGAAAAACTTGCGCCTCTTCGTTGTATTTCACCGAATTTCTTTCTTTTTGTTTTTGGAACTAAATAAAGAGGGAGACATACAAAGTAATTCATATCCCTTGAGGTACCAGAAATTTTGAGTTTAGATCCGAACCGTTCAATCTATTTTGACACGAACGTTATATCTCGCACTGACAGCACTGTATTGCCCAGATTCTAATCGGACGGTGCGCATCTAAACTCAAATATTCCGTTACCGCAGAGGATATGGACTCGGTTATTAAGAGAGTCGCAAATTGTATTTGGCTATAGAAACATTTACTAATAATTCATGAAAAGAGGGAATTATCACTTAGCAGGGGCATTTTCGTCCATTGTAATAAAATGGTGTTACCTGACACCTGTCCTCTTTGTTTGCTTTTTTTATTTGAATTTTTTTTTAGCTAGGAATCGACCAATCAATTACATTTTGTAATGTGATGTTTTTCTATATTTTCGCTTTATCACAGGTTGATTCAAAGCAGACTGTGAGCTTCTTACTTATTAAAATATATATGTTCTGAGTATTTATGCTGTCTATTATTTCAATTTAATTTAATTTTATGCGGTAACTTTATATTTATGTAAAAAGATCAGCATGAACTTGTCATGATATTTGGTTTTGTTGTTGGTAGGTTAGCTTGGCACATGCAGGGTGTGCTAGTAAAATATAGTACGAGTTATTGTCGCTAAGTATGACAACTGCATGCACAATGAACACTTTTATTAACGATAAAAATTCATGTACCCTTCAATTTTTTTTAAAATACGCATTTCTTCTCCTATTTTTATAATATTATATTTACTTTTCTGCATTTGAAATACTTACAAATTTTATTGTCTTTTCTATTAAAATTATTTAAAATTTATGAAGTTCCTATACCATGTGTAAGAGAAATATCCAGTCATTTAATTGGCTGGTTTGTGAGGACAAATGATTTATTTTTCTACTTGTATATATACATATTATCGTGTAGCATCATAAGTAGAAAAATAAACAATTTGTCCTCACAAACGAGTCAATTAAAAGACTGGACATTTCTCTTAAATAAATTATATATATTCTATTTTTTTAATAAAGGGCAAACGAGAACTTAATACATTTAAAATGAGTTTTTGAAATTTAGAAGGATAAATATGATATTTTGAATTTAAAAGATGAAATACATAATTTCAAAATTTTTAAAGGATGTACACAAAATTCTCTCTTTATTGTATATTGAAATTTAATACAATTTTTTATTTTTAAGTTTTTTATATAGTTCAATTTTCTTCAAAAATCGTCAAACACGTGTGCTTGTGGTCTGGTAAGAGTTCTAATTTCTTATTGTGGAGACTTAGGTTGAAGTCTAAACCATGCATTATGCATTTTAAATTTTAGCTCCCTCTATCTAAATTTTCTAATTCCGCGGATGTTTAATGAACATGGGACCAGACTGTAAGTGTTTTGAGCCAGGGATCAGCTCAGGAAAATAGCCACATAGGATTTGGCTTGAAATACTAATTCTTCGGCCAACCTCATGTATTACCGTTGGAATTTGAAGAATTGCTGTTGATTTGTCCATCTACGGCTCATGTTCATCCAGCTCCCACTAATTTAATCGGGATCGATTGTTGAATATATGATAAGTCGAAAAGCCCATTAGAATAAAAGAGGCCTTTTAGGTACAAATACCAAAAGCCCATTAGATATATGGGCCTATATTTTAAATATGATAAACTAACTAGCTCTTTACGGTACTGAGCCTATATAAAAGTTTAACGGGCTGAAAACAGTAAGATAATTAAAACACCAAATAAGAAAACCAAGCTAATAATAATATTTATTTTAATATCAGCGTTAAGCTAATAATAATATTTATTTTAATATCAGCGTTAAGCTAATAAAATATTTATTTTATTATGATTTCTGTATAGCTTTACCCGAAAGATAAAGAAACCAATCAAAGTGGTAGAAAACAAAATATGCGAGACATAATTTTCCTGTCTCATGGCTCGGGTATTTTGCCAGTATATAGAATAAAAAATTATTAAATAAAATAAGAATAATAAGAGAGGGCCACAATTTGCATAACAAGAAGCATATATATAATTTAAATTCGCTGGGAATTTATTAGCAGGTTCAATGCTAATTAATTAATGTTACCTTTCCAATGGCACACAGAAATCTGCACAAGTAATGCACACTTTGGAAAAAATAAATGATAGTTGACATTTATTTGAGGAAGTGGCTAATATCAAAACGTTTGTTCCTAGCCATTCGGTGCTACCAAGTAGTTTTCCGATTTTCAAAATTTAAACAGTCGATTCAAACCGTTAGATGTTCAATCTATATTAAAATGTGCTTGAAGACCAAAATTTACATTTTTTGAAATTTTTTTACTATTTATTAAGATGGTTTGCAAATCGCTGTTTTTAATGGTGCTGAAAAATAATTCAAAACAACAATTTTCAAACCATCTTAATAAATAGTAAAACAATTTCAAAAAATGTAAAATTTGGTCTCCAAGCACATTTTAATATAGATTGAACATCTAACGGTTTGGATCGACTGTTTGAACTTTGAAAATCGGAAAACGACTTGGTAGCACCGGGAGGACAAACGTTTTGATATTAGCAACTCCCTTTATTTGATCGGACGACCCACAACTGCGATAGATGACAATATATTTGTGGGGTCGCAGGGAATTCTTGCGGGTTCCGGATTCTTCAATCATCATAACAACAACAGCTAGTTTAATTTTCTGACATATTTCATATATTACTAGTCACTAATTCCACAAAATTTTAGTTTGAAGAATCTGCTTTTACTACTTGTAACAAACAACTGCATATATATATCTAAAACAGAGGATAAGTCGTATTCCCTATTATTCAAGAAACACAACTGACAATCTGACACGTAAAGTCTACCAATCCAGCATGGCGCTCTATTGTATTTGTACCTAGTTCCATGCTTAATTATATTCGTTTCCTCTGGCTCTCTCTATCTCTCGGTCTATCTGACAGTACCCCGACAAAGATCTCAACTTTTCCATCTTCATGGGTCAAACCCCCAAAGGAGTACAAGGTCGGTTTGTTTTCCATGTTAGGTAATAGGTACTTTCTGTTATCTCTGCTGCTGAGACCAGAGAAAACTAATTGAAGGAAAAGAACGACAGGTGTAATGGCTTGTTTGGGAAACACATGAACCATGTATTATTACATACATACAAGTAATTGTGCAACACCACCTCCCTCCATGGGCCCGTTTCGTCGTAGAATGCACCGACCATGTATGTATCTCTCGTTAGTGACTCTTCTCTACATGTGACAAATTTAATGTGTTAACACTTAACACTACGGACTGAGGAGCCACATGGGAGACATAATCGATAGTTTTTTATTGGTTAAGTGTTGTCTCTTTGTACCGTCTCATATTGTCACATCACATGCTTTTGTCATGCATGATGTCTATGTTTTTTTTTTTTTGTCTTTAAACTTTGATTGATAATTTGGTTTTATTTTGAAAGCACATGATGAACTTCTGCAGCCGAAAGTAGTACACCGTTATAAATCCCGGCCAACATGACATATGGAGCTACGTACTACTAAGATTTGAGGAAAATATAAGGGGTCAAATCTTTAGAATACGCTAAGTATTTTAATTTGTAGTTCGACCAAAGTTTGACTATATATATATTATCTTTAATTTTATTAATATCTTTGACAGAATTAAAATTCACTTTAATTTAAACATACTATTTTCATTAATTTATTATTTACTTTCGATAACAACTTAATGATTCAAAAAGGTTCGGCGGTTTCAAAAATTCGTGATTTGAAAATAATTCGGATATAATTCTGAATCATACATTGAGAGTAAAAAAAAAAATCCCACAAGAGAGCACAAAAAAAATCGCGAATAATTTGTAAAATTCAGAAAAATTTGGAAAACCGAATAATACGCTGATTGATTCGCTAACAACTCAAATCCAAATTATTCGTGAATCTTGTTACTATGCTTTCGACATGTCAAGATTTACCTTTCGCTGGTTAAAATTTAATTACTACATGCGAAAGTTTTACATTTTTAGTGGATATTGAATACAATACGGATCGGGTAAACATTTAATTCACTTTTTAACTTGTCGACAGGGGCGGACCCACATATGTCCGAGGAGGGGCAACCGCTCCTCCTGAATATCTTTTCCATGTAAGAAAACACTCAATTTTACTTGCTTAACAGTTTTTCTCGCTTCAATGAAAAATTAGGCGGTTTTTTGGGCCGAAAATGTCTCACTTGTGAATTGTGATGTCCTTGAAATGTTTGGTGGACAGGTAGGGCCCAGAATCAGGCGACCAGTCAACATGAGATGATTATGAAGTGGCCCATTATAGTATTTATAGGAGGCTCATTGTCTTAATTAATTACTTGGTGGTAGAAATGAGGGGCAAGGAGGGTCCAGACTTCAGCGCCACTTAGACAACTTGTGCAAACAGCTAATGCAATCCTTTATACCATTGGCAAACTCTAAGCTAAATATCAAAGCTTAAAAATGAAACATGACATTTGACACACATCTTTTGCCCCCCTCTTACGTAGCACTTGGAATGCTTTGTTTAATTATGAGGTCTAATGTGAGATTTATTTGGCACAATTTAGTGGATTCTCCATTAATGTTATTTAGTGGATGCTCCATTAATGTTATTTAGTGGAAAAGTTTAAAACATTATTGTGATTCAAATTCAAATTCAACTCTACTGAGTCTATAGCTACTTTATATTTTGTAAAACAAGTTTTATTTCAAAATCTCAATAAAGCAAATAATGACCGGATCTTTATTTTTCTCTCAAATTTTTTTTTGTGATATATACTCCATAAAGAGTGCCAATTAAGTTTTAAATTTGTTTTACATATACCACATCATCTATCATTTTATCTGTTCCATACACTTATTTATTGGCTCTTTTATCATGCTTTTTCTTCTCATTTAAAATATATGTATTTGATGTGCTTGAAATACAATGTAACACTTAAAGTTTTTTATTCCAAATTATCCGGATCCATACAATAAAAGTATTTGATTCCAAATTCAATTTATGTTCTATAATACCAAAAAGCTATATATAGAACATAAATTGAATTGTGCTATGAATTATATATTTATTTACAATGAACAGTGAGTTTAATTATATGCAGCGGATTAGTGTTGAAGATTATGTATTTTTTTTAGTAAATGTTGGAGGTCAAGCTACTCAACTATTTAATATTTACAAATGATTACTCTTTTCGGGTTTCGAACCTGTGACCTCTTACACGAAGAGCATTGTTTTTACCACTAGATTAAAGACTGATTGCTAAGATCATGTATTTTTATTCGAAGATTGCTAACAATTATGAATAACAATAACACAATGACAATTAATAACAATAATGATTTTGATACATATATTTAAAGATTGTGTACCTCATAAATTCCGAATTTGAAGTCTCCTATCTGATGGTAAATACTAACTTATGTATTTATGGATGATTTTTTTGTGAAATTACGAAACCTACCTTGAAAAAAAAACAGTGCAACCTAGGGGATATTTTCGTCATTCCAGCTACATTTTCATTTTTACCTCCACATGCAACTGTTGATGTAAATTTTTAATGGGGCAATTTGGTCATTTTTTAATTTCTTTGAAACTTTTCAAATTTACTGTCATTTCACAAAATTGAATATATATATATGGTTCACATCTATGAGAAAAAGTTTTAGTACTAACGTTTTGTATCCGGTTTTTACTCAACATTCGGATAAGGCTTCTTAACCGTCTCATAAATAACTTTTCCTATCTCTCACGTTTTCTCTCCTTTCCTCAGATCTCTTTTTCCCTCGCATCCACACAAAATTAAAACCCTTCCCAAATGGCGAACTCCCTCCTCTCACGCAACTTTCTCTCCAGCCACCTCCGCCTCCCACCTCCGTCCCTCCACCTCTTCCTCACATCATGTGTGTCCTTTCAAGCCGCGCGAGCTCGAAGGAGGCATGGATCTGGGCCTTTTCAAGGCGATCTTGGGGAAGATCGGCTAGGCATCGATGCAGCGCCGTCTGAGGAGCGGTAAGGAGATCGTGCTCTTCTTCCTCGCAACCAGTGGAATCCGCAACAATTATCGGCCGCTACCAAACGAGCAGCCAGAGGAGTACGAGGAACGATTTTACAGTATTTCATATTGTAGTTTACAGGATTCTATGAAGAGTTTTACATCTACTTTAAGGCGAAAGGTGTTTCACCCAAAGTTCTCAGTCAAACAAGTGGCGAGGCGTCTGATGACACTGGGAGGCAAAATTCGCAAGGTTTTCGTACTTATTTTTCTTTTTAGTACTTATTTACAGTGCATTGAAAAGCTTTAGTGTAATAATTTTTAAATTTCTTACTGAAATAGCTCAATTTTATCGTCATTTGATTTTTTTCACTTGATATGTCAAGATTTATAGTGTCGATTAGCTAGTTTTACAATATCTATGTAGTAGTGTTACAGTATGAATTTGATCAGTTTCTTACTCAAATGGCAAAATTTTAGCACCTTTTTATTTGTTTCACTTGATATGTTTAGGTTTTAAAGTGTCGATTTGTTATGTTTACAGTCTGAATCGGTTAGGGTTACAGCATTTACTTGATTAATTTCAAAAATATTTATTTGTGGTTATAGTAAGATGAGAAATAATGTGTTGGTGAACAGTAAGATGGTTGGAACAGTGACATTTATGTTTGTGTATACTTTTATTTTACAGTATTAACATTGTTGTTTTACAGTATTCATCTTGTTATTTTACAGTATCCATCATGTGGTTTTACAACATCCATCTTGTTGTTTTATGGTATGCAAATTTTTTATTTTACAGTATCCATATTGTGTTTTTACATCATCCAGCTTGTTATTTTACAGGATCTAGATGTAGATATAAAAATTAAAATTTTGAAATAAAATAAAATTTTACAGTATTAACCGTGTTATTTTACAATATCCATCGTGTTGTTTTATAGTATCTATCTTGTTGCTTTACAGGATATAGATGCGCTATGTGTACAATATGATCACCGAGACTCCAGTTTCTTTCAGTCATGTAACTTTTTTTTATTCTTTGTAAGTTTATGATGTAAAGTTTCTTTTTATTATATTATTGAAGTTTGATTTATTTTACAATTATAATCTTGTTTATTTTTTTACAGGAGAATATATCAAAGAAACGTCTTATTCTAGTGATGAGACTTTTGTCTCATACTAATAATGTGCATCAGAGGGTTCTTAAGTAATAACTTTTGTGGAACAATATGCTTATGTATTTTTGTATTTCTGAATGATGTAATATGTGTTTGATGAAAGTGTTTTAGTGGAACAGTATGTTTAGTGGAACAATATGTATTTTGTGGAACAATATGTTTTTTTGGAACAATAAAACTCTCAAGAATAGTATTTTATGTATTTTACAGTATTCATCTTTTGTTTTATTGTTTTCATAATGTTGTTTTACAGTATCCATAGTGTCATTTTACAGGATCTAGATGCACATATAAAATATTAAAATTTGAAAATAAAAATAAAAATAAGAAAAATATATTTAAAATTTAAATTTTTTTATAGAATTCATAGTGTGGTTTTAAAGTATTCATTATGTGGTTTTAGAGTTCTATAAAAAAATTATAGAACTCTCAAAAATAGTATTCATAATGTTATTTTACAATATTAATAGTGTTGTTTACAAAAATTAAAATTTTGAAAAAAAATTTGAATTTTTTTAAATTTAAATTTCGAAAAAGAAGAAAAAAATTTGAATTTTTTTTTTAATTTTACAGTATTCTCGGTGTTAGTTGTAAAAGTGGACCTGTTTTTTCAAACTTTTAGAAATGGTCATGGAGAAAGTACAAAAAGTTAATCAAGTTGTGTAAGTTTCAAACACTTAGCAACTAATTCGGGACCACTTTCAAAAGTCGCTAATTGTGAGAAATTTGGATTAGTTATTATGTATAATTTGCTATTGAGGTCTACAGTATCTAGTAATGAGTTTTACTGTATGAGTGCTAGTTAAATGACAATTAAATTTGGGTACAAACCAGATAGAACACCTTGAGTATAATATAATGGGTAATTATATGTTACCCCTTGATTCCTTCCCCCATTTTTCCCCCAACTAACTAACTTCCTTTTCTAACTATAATAATCAATTTTAACTAACTAGTGGTCCCTACAAATTAATTAGTAGATTTTCTCCTTTTATTTCTTTCCTCTCTCCCTCCCTCTCCCTCTTCCACCTCCGCCTCCCCCTTCCACCTCTGCCTCCGCCCGCCTCTCCCACCTTCGCCTCTCCCTCTCCGCCTCCGCCTCTCCTTCTCCGCCTCTGCCTCCGCCTCACATAACGAGGATGAATACTTGTTCAATGATAGATGAATACTTGCATGACGAGGGTGAATACTTGTGCAACGAATAACTCGAAAGTATGTCATCATGGATCTCATTTTAAAGAGAAAATTATGTAGAAAACGTTCGTGGTTTTAGATTTGCAAAATTCCTCACAGATCGTTAGAAATATTAGTTAGATTGAACGGAGAAAAAAAAACCACCTCTAAAAACGTGTAAAAGATGGGTGTGATATGTCCAGTTTTTTTTTAAAATACTTGATATATCAGGGTGAATACTTGATGTATTACATGTGAATACTTGTTCAATGATAGATGAATACTTGATATATCAGGGTGAATACTTGATGTATTACATGTGAATACTTGTTCAATGATAGATGAATACTTGCATGACGAGGGTGAATACTTGTAAAAGATAGGTGTGATATGTCCAGTTTTTTTTTTAAAATACTTAATATATCAGGGTGAATACTTGATGTATTATAAGTGAATACTTCATGTATTATAGATGAATACTTGATGTTGTTTCCACTTGCGGTGACGGTTATGCGGTCCCCACGGTAGTTAGTGATGGCGGTTGTGCGGTCCCCCACTTAATTACGCGTTTTCTTTTGTTTTTAGCGGACGGCAGTTGTGGTACCCTACTATCTCCGCGTAATTAATGCTCTTAATGTCGTAATATTTCCATATATAATTCTTTCTCAAAGATGAGTACTTTTATTTATATGGATGAATACAACTCGTGTTAAGTGTCAATACTTTTTCGCAAATCATCCCCTACTAATTCCACCACTTATCTCCGCATATTACTGTGGTCCCCTACTTATCTGAAGTCGCGGTTGTGCGGTCCCACCATACCTTCATGTACTCTTTACACTTACACGACGAGAATGAATACTTGTTCAATGAGAGATGAATACTTGCGTACGAGGTGTGAATACTTGCGTAACGGACAACTCGAAAGTATGTCATCATGGATCTTATTTGAAAGAGAAAATTGTGTAGAAGACTCTCGTGGTTTTAGATTTGAAAAATTCCTCATAGATCGTCGGGAAAATTAGTTAGAGTGAACGTACAAAAAAAAACCACCTCTAAAAACGTGTCAAAGATGGGTAGTAATGTTTCCTTATATAGTTATTTCTGAAGGATGAGTACGTTTCTTTACACGGATGAATACTTCAGTTTACAAGTGTCAATACTTCGGCGCAATCCTGCCGCCTGTAATGCTGTGGTACTTATTTCAACGGTTTACTGTGGTCCCCTACTTATTTCAACTGTTATTAACAGTTTACTGTGGTCCCCTACTTATTTTCAGTTGGGGGAAAAGTGGGGGATGGATGGTGGGGGAAGGTTAGGCCCTCCCTAATATAATTAGTCACTTCCTACATTTATCGTAAGAAAATTTTTGATTGAATATTCTCCAAAAAATTTTTGAAGTTCTATCTCTAAAGTGTTGGTATATATATTGCAATGGCACGGTGGTGCTATTCCGATCTAATATTTAGTCAATCAATTAAAGCAGGACGTACATTTTTATAAAAGTATTAACCAATACTAAATAGGATGTTTTTGGATTAAAAAATAGGATTTTTTTTTAGTAAAAATTGAAAGTAAACCTACTCAACTATGTAATATCCATAAATAATTTTCTTTTTCAAATTTCGAACGTGTGACTTTCTATACGGAGAGCATTGTCTTCGGTGAATTAATGAAAAAAAGAAAAGAATAATGTTTGGAATTGGTGGAGGCAGCATCACTTGCACTAAAATAAATGTTAATTCACAGTGTACGATATCTCCATGGTCTTGTCAAGTTGTTAGCCACCAAATTAAATGTTAATCCATGTCATGAATTTTATAAGTAGATTACTTTATAATATCCAAAAGCGAAAGCGTCTGCTCCGACTTGATAATATTCATGCTTACATATACCTAACCATTTCGGGAACCGCGTGAGCTATGGTAGTTAGCGAAATATTAGCAAAATCAAATACAAGTATCTACCAAATTTTCAACTAAAAGCTGTTTTTTTATCAAAAAAAGATTTAGGTCGGCTGCAAAATCCAAGGTGAAATAGATACAGGGATTCAAACCCCAAAAGAAGCAATTATAGGTCCCACCGACAGTCATTTGGTTAGTGAATTTCAAATATTGACTTGTCAAACCCGATCCGTTAAAAGCCCAAATCTTTGATCCAATTCGCTACCGATGGAGGAATTTTATCTAATTTCTCTCCCAGAATAATTTGTTTAGATCTTCTCTCCCACTTCAAGTGTCCGTTAATTGTATATATACGTTGATTCTTAAACAAATTCATATTTGTAATATGGTTAGTATATTCATTTTAAATTATTTTTGATAAAAGACTATTGCTCCTACATCAGTTCATCAACTTTAACTAATTAATACAAACAAAAGGTCACTAGATAATTTCTATTACTATAAGCTCCAAGTGATATGTCTTCATTCAGTATTCTCTTCTTCTTCTTCAGATGGGTCTTGATACAACACCATCCGTCTGTCAGCCGGGTCCCAGATTTACAATGGTATAACCTCAATCTCCTTTGGCAGCCAGGTGGTGATAACAGGGGCGGATGCAGGATTTTCGTCAGGGGGGGCAAAAAAATATCGAATCGGGTATAAATTCATTAACCAATTGGGTACTCAATAAAAAACAATGTTTTAACTTATACTTTTCAATGCTTTGACTTGTAATTTCTGATGCTCTAACTTATAATTCTAATTACCAATCAAAATTTAACAAATTTATTTCAATTTTAACCATAAATTTAACCCGAATTACAAATCAAATGTCCAGAGGAGGCCAAAAAAATTTTAGGGGAGAGCAAAGTCGGTTGAGACCGATAAATCTCCACTAAAACTCAAAATCTAGGAGGGAAGCTGCCCCCCCTGAAACCATCTGGGTCCACCCCTGGGTGATAAGCTCTTTCTCCCTCCTCTTGATGATACATGTCGAGTAGTTAACCAAGGACACAATTAGTAAGATTATTGTTCTAAGGACCTTTTTTTGTGTATTTTGAAAGCACAATTCATTTCTTATCTTCCAAATAGTCCAACACAAGGCACTAAAAACAACTAAAAATATAGTTTGCAAATCACCCCCTAAAGACACATGAGAATTCAACCTTTGAGTTTTTTCCCTACCAAATTCAAATTCCAACTTTTGAGTTTTTTCCTTAGAATTTTCATAAGCTTGTATATGTTCTATCATGAAATTTCCACCACCACTTCATTAAAAGAGCTAAGTTCATTTGCTGAAGATCTAATATTTCTAATCCCCTATATTCTTTTGCTAAACAAGACTTATGCCAGTTGACTAATGAATATTTTTTCCTACTATAATCTGTATCCTGCCACACAAACCTCCTTCTATTTATATATATCTACCTATTTGAGTACATGTTGAGAAATGAAATAATATCAACCTCAGAATATTCATCACAGGCTAGTTTAGGCAACAAATCAACTAGCCTCAAATTGTATAGTTGTCAAGCTATATGTAGTACCTAGCTTGATTTTTGTAATTAGACAATAATTAGGGTGTAATTAGGCAACAGATCCAGCCAATGTAAATTAGGAAGTAGCCCAACGGCTAGTAGCAATACTCATATAATTTAGGCTATAAATCCCCATGTACAGGTTATGTAAATTCAGAACAAAAAAAACAAGAACAATTGTTCATCATTTCTCTATTCTCTAAATTTCCACAGTATATAAGTAGGTATTCTATAGATGAATAATGTATACAATGGTATGGATAATATGACAGAATTAACTAGTGTGAGTCTCCTCCTATTGATAGAATATTACCCTTCCATCTCTATAGTCGTTTTTCAAATTTTTCAATGAGAAAGTCCCAATTTTTTTTCTTCAATTTAGAATCCTGAAGTGGTAACCCTAAGTATTTGATTGGAAATTTTGCTATTTTACATCTAAATAATGCAACTAATTGTTGTCCTTGATATGTATTTAAGGAATACATCTCAGTTTTTTAACATTCATTTTAATACCAGAAAGATATTAAAATAACCTCTCAAAAATTCTAAAATTGTAAGGTAATTAACTATACATTAATTCCAAAGCTAGAAATCTTTGCCATTTAATTTTTGAGTTATTTGGGAGATTATCTAGTAATTTGATCTATAACAATCTATAACAATCTTCTTAATTAAGTAATTTGACGTGATAATTAAATCGTCTTAATTATAAAACTTAATTAGTCGTTTGAAATAGTTGAAGTAGTCATTAAGGGTTGCAGACTTTAATATCCATGAAACCTCTGTTATTACAACAAAAGATTTTTCACATCCGGATTTCAAACTCATGACCTCCCACGTCAGATCAGAACATGTGTTTTTATTACTAGATCAAATACCAATTCTTAAAAAGAAAAATATATTATTTTTAAAAGTCGTTTAAAATATTTTTTCCATGCTTCAAATTTTTTTTTTTCCAAAATTTACTGTCGAGTGAGATATTTTAAAGAATCTGAAATAAAAAAGGAATTTCTTCATTTAAAATTGAGAAGTCACTGGGTACATGGACTTGCGAAAATATGTCTACTACGTCGCCGCCGCTTCTAACTTCATAGTTTATAGCTTAGTTTTTTTTTTATTCTAACCTTATATATATTTTTAGATTAATTTAATCCTCTTTGATTTGGCTGTGTTTTATCATTTTTGTGTCTAGCAATTGGGTGGGGATCGATGGGAGTGGTTAGAGTGGAAAAAACGTGCCGTGCCGTGACTAAAACGCCGTGACTTTGATCTCATGCCGTGCCGTGCCGTGACCAAGTTAATTTTTCACGTGCCGTGTCGTGCCGTGACCAAAATGTCAAGAGTGCTCACGGCACGCGAATAGTCACGCCATGTGAGTCATGTCGTGCCTAACGTGCCATGACCATACGTGACTCGCGTGACCATTTAATCATAATTTATGTTAATTTATTCAAGATTCATCATTAAATCAATATCTAATGGTCTTAATTACACGTAACTCGCGTGACTACGTGTCGTGCCATGCCGTGACTAAATCTTTCACGTGCCGTGCCGTGCTGTGCCAAAGTTTCAAAAGATGAACACGGCACGCGAATGGTCACGATACGGGACACGCGAATCACTGCACATAACTGACACGCGTGCCGTACCGTTCCGTGCCATAACTGTGCCGTTGTGTGACGGAGCCGGCTCCACTGTGCCATTTTTTCCGCTCTAGGAGTGGGCACTTCCAGACTTGCAGTTCCATGTGTGTATCAATATTTGACTTGGTCACTTAATATTACAACCGTCTAATTAGCAAAATCATCAAGATGTGGACAGAGAGATATTGTAGCATCAGCGTAGGAAACTAAAGCAGCATTCAATGTCAAAGTAAACATAGAAGCTTCCTAGAAGGAATTAAAGACGTGGACAACCACAATATATATATTTTTTAAATAATAATGAATTTATTTGTCCGAAAAAAAAAACCCTGTATTGGACAATATATAAGCGAAAATTTGTAAGCGAAATACTGTATGACTAGGGTTAAAATGAGCTATTGGTTTTGTGCTCCAATCATGTTCTACGTTTTTTTTTTCCGTTTTTAAAATTCGAACAATCGATCCGAACCGCTTAATATGATCTTTGTATTAAAATGTGCTTGGAGACCAAATTTTATATTTTTTGGAATTTTTTTACTAACTTTTAGATAGGTACAAAATCACTGTTTTCAGAAGCTTCTGGACCATCCAAAAAAGTGATTTTGTACTTATCTAAAAAAATAGTAAACAAATTTCAAAAAAATATAAAATTTTGTCTCCAAGCACATTTTAATATGAAGATCATATTGAGCTGTTCGGATCGATTGTTCGAACTTTGAAAACGAAAAAAAAAAGACGTGAAACATGATTGGAGCACAAAACCAATGACGAATTTTAACCATACTCATATTATATATAGTTAGCACCGGACCTTGTAAAAAAAATAAAAAATATACTTTTAATAAAGAGTCAGAATTTTTTGTGAATGAGGAGTTAAAACCGTTATGTATTTTCACTTCAATTACAACAAATTCAAATCATTAAAAAATTTAAGTGGCAAATGATTATGATAAAATTATTGTTTATGTATATAAACTCATCTGCAATCAATATTTTTTTGTATCGTCTAATTATCTAACATACTTTCTTTTTTATTACATCATTGATTTTTTTTTTTCAGATTTCGAACCCATAACTTCTTACTTGGAGGACATTAGACCAAAAGCTACTTCTTTAATTAATTATTTGACATACTTAATTTATATTTTAAAT
Source organism: Carex kokanica (assembly GCA_025461125.1). Classification (NCBI taxonomy): domain Eukaryota; kingdom Viridiplantae; phylum Streptophyta; class Magnoliopsida; order Poales; family Cyperaceae; genus Carex; species Carex kokanica. The sequence continues at coordinate 1,961,326 of JAJGRX010000829.1, read as the reverse complement.
ATGTTAGAATACACAACTTTCAACCTTTTTAAAATCATTTGAATTAACATATAGTTTATGTTGTTTATTAACTCATCATGACTATTGGAGTTGACAGCAAATGCATTAGAAAATACTGTTGACTCTCACCGTCCCACCAACCTTAATTAGCAAATGCATTGAAGGATGCAAGCTAAGCTCCTCATTAACAGCACAGCACAATTTGTTTGTTTTTTTCCCATTTATTAGCGTGAATTTCTAATCTCTTGTTAAATCGAACGGTTCAACTTGTATGTCCACAATTAAATGGTACATCTATAAATGTACTCGCTTCGCTCCGGACTCCGCTGCTTTTCCGGGAGAAAAAGTTGGACCCTCTTTTTCTGAATCGAACGATTCAAAATTCGTTGAGATTTGTGCATGAAAAAGTTTCTTTATTGAGATACGCAAATAGAAATTTTGAATCGTTGGATTCAGAAAAGGAGGCTCCTACTTTTCTCCAGGAAAAGCAACGGAGTCGGACTCCAATTGCAATTGGGTCAACTACGTGAGTTTCGGGGATAGCGCAGCCGCGCAGGGGCCAGTATTATTTTAAGTTTCGAGATTCGTGCATAACGTATTTGAACGGATGAGATTTTCCAAAAAGTGACGCAACATATGAAATGTCTCAGAGGATACGAATTCTGCCGACATTTTTAAAAATACCCTAAGTTAATTACAGATTAATAAAAATGCCCACGCCCATCCGGAAATTTAAAAAATGTCTAAACCGGCCATTAAATGGTTGATCCCGATTAAAAACCCGACCGGCCATTAAATGGCCGGTTCCCTGATTTTTTTTTTTTTTTTAGAGACAAATAGCTAAAATGATGAAATATAACACTAAAAAATCGATTTTTTTTTTCTTTTGTCAAATTTTTTTTTGATAGCATATTTATACTAAAATACGCTAAATTACTTGAAATTATGTTAATTTATACTGATTTACACTAAATTACTTGAAATTATGTTATTTTTTTTTAAGAGATAAATACCTAAAATGCTGAAATATAACACTAAAAAATCGAATTTTTTTTAAATATTTGCTAGATTACCTTTTTGATATATAATTAGCATAGTTATACTAAAATACGCTAAATAACTTGAAATTATGTTAATTTATGCTGAATTACACTAAATTACAATAATTATGTAGAATTATGCTAGAAGATGGTAAATCATGCTAAATTACGTATGAATATGGATGATATCTTCACTGAAAAGGCAAAAAACGACGACAAAACTTCAAACGGCCATAAAACGGCGCTTGAGTGTCCAATTTCAGCAAATAACCACTTTTCGGAAAGCTTGTGAAAAAACCAGCAAATGACCACTTTTCGGAAAGCTTGTGAAAAAACGCATGCGTCAGTGCTTGTGATGCCGGATTTCGAAATTCAGAATCGCCAAAAAACAAAGGGAAGAGTTTCAAAACTTCAGTTGAAGTTTCCGATTAAGATTTAAATTTCTATTGTTCAATCTATGTAGCTCAGTAAATTAGTTATGTAATGAACTTGTGGAATACCAATTTTTATTATTTTTGGAATTTTTTTACTATTTTTTATGATTTATGAAAGATGGCACAAAATTGGCCCTATTCATACGTAATTTAGCGTAATTTACCGTAATTAAGCATAATTTAACATAATTTCCAGTAATTTAGCGTAATTTAGTATAATTGAGCATAAATTAACATAATTTCAAGTTATTTAGCGTATTTTAGTATAACTATGCTAATTATATATCAAAAAAGTAATCTAACAAATATTTTAAAAAATTCGATTTTTTAATGTTATATTTCAGCATTTTAGGTATTTGTCTCTTGAAAAAAAATTAACATAATTTCAAGTAATTTAGTGTAAATCAGCATAAATTAACATAATTTCAAATAATTTAGCGTATTTTAGTATAAATATGCTATCAAAAAAGTTTTTGACAAAGGAAAAAAAAATTCGATTTTTTAGTGTTATATGTCATCATTTTAGCTATTTGTCTCTAAAAAAAAAAATTCAGGGTCCAGCCATTTAATGGCCGGTTTGGACATTTTTAAAATTTCCGGATGGGTACGAGCATTTTTTATTAATCTGTAATTAACTTAGGGTATTTTTAAAAATGTCGGCGAATTCTGTTTACGTAGGGTATATTGAATTTGTCTTTTAAATATTGAGGCCAAGTTGGGACTAGCTAGGGACACAAAGGCCGAGAAATTTCCTCGGCCGTAATTAATATCGGCGTAAATAGTAAATTGTGGGCCAAGTCCAAAAGTGCTTTTCGTTGATAGACCAAATCTCAACTAATTTGAACTTACATGATTTTATATTTTGTGGGGTTATATTTCCTTGGAGGATAACTTTATGGGGCTTAACCTCGCGCGGTACAAAACTACATATAAAGTCAATTTTGCTGGGACAGTGGGACCAATTGATAAGTTGTTGAAAAATATCAAATGCGTTGAAAATATTAATTTCTTCTTAAATGCAAGAAACGGATGCCAATTTTCTTATATAAATCTAGATACAAATTAATAAAGATTCAATGAGATTCAATCCGTTCATTCTAAATAGCATCTGATAATTAATGTGCAAATTCTGAATTAACAATTGTATATATATATGTGTGTGTGTGTGTGTGTGTGTGTGTGTGTGTGTGTGTGTGTGTGTGTGTGTGTGTGTGTGCGAATCGTGTGAACTCTTTCCACTCTTGTATCAATTTAGTATAGATGCAACAGGAAGTCATCAAACAACCTTTTAGATTATTAAGTATTAACTCTTAATTGAACTTCAGATTAAAAAAAAAAAAAAAGATCTTCAGAAGTTTCTGTTAGAATATGATAGAGATTCAGATAGACTGGGTTTATTGGAACACAATTTGGTAGATATTAAATATTGAAAAGAAGTTCATGTTGAAGGAACTATATATAGCCCTTGCCATAATTATAACTAATGTATATTAGTCAACCAAGTGAAAAACATAAAGAAGCCTGTATAAATAAATAATATAAACGAACGAAAATAAATAAATAATTAAAGATACATATAAGCTATAGCATAATTCTAGCGTTGACTTGGCACAGGGACTTGAGTGTTAACATGCGACATCAGAAAGGAAAAACAAATTCTACCTTGGACTGAGTCCCAAGTAAAAACAAAACATCAGAAAGGAAAGGAAAGGAAAAAAATAATAAAATTATATGTTCCATGCAAGTATATATATCCAAATAGAGGATAAAATGAATATGGATTCACACTAGCTAAGTAGCTAGCCATGCCTCCGGCACTATCTTTCAGTTCGACGGTCGGCAAGTGATGACCGACGAACCCAATTCATCAACGCTTTGGGGCCCCTACTCTTTGTCGGTGAGCCCGCTCCCGGACCACTCGACTCCACAAAGCTCGCTAGCCTCTGCATTGCCAAATCCAGTGTTTCGGTTGATATATTTGCAAAACACACACGAAACCATCCAGGCTCGGTGCAATGGCATGAAGAACCAGGAGAAACATTTAGGCCGACATCGTAGACTATCTTCTTCCATAGCTCCATTTCACCATTGAATGTCTTGTCCTTTAAGAGATGTCGCATGTCCACCCAACAGAAGAGTCCTGCATTGCTCTCCAGGCAACGTATCCCGATCCCCGCTAGCCCTTCTACGAGTTGGTCATGACGAACTTTAATCCTTCTCTTATTCTCTTTCATGTAACTTCCGGTGAAGTGTTTATCCGAAAGCAGCATGGCAAGGAGGTATTGTGTCTGAGAGGAGATTAGGCCAAAGCTAGACATCTTTGTTGCAGCTGCTATGACTGCCTCATTAGAGGAATAAATTGCACCGATGCGGAAACCCGGTAGACCGAGGTCCTTGGAGAGGCTGTAGACTATATGAACCAGGTCCACCACATCATCTTTTCGCCCCTTGATAACTTCTGCAATGCTAATGAACTCTGGGGTTCCAAAGCTGGTGCCAGAGTATATCTCATCACTGATAAGATGAATGCGCTTAGCACTAATGAAGTTCATAAGGATTTCAAGCTCATGACGTGTCAGAGTGGTGCCTAACGGGTTTGATGGGTTTGTGACCAAGACGCCTTTCACCCTCAGTTTCTTCTTCTGAGCCCTTATGCATGCCTCTTCTAGTGCACCTTTCGTTATCTCAAAATTGTTTCTGCTTGAGCAATGGATTGGAATGATCTCTGCACCAGTTCGCCATTTAAGGTCTCTGTCGAACCTGCAATTATATCATATTTGTACATTGGTCATTTATATATATATTTCTGCAAGATCCAATATATATATGAACTACTGTCACATAGGACCCACAGCTTACCCGGGATAATATGGAGTCGGTACAAGAAAAGCATCACCGGGATTTGCTAAACAGAACATAAGGATCTCATTGGCGGAAGTCGCACCGGCAGTTAGTACTATATTACTTGGTTCAAACTGGACTTTGTTTCCCCTTAGCTCTGCCATGAACTCAGCAAGTGCCTGCATATATGCACGGAACATGATTGTTACCAATGCAATTTGCCAGACTAAAGGTGCATATATATTGAATTATGATAGAAATAATTTAATTTGTTCTCATTCAAGCAGTTACATTTTTGAAAGATGGCAAGCCGTGGTAGTCTTGGAACAGAGCTAACTCACGAAATACCGACGCACCGTCATGTTTGAGCCCAAGCACATCAGGATTTGACTCGAGCCATGACTCGATCAGATCAAATGACAGCTTCATTCAGGCAAAAGAAAAAACAAACATTGAGAAATATTTTCAACACTGCAGCACAAATTTGCTCAAAATGACTGTACTCACCTAATTGAGTATGTTAAGAAATTTATAAAAATACCTGATTTTCAGCAAGGCCCATTTGGATGATGCCACGTGGGTTGGTGGTGGGATGGTAGGGGTTCTTCTCATACTCTTGCCATCCTAAAAAGTAAGAGGAATCCTGGCCATGTGAGTTGCGCGCTGCCTTCGTTGACATCATTTCCTTCCTTAATTTTCTTTATGCAACTAGCTTACAACCGTGTCTCTAGCGTGTATAGTGTGTGTGTGAGAGAGAGAGAGAGAGAGAAATGGGAGAGGTTATGAGGGAACGATAGGATTAGCACTTGAAGTTACTTCTTTTGAGATTTTGATCTGCTGGTTGTTCGAGTATTCCATGACTCGCACTATGGTTTATATAGAGTGGAAGGTTGTACGGCCTTTTTAAATTGTTTTTGTGTTTTTTTCTTCGGTGAACATCTGATGGAGATGAACCAACTAGCTACAAGTATGATCTCCGTCGTCCGATGTAAAATGAACGGTCTATTTTATATCCAGTAAAACCCGTTGTTTTATTACTGGAGAGGAACAAAAAAACAGAGGATTCATTGGCGCCGACAAAGCACGTATGTATGTAGCGCGCCATTATCTAAACTAAATTTAAATCCATATCTCAATGACTCTATCTAGCTGGGTGATTTGTGTATATAATCGGGTTATAAAAAATAATAATTAATGAACAAGAGCTCTGGCCTCTTCGAGGTCGCCTATAGGCTATAAGGCAAGTGCTACCGCAAATCAGAGCTCCAGCTAGCAGGGAAGCTGTAACGACAGTGATGATATTGATCTGTGCTTTTTGGAGTTTGGACTTTCAAAGTAGCCGAAATTTTTATTAATAGAAAATAAAATAAAAAAATATCGACATTGAAGAAGCATTTGACGAAAATTCGAGATATAGCTAAACGTAATAGTCCATAACGTTTAGGGTACTGTAGCTGGACGTTATAAACTATCACGGCCATCTTAACGAAATCAAGTTACCGCTAATTAACCGAAATAAATACTGTAGTTGGACGTTATGGTCCATAACGTCCAGCTACAATGTTTTTTTTTTTTTTTGCTACTTCGTTTGTGATTTTTTTTAAAAAATAAAAAAAACAATGTAGCTGGATGTTATGGACCATAACGTCTAGCTACAGTGTTTATTTTGATTAATTAGCGGTAACTTGATTTCGTTAAGCTGGCTGTGATGGTCCATAACGTCCAAATACGTTTTAGCTATATCTTGAATTTTCGCCAAATGCTTCTTCAATGTCGATATTTTTTTTTTCTATTAATAAAAATTTTGGAGTGATGTTAATGATTTTTTTTTATTTTATTTGTATCGTATGAATTCGTATCTGGTAACGGTAACGAATACCGATAAGAAATGTTTTTAACTTAATAAACTTGACGCAGGTAAAAAAAAATTATTAACTAAATGGATAAAGGTACAGATAATAATTATTTCATATTCATTGTTATGATAGAATAATTGACAAATATAAATATATATGATACTTTTTATTCATACTTTTTATTGTAATTACATTGGATATATAATGGGGCAGAGCCAGACTTTCAAGTTACGAGAGTCAAATGTGAATGAGGATCAATTATATAAAATTTTCTTGCTGCGAATGGGGTCATTTTACACTTTTTTTTAACATTTTACTATGAATTATATAAAAAATAAGTTGTAAATAAAAATTTGGAAAAAAATTAATGGGGTCAATTGACCCCATTCTTATAGTGTATATCCGTCTCTGGATATATATACGAAATTTTATATTTTTGTTAGAGTTCGGATGGTGTGCCGCCAATAGTAGAGCAACATATTGTGCAATCGTTTCAAAAACTTATCATATAGACTTCAAATAACGAGTCTAAACTGTTAAAACCGATCAATTTCACGAGTGATATGTTACCTGAAAAATTTATAAATTTTTGAATTCATTTATTATCAAGTCAAGTGGTCAAAAATTGATGAAAAATGAATGTGTTAAAATTAACCTATAATTTTAATTTTTTCTAACCACTTGACTTTATAATAAATTAATTCAAAACTTTATAAATTTTACAAGTAAATACATCACTCGTGAAATATATTAGTTTCAACATTTTGAATTTGTCGTTTGAAACCTATCCAATAAGTTTTTTAGGCGATAGCACGCGACATCTTGTACTATCGATAGCACACTAGCCAAACTCAATTTTTTATTTAGTAATAATTTATGACAAATTAATTTATTCAATGTTTAATATAGTTCTTAAAATCAGAAATGTATGACAAAATTAATTGTACAATATAATATTTTATATTGTCTCATTTAATTAATAATTTATATTGGTAGTTATGGGATCAACAATTATAATTTTATATTTTACAATGTATGATGTATGATGTGTTTAATATATTTATTTTTTTGTTATAAATTTTGGGTTAAACTATACAAGATATCAAATTAATCAATAATTATTATTATTATTTTGCATGTTAAAGGTTTAAGATAAGATAAGAACAAGACTAATATCTTACGGGTAAAGATAAGGCAGGCAGCAGTAGACTAATTTAGACGTATCCGCACCGTGTCCGTTGACTCTTCTACTCTCAAGCTTCTTGCATTATATTAGTTTCATGACTTGACGTCTATTGAAGAGTTTTTGTTGATAAATATATCTGTAATTAATGGTGTTTTATAGCAATAAGAGGGGAATATTACAGTGTAATCCAAAGTAATTAATTCAATCTAGTCCAAGAGAAGTACATTGATAGATTAGGCCATAGAAGGAGAATGTGTTGGCCTAGCTAGCACGAGTCTCTCTAGCTTCTTTTGCAAGAATTCATGCTTTGAAAAGTATGTATCTTAATTGAATTTTTCTCTTATATACTTTATACGAATAGTGTTATATATTCTTATTGAAATATTATTCAATTAAGAATTTGTTTTCCATTAAAAAAAATGCAGTGGAGTAGAGCCATTTAATTGGTTATTATATTAGATACGTCTCTATCGGACACTTGGCAATACAATTTGCTTTCTTTATTACTCAGTTTCCCCCCTGCAAATCATTTTTGTGTTGGAAATTGATCACACAAATTAGAAATTCGTACACACGGTACTAATTTGGGTCCGGATCCCCTAAAGTAACCAAATTTTTGGGTTTTGGATCGGGACCGTCCGAATCGAATCGGTCGCTCGAGATCGTCTCGGAATTCGAACCTGTCTCTCGGGATGCGTGCGCTCCACTTTAGTTGGATGGTCACGGATTCGAATCGGACGGTCCCGATCCACAACCCAATTTTTGAGTTACTTCACTAGATCTGAACTCTACTAATTTGGGGTGAATATGACGAGCCTGACTGACCTTGAGTCTAGTCTTCCCTAACGAAAGAATTTTTTTTATAAACCATAATTAAAATTTTGTTTTTTACGAAACCAACATGATTACTTTTTTTTTTTACAAAAATCATAAGAACCGAAATACCATTTCAGTCCGAAATTTTTTTTATTTCGGACCGAAATGGTATTTCGGTCCGGTCCCCTTTTTAGATTTTTTTTGGTGATACTGGTTTCACAAGTTTTCATATGAGCCGCCGCAGAAAATTCAAAAAGAAAAAAAAATTCGGACCAAAATGGCATTTCGGTTCTTATGATTTTTGTAAAAAAAAACAAAAAAAGTAATCATGTTGGTTTCGTAAAAATATTTTTTTTAATTATGTTTTATAAAAAAAATTCCTAACGAAAGAAAATAATGATAGAGATGATGATGGTTGATACTCCAATTTTTAAGCTATACCACATTTTTTATACTTTTATCGATATAATTTAACTTTTATCTCCTCATTTCTTATAAGATAACTCTTGTATCATGCTTTGTAAGATAACCCTAAAATAATATATTTGTTGTGTTCATATGTTAAACTACTACACAATTAATCGTGTTGTTTATGATTGTATATATTTCCAATGTTTAAAAAAATATTATTTATGTCTAAAATTTTGTTACAAAATATTTTTATAAAAAATATTCCATTTTATAAATTAATGTTCCATTCAATAGATAATTTTTCAGTATGAAGCCCAAAAACAATGTAGTTATAACAATAACAATAACAATAACAATAACAATAATAATAACAATAATAATAATAATAATAATAATAATAGTAATATTAACAACAACAGCAGAAATTATTCTTGCTTGACATGTTAGGGGAATTCAGATCCGGTGAAGTAACCCAAAAATTGAGTTTTGGATCGGAATCGTCTGATTCGAATCCGTGACCATCCACCTAAAGTAGAGCGCATGCATCCTGAGCGACAGATTTGAATTCTAAGACGATCTCGAGCGACGGATTTGATTCGGACGGTTCCGATCCAAAACCCAAAAATTGGGTTACTTTAGGGGATCCGGACCCATGTTAGGGTGGGCAAAATATTTTGTGACGGTGTAATGAAAACTATGTTAGTGCTTGGTATGAAAACTTTTTATAAGGAGTTAGACATGCGTTCGGTGAGGATGATTGTCAGAATAAAATTTATTTGTAAGTATAAATAAGAAAAAAAAAAAGTTGATGAAATAAATCAGACGAAATGTGAAAGTAGTAAAATTAAGTATTTGATATAAAAAGTAAGAGTGATATCGCTGCCTATATAGTTGGTTCTTAAGAAAAATATGAATATTTGTATTGAAATTTATCTATTTTTTTGGTCGGTCAATAAGTATAAAAACTTTTACCTAAAAACAGGTCTTGAACTAGTTGTTAACTTGTTATAGGATGTTAGTATCTTGCACATTTTTTTGGAGTGCAGGATAGGTCATAGATATGCTACTATTACGTCTGTAATAATAGAGGAGGGATCTAGTTACAACAATTTTGAGTTACAACAAAGTTATCATAACTATTTTTTACATTTTTAAAGTCTAAATCGTCGATCCAAACCGTTCAACATGATCTCCACAATAAATGGTGCTTCCAGATCAAATTTTACATTTTTTTGAATTTTTTTACTATTTATTAAGTATTTTACAACAACTAGTCAAATTCAGACCATTGAATTTTGTACCCATCTTAATAAATAGTAACAAAATTCAAAAAAATGTAAAATTTGATCTAGAAGCACATTTTATTGTAGAGATCATGTTGAACAGTTTGGATCGACAATTTGGACTTTGAAAATGTAGATAATAGTTGTGAGAACTTTGTTGTAACTCAAAATTGTGGTAATTAGATCCCTCCTCGTAATAATATTAGTAATAGTCAATTTAGGAGAGTTCTAATACCACAAGTAGTTCATAATAATAAAAATAAAATAATTAATTGCAGTTCATTACTTTATTTTGTTGATCACTTGATTTAGTATAAAATGAACTTAAAAAATTACGTGCATGTATTTCTCATGAAAATAAATAAGACCAACAATGATTTCAACATTTGATTTTAAATTTTGAATTATAAATAAAAAGTGAGCATGCAACATTTTATGGCACAAAATACGAATTTTTTTTATAAACCATAATTAATTTTTTTTTTTTTACGAAACCAACATGATTACTTTTTTTTTACCAAAAATCATAAGAATCGAAATATCATTTCGGTCTGAAATTTTATGTAATATTGTCAGAACACCACTTCTGGGTCTTGGGTTAAATGAATAGCATTGGTCATATGATAAAGATGGATCATTGGTTATTTCAAGTAATGTCAATATCAAAAACAACACATCAAGACTCACCAAGTTTTTCTATCCTTAGACAAAATAGGAATTTTAAGATAAAATCAACTATTTGAATTTTATTATAATTAGATGGAATTTTTCTATCCGTACATGCGCCGTCAAAAATCCAGTTATATTTTTAACAATACAGAAGTTTATTTAATTTTAGAGTAGGGTTAAAATGCACCATTGGTTTGGTGCTCCGATCATGCAACACGTCTTTTTCTCCGTTTTAAAAGTCCGAACAGTCGATCTGAACCGTTCAACATGATCCTCATATTAAAATGTGCTTGGAGACAAAATTTTATAGTTTTTGAAATTCTTTTACTATTTTTTTAGATAGGTACAAAATCACTGTTTTGAATGGTCCTGAAAAGGTGATTTTGTACCTATCTAAAAAAATAAAAAAAAAATTCTAAAAAATATAAAATTTGGTCTCCAAACACATTTTAATACAAAGATCATGCTGAACGGTTCGGATTGACTGTTCGGACTTTGAAAATGAAAATAATAATGTGGAGCATGATTGGAGCACAAAACTAAGGGTGCATTTTAACTCTACTCTTATTTTTATTTTTATTTTTAAAACACCAATATTACACAAGTTTCACAGACACCTTGATATATTCAATACACACACAGGAGCTCCTGAATTTATTTATTTCTGATTTATTTTTGCCAAATATCTCACTCATAATTTTTTCTATAATTCTTAAATAAAATCATAATATCCGTTCTCAGCTCAAGACTTTTCTTTTATAGAAAGATAATTTTTGAACTTCATATTTTAAAATATTTATCGTCTAAGTTAGTTTTAAGTAAAAAGGTGTACAAATATTTGATTACTAAAGGAAATAGAAGTCAAGACTTAATTAGAAAATAAAGGGAAACACAACAGTAAGGATAGTTTGGTCTAATATGATTTAATGTCATAATTAATTTGAAATTGAAATTGAATTTGTATTCAAATTTTGAATGCTAAAACAGCATTATAAATTCCAAGTTTTGGAAGGATATAGAAATTTTACCTCTTTTCATTAACCGGGTATAAGTATTTAATGAGATTCAACTAGAATCCTCATCATAATAAAGTTCTGTTATTTGCTAAATGTTCTAAAAAATAGAAAAGAAAAATATGTTATTTGCTAACAATTCCGAAATAATAAAGAAAAGAGGGATGGGATTTTGCATGAAATTTTTTGGAGAGTTTTATTTAGAAATCAGTTATATAGAAAGAAAAAAAAAAGTGGCATTATAGGTGAATAATGCCAAACCCATCCAGAATTATATATGTAAATGTCCGATTCATGTTAAGATTTATACGGACAAATATTTTATGGCGTAAAGATTGAACATCAAGTAATTTAATTATTTAATATCTATAAATAATTCCTCCAATGAATTCATATCCTATGCATTAACTCAGATTTTGAGTTAAGCATTTTGACCGTTTGATCAAACTGTCTGAATTTATTCTGTGTTAATGGATAGGATACGAATTCTATACACATAAATCCAGACTGTTTGATCCGTGTTGGCACAAAAATTAAAGGACCCTGTGCATTTCACCTCGAGCGGCCGAATTGGCCAAGGGTCCTTTAATTTTTGTGCCAACACGGATCAGACAGTCTGGATTTATTCTGCATTAATTTTAATGCATACAATACGAATTCACCGTCAGGGTTTTGAACATGTGACCTTCTACACACAAAGTATTATCTTTATTACTAGATCAAAAGACTGATTCTCTGCAGGAACGAATTTAAAACCGTACGAATCTAAACTATTTTATAAATCTAAATCGTTTAAACAAATTTGAATATAAATGGAAGTTTTTTATGTGACTTGAAATAAGACTTTGAAGAAGAAAGAAACCATCAAAGAAAAGTTAAACCATGAAAGAAAGGATAAACCATCAAACAAAAAAGCAAGAAATAGATAGATAGAAATTGAAGATTTTAGGTGAACCGACATAAGAATGGGACTCCACTCCAGGCTGCATTTTACATCATCAGAAGAGTTAACACTGGACCTAAGACCAAAGTGGTCAAAGACCAGGGGCGGGTAACTAAGTCGCCTAAGTCGGTGTCCTTGTTGTCTCCAACCTGGATTTTATTTTCATGCTCATGGCTTCTGCCTCTGCGCTCTGCGGCAACTATTAATAGTTAATACCATCTTCACTACGCTACCTACTTTTCTTTCTTGCTCAACTGGCTGCTCACACCGACCACAGTAACTCCATCAATTACCTAGGGTATAAGTTTAATTTCATTAATTCGATTAATTTTATCGATTAATACGAAAAATTATAAATTAGATTTTAGTTGGTTACGTTATATCGATTAATACTTATATAAGTATTTTATGACATGTGCTTGTCATCTATCTGTTTTCAAAGTTCAAACAATAATTCCAAATTACTCAAGCCAATTTCCTTCTTGAGATCTTCGTATAATTTATTTAGTATCAAATTAACCGATCAAAAAATGAAAGTTTTTTTGCGCATCTTAATGCATTATTTTTCTGAAAAATCTTCTTTTTCAAAAATTCTAAAAAAAATAGTAAAAAATCTCCAAAAGAAATGTAAATTTTGGTCTTCAAGTACATTTTAATATGGAGATCATGTTGAACCACTACAAGAATGGAACAGTATCCACCCTCGCGGATACTCCCGTTGCTAATAAAAAAAGTACATTTCTGTCGGTATACCCTCGCAGATACTGTCCCATTCTTGTAGTGAACGGTTCGGAGTTGTCATTTGGACTTTGAAAACGTATACATGACTTGTAAGTATATGTCATGATATGCTTATATAAGCTGTGTAGACGGACTAATATATTAGTATATATAATATACGAGTGACGTTATGGTAAATGGTAATATGTATATTACGAACCTGTGCTATGGATCTATAATTCTATTTTGAAAGTTTAAACAGCTGATTCAAACTGTTAAACATGATCTTCATATAAATTTTACTTGGAGATTAAATTTTACTTTTTTATAATTTTCTTACTATTTTTTTAAAAGGTAGGAAACCATTGCTTTTGAATCAAGTAATTTGCTATCTATCTAGAAAATAGTAAAAATATTAATAAAATGTAAAAATTGGTCTCCAAGTACATTTTTATTTGAATATTATGTTTAACAATTTGAATTGACTGTTTAAACTTTGAAAATAGAAATTAAATCTATAGTACATATAGTCTGTACTCCGTAATATGCATATTACCATTGCCTCACACTTTTACAGTTGGCTAGAAAAAAATTCTATGACCGTTGGATACTAAAAAATCGAGAGTTTGAGTTCCTCTCACTACTTCACAACCTCTGCAAAGCTTTTAAAAAAAAAATTGGCTTTTCAAAAGAGAGAGAGAGAGAGCAATTGTGTTGGAGATTTAATTTCGAGGAGTGTGTAGGAACACAGTGTGTTGAAATGTATTTCAACGTACTTATGTTGAAAGCAAAAAGAGAGAGAGGCTTTGTCTGTATAATAGCTCAAATATTTTTATTTTGAAGTATAAATAGTCGATATGAACCGTTTAACATGATTTTCATATGAAAATGTATGAATAGATCAAATTTACTGTTTTTAAAAAATATGAGTTTTTAGATAGATAAAATTACTTGATTTAAAAATTATAAACCATTCAAAAGTAGTGTTTTTTACCTATCTAAAAAAATAGTAAAAAGTTTTTTTGAAAAAATATAAAATTTAGTTTAGAAGTGTATATTCGTATGAAGATCATATTGAACAATTTTAAATTGACTGTATCAACTTTGAAAATGAAACTATTGATCCATATTACCATAGCCTTATCAAAAGTATTCAAACATGAAACATCACCATAATCAAGTGTATTGAATCTATTCCAGCTTATATTTCTTATACTTTATTCTTTTGGAAGTAGAAAAAAACATTGAAGAAAAAGGTTTGGAACAAATGTCATTAATTCCTTGTGTGTATTAATGACTTTAATGTACATTTTATTGAAAAATAAATGACAACAGTTGAAACGTCAATTACTTACCATTACTGCAGCAGACAAATAGGTGCCAAATAATTGAGTTGACTTAGTACCTCTTATTCAATAGGCGGATTAAATTCGAATTTCTGAGTCAACCCTGAAAATGATTTGGCTTTCGGAAAAAAAAAAAAAACCAAGTGCATGTATACATATAATAATTCATTCCAATTATACAGACACATTTATTAATTATTTATCACTGCAAAATATCTCTTGTAGAATTAACAATAATTACTTAATTAATCAAGGCAGTCTTTCATGACCTTGGACCCTGAACAAATAAAGAGCCCAGAATGCTCGGTCCAGAGAAGATACAGCCCAAAATATATTTGGGCCTAATTTAATGGTCGCTATCAGATCCATAAAAGTCATGATGACTCGCATTCGCAAGTCACAACCCATCCTCAGGCACAAATCACAGTCCTAAATGCCACGTGGCAAGGAGACACGCATAAAGGAGCTGGACCAACAAGTAGGGGTGAAAACGGATCGAATACGGATCGGATAGTGGTAAAACCATATTCGTATCCGTTTTTATTTTCCGGATACGGATACGAATCGGATATTGATCGGATACGAATACGGATCGGATATTAATCGGATACGAATACGAATCGAATATTAGTCGAATACAAATACGAATACGGATATAAATCGAATTCCTAATTCGGATATATATATATATATATATTACAACAAAATTAAGATAACAAATTATTTTTCCCCGTTAAAAATAGAAGTAAAATTTAGCATGATTGTATATCAATCAATCATATTAGCATTATGGCAAATTATCCGTATCCGTATCCGTATCCGTATCCGTATCCGTATCCGTATCCGGAAATCCAAAAATCCGGATATCCGAGAAGACAAATTATGCGGATACGGATAATTATCCGTATTCGTATCCGTATCCGAAAACTATCCGTATCCGAATATCCGAATCCGCAAAAATTCGAATACGGATCCGAATACGAACAGAAAATATCCGACCCGTTTTCACCCCTACCAACAAGAGATCCATACAACATGAGCTTTTGCCTTTTGCAAAGCATAACTATCACTTGTTGGAATTATTGACTATAAATCATAAACCCATTCTATAAATAGACTAGAGCAATTCGTTCCCCATCCTCTGTACCTTATCTGTATGGTGTATTCTCCGAACCGTTTCATCAATGATAGATAATTGAGATGCTATCATATCTGAAGTAGAGTTGTAAACGGATCGGATATTATCTGATTTTGTCCAGATCTGAATTCAGAAAATTATTTAAATTATCCAATTCGTATATGTATCTGAGACTATCCTTATCCGTATCTGTATTCGAAAATTTAAAACGGATAAGGATACGGTTTGATTTTTAACTATCCGTAACTATCCGTATCCGTATCTGAGACTATCCTTATCCGTATCCGTATTCGAAAATTTAAATGGTCAAACAGTGGGATTAATTTTGCAGAGTTCTATGAGTATAGAACGTATGATTAAAATCAAATGGAAATGGTCAAACAGAGTTCTATGAGTATCTTAGTTATTTAATTTTGCATGATTCATGAGAATTCACAAATAGTAGTTTTTTTTTATTTTAAGCACCTGCAAATTAAAAAAAGATCACATTTAATGATTTAAATCATATCTTTCTTAATTGTTAAGCCAACACAAAAAGGCGAATAAAATTATATACTTATTCTGTTTTTTTTTTTGGTACAGTGGGATTAATTTCAAATGTCTAGTAAGTTTTTCTACTGTATTTTATAATCTGAAAATAAAAATAATAAAAAGATGTGCGTGATCAATTGACGCCAGACTCGCGCGTATGCTGCGTTGGGTCCACCACGTGGATTAATGAGAATAAGCTAGCGTATCAGTTTAGTTTGGCGTATACTTATTCTCTTGATACGGTCTCCGATACGGTTTGACTCGCTCTGATATGTCTGGATAAGGCGGAATACGCGGGTTTTGCAGCAGTGTTGTAAAAAACGGTCTTAACAGCCGATTAAACGCCCATTTAATTGTTAACAGCGGCCAAACCGTTACGAATACACTAATCGGAGGTCTATTAACATATTTTTTTATTAATTGGCCGATTATTCTGTTTATTCCCGTCCAATTGTCTGTTTATTTTCATTTATTCCGTTTATTCCAGTGAATATTTATTTTCACATTATTTTTTTTATGTTAGAATGTTTCATTTCTTTCAAATAATAAATTATTAGTATTTGAAAAGGCTTAACTTTAGAATTTGTTTTTGCATTAAATAAATATGTTACTTATAATTGTTAAATGTGTATGTGTTGTTAAGAAAAAATAAGCGTAGTGTCATGTTATAATAATAAAGCTAAGTTAAATTAAGTTTATTTGATAAGTTTGATGAGTTAAATAAATTATTTTTAATAAATTATGAATATATACACATAATTTTAATGAAAACAATTAATCGACTGCATACTGATTAATCACTTAGCGATACCTCATCCATCCGATGAGCGCATACCGTTGTTGTAACGCATGGACCATGCCAAAAACTAATTTTCTAGCACCAAGGGAGAATCGAACCCGGGTACTGAGCCAACAAACACAACCCTTTACCACTAAACCACTTCGTTTTTCTTGTTTGAAGCTAGTAGCTAATATACTTAATATATACTTAGATTATCCTGAATTTTTTATATTTAATTTATATATTACAAGTGTTGAATTAATAATATAATTAATATAATAAAAAATATATATATATATAATATACGCATCGTATCCTTGATTTTTGAAAATTACCATATCGCCGTATCCGTATCCATGCAACATAGGTTATGTTATGGTCTTGTACTTTGAATTTATTATATTATTTTTATGTTAATTCGAAAGTTAAATTTTTTTGCATGTATATGCATCACTCGTAAAGCAGATGGTTCCAACAGTTTGAATTCATTGTTTGAAGCCAATCCTATAGATTTTAAAATTGAGTTCACAAAGGGGCTTGGTGAACTTAAGAACACCCTAGTTCTACTCATCTAATTAATGAAACTATCTATTTAATTATATTCAAGAAGAATAAATGAAAAGATAAATTAGAGCTACAAACATATAATTCTAAAAGTTTATACTAACTAAAATCAGTTGTTGCTTCATGAATTTGAACATAACATACAAAAAAATACCATCACATAACAAGTTATCTGAATTAGTTGCAAGTATAACATAAAATGTCTGAATTACATAAATATAATATAACAAGTTCAAAGTACATGATTATAACTATACATAACATAACCTAACATCATAAGTTCAAACAATAAAAAAAAATTTAAAAATTTAAAAAACAATTCGGGCAGGACCTCTGTCTCGTGGGACATCATATAAAAATCATGTCTTCCCATTTTTAAAATTTATCCATCTCTTTTCCCATTTTTTTTATTTTCTATCTATTATGAGGATTAAAATTTCAGGTTTTTTAAAGTACTTATTTAATTTTGACAAAAGCCACAGGCCACAGCCACACTCAGAAATTCCAGAATATATAACGAAAATCCATTTTAGTCACCGAGACTAATAGGAATTCGCATCCTCTGAGATATCTCATATTTTGCGTGATTTTTTAGAAAATCTCAACCGTTCAAATACGTTCTACACGAATCTCATTTCAAAAAAATATTGAAGTCCAACTTTGATTGTGATTTATTAAAAAATATATATATATATAAATCGAAACACATTCATTTCAAAAAATGTTTATATGTTATGCAAACAATTCAAACCAATTTAATTTCAACGATGTAGTAACAATTATCTTACTGAAAATTATAACAACAAACTAAGTCTTTTATTGTATTGGAAAAATTATCAACAAAGTTTTGGCAAATAAATTTTTTTTTGGGAATCTTCGCAGAGGCTGCGAAGTTGTGAGCAGGGCTCGAACTCTCGACCTTTCGGTAGTCACAGTTTTAGGACTTTTTTTTCTAATCAACTATGCTATCGTCCCATCTTATTTTGGCAAATAAATTAAGTCCATATAAGATGTAGCTACAATTTATACAATTTAAATCTATATACTACATATTAATGACATTTGATGGATCATCGAATAATATTGAAATCGTATGAAAATTGACAAACAACCCATCTATTGGAAATTGATTCACTATCTTTCATAATACAAAGGGTGACGCTATCTTTCATAATCTCTCCATCAAAACTCAAACGGCAGAATTGAGATCCGCTTAAATCTCTCATTTGTGAACAGTGTTTCTGGAATTTCTGAAATTCTGAATCCAGCCGTCCAACTTTTTCTGAGCACGCATCTCGAAACAGTTGATTTTTCTGTGCACGCATCTCAAAACTGCTCAACGGCTGGATTCGGAATAACATGGATTTTAGGATCATTGTTCACGAACGAGAATTTCAGCAGATTCGGACTCCAAACGGCAAACTTCTAATCCTATTGCCGAATTAGTTTGTAAATAGTTTCAAAGCAAAACTAATAAAGTAAAGAGACAATTATACTCTCTGAATTACATCAGTAAAACTAGCTTTGTTTAGTTTGTAGAAACTTTTTTTTTATTGTCACGTTTCAAATTTTTTTATTAAGAACAATATTGTAGTATTATGTATAATAATATGGTTCTTATGTATTCGGCAGTTGATACTAATATAAAACTGTAAACCTAAAACTTATTAGTTTGGTGGTTATAATAAGATTATTTCTCTCAAAATAGCATCACCCACAAATGGCTAGAGTAAAACGCTGTAACTAATTTCCCTCAGTTTGACACTTCATTTGAGTCTGTGGAAATGCATCATTGTAGAATGTGGGATTTTGAGTTTGCAGAAATGAATCATTGTATGGTGTAATTGGAATTGGAATAGAAGGTGTAATACAGAGATGAGAGGGGAAAGTACCGGAGTTGTTATGAATAACTTGGTGAAAATGAGGAGCTTTTATAATAGTGAATACTAATAAAAATATATCTAAAATATGCATTAGATTCAGTAGATATGTAATAGTTTTGCATACTTTGTAGGTTGTAACTTACACATTGTTGCATTCTTTTGATATTAATTGTTCTTCAATTATCGAGTTTGACAGATAATATGAAATTACTATGTTTCCTGTTCAAACATAACTAGCACTGAGTTTTAATTAAATATGAAGTTAGTTAGATCTCTAAAATTATAAGCTTCTTTCTCAATGGTAATGTAACTATTGATTTAATTGTATTTATTTTATGGGTTCCCAAATCCCAATAGTAGACCCAGGTTCAATTTATACCAAACTCAAAGTCATGACCAAATTTCATAGCTGGTACTTCAAAGAGTTTGATCCGGTACTTGTACTGTCATGCATTTACAAATGATTAGGCTATAGTGTAGAGAGGTTTTGATTTAGCTTATGAGTACTGTTTTGTATATAGTGGGTTTAAATGCAAATTGACTTTTACTTTTTATCAGTACTTTCTAAGAATTTGAACTGTTCAGGACTTCAGGTAGAGTTAGAATCAAATGAAGTGTGGAAGCAATAGTACCATGACATTTTTGTTGTTTAGGCCATTTTTGAAATGAAGTGTGTAGATAAGTTTTTGGATGAACACATGTGATCTTGAGAATTAGAGGGGTGTGAATGCAAAAGTCCATAAATAAAAAAAATAATCCTATGATGGTACATGTTGTGAGTAATTGATTGTTAGTGGATTAAATTATTAATTACAATTGGGGACTGGGTTCAACTAATGAAGTACCAATTGGTGGTGCTTGTATATACCTAACTCTAGTGGTTTATCTTAAACTAATCTGGTGATTTGATTTATCCATATCAGAATTGAAATCTACTGAAATTCCTCGTTTGTGAATAGAGAGTGTTCCTGAAATCTCTAGAATTCCGAATCAAGCCATCCAACCTTTTCTATGCACGCATCTCGAAACAACTAGTTTTTCTTTACACGTATCTTGAAACAGATTAACGACTGGATTCGAGAAAGCAGAGATTTCAGGAACACTGTTCACGAATGAGAATTTCAGCATATTCGTTTCCATCCATATTAACCTGGCTAAGAAGTTGTACTAGTGATCAATTATGAGTTATGAGCGGAAAAAAATAATTTAATGTTGAAAAATGAAAATTTATTTTCTGGGAGAGTTGCAACAGAGTTCCCTGGTTAAAAGATATGTACTTTATTATGTGTACGCAACTTAGTGATATTTATTTTTTTAGAGGTGCTAAGTACTAACTGTAGTTTGAAAAAAAAAATATTCATCAGTACTTTCTAAGAATTTGAAGCTAATTACTTTTCATCTTCTTTTCTTGTGTATGTGTGTTGAATTTGTTAGGTAACAACATATGCAATGGTGGATCATATGAACAAACTGCTCAAGCTCTTGCCAACATATTGTTATGTTTATTTGCAAGTGATAACAACCATTTTGTAATATTTTATATTATCAATCTTCTTGATTTGAATCACCATACACTGTTTTAAAATGTGTTTTTTTGCAGTTTTTGTGTAGTGCATTTCAATTTCTACATTTTTTTTTTATGTGAAAAAACATGTTGAAACTTTTCTGTATGAGTTTGGTTTGAAAAACAGGTCCAACCCGGCTAAAGGGAGACTGGTACGGGTCATTGGTACCAGCAAGTAGGCAATGATATAATTTGAGCCTTATAATTTTACTAAATTGTGTTATAATTTGAGCCTTATAATTTTACTAAATTTTAACGTTATAATTTGCGCCTTATAATTTTACTAAATTTTAGCGTTATAATTTGAGCCTTGTAATTTTACTAAATTTTAGCTCCGTTGTAACAATTTTATTTTATTATTACCCACAATAATATTTGTAATAACAAAAATACTAATAAAATAATTTAAATTTGAAAGATAAGTAAACAAGAAAGCAAACAAATAAATACAATAATATAAATAGATATAATATATTGTTGATATAATAAACAATATTGATATCACATTAGAACAAAAAAAAAAAAAAACAGATGGCGAACGGCCGTGAATTCAGAATTAAGAAAAACATGTAGCAGGCCTACATGTGACATCGTCATTACAAGAATTATTTCTTTCGACTCATTAATTATATACTGGCCTAGCACCTTTACTTGAATTCATATACAAAATTAAAGCAGCTAGCTAATCGTATGTTTCTTCTTTTTCTTCATAACAAGTCTATTTCTGTACTTATTTCTGGAGACACCATGAGCAGTAATTGTACAGAACCTTTCCAAAATCTTCTGTTAATCAAATACATGCAATTTTTCCTCTCTTCAAGCCAGAATTAGATGGAATGTTTTCCAAAAATCATCCTTTTCAAATCATTACATGTCAGTTTTCCTCTCCTGCTTTATGGCTTCATAGGACTTCATCACTTCTTTAAATTTCTCTTCAGCAGCATCTGCATCAAAATATAAAAATTCATTCTCCGGACAAGATAAATCTACGTCCTTTATTAATAAGAAAAATGTACGGTACCAAGGTTTGGGTAAGTCATAGACCTTTATTATCTTGGTTTTGATCAGGATGGCATTCCATTGCTTTCATTCTAAAGGCAGTCTGCACAGATCGAGACACAAACATATGTTAGCAATAGTTATATATGAAAACTATAATTCAATGGTCTTATTATTTCTTCAAAAGCAACTGCTCTGAATTATATATTCTTGAACAATATAATGGAAACAACAAGGAACCATCAAATCATGATATTATTTGACACTCAATTCCACAGATGTTGAAAGGTTAACCATTAAAACCTCAAAATATAGATACTTCTATTAATCAGAATTCAAAACATTCAATTTTTGAAATAAATCTGTTAAGTGTGGATTCTAAGAACAACATCATTATGAACACTAGGAAAAAAATTATCACTTTGGTTGAAAGTAATATATTGTGGACCATACCTTTATCTCAGCATCCGTGTATGGCGCTGACCTGGACCTACACCCACAGAAAAACAAACAAATGCATAATAAGAAGAATCATAAATACTAACATAACTAGCACCCATAACTACAACCCAGAAATACAAAATTGCTATAAAAGAGAGATAAATTTGGCAGGAAGCCAAAGATGAGCCATATCACAAATTGATCACTGAACAATGATTTAATCCCAAGTCACTCATCTCATCGCAATCAACTCACTGGGAGTCCCTCAAATAACCAAATGAAATGAACTCTTCACTCGTCCTATACATTCATCTCTCCTCGACTTGCCGGTACTTCCCGTCTTCTTTTATCCTCAACTGTGGAGAAGTGAAATTGGACACGGCAAATCAAGAAGTGGGAGTGGATGGAGAAGTGAGAGAGGTAGGGGATAACATGTGTCAAGGAGAAAGGAATAGTGTGGAAAGTGAGTTCCATTTTGTTTATTTGACTGAGAATAGACAGATTACCTGATCTGGACAAAATGAAAGTAGAGTGGTTTGAATTTGGGTTAGTTCAGTGACCTCCTGTGAAGTTTACCTTAAACAAAATTGATAATAACAATAGTAAAAAGGTAAGGGATACCTATCAAGACCAAGAATGGAATAATGATGAGACATGGGATATGTCCTGGTATGAGGGGCAGCTGTAGACCTAGCCTTCTGGTAAGAGTGAGAAGTATTGTTTTTCCAGTACCAATCATCTCTTGGTACATAATGGTATCCACCAGAACCATTGTTCTCCCTCCAACTCTCGTACCCTCTTTTGTATTTGTTTCTCTCCCTGTTGAACACGCTCTGCATGCGCCTTATCCTTTGCTACAATCGCACATCAAAAACTTAACAAGTCAGTAAAATAAATATAAATATATATATATAAGGTTTTTTGTTTCAAGCATTTAGCAAAACTAAATCCAAAATTTCACATATTTTCAATTAAGACAAAACCAATAGGCTTATGTGAAGCAAAGTAAATTCCACCAGACAGTTTAGTTGCTAGACACCAGGTGTTGGCAAAACAGATACAATAAAGTATCATTTTCCTGTTACGGACAATTGGTTATTCTTTCCCTCAGCTTATCCTTCCTTAAAAGTTGGGTACTGGTAAAAAAAAAATGTCAGGTGCTAGTTAGCAAATACCAGAAAGGCAGGTCATCCCTCAATGAAATAATGAAGAAAGAGAATAAAGAAAACTCACAAGTCTCTCCATTTCATCTTCATACTCCTCTTGGATACGACGGTTGTACCTCTTCCATGCATCTTCACTGAAACCCTGTCGACTTGAGTTGCTGCTACTTGTGCTACTTCTCCATGACGCACTTGACTGCATCCTACTAAACTTAAAATTTACAAAAGAAGATGCAATAACAGGAATTTTAGAGCACTAAAATTGTAAAATAATATGGCTGAATTGGAAGACTAATTAGACAGGCATTGTATACACCTCGTCTGACAATTGCCAGATCTCTTTTTAGAAAACCAAAAACCTTCCGTGTTGTTTTTATAACAATTAGAGCTAATAGTTGTTGGTGGTGGTGGTTTGGGGGGGGGTGGGGGGCGACTTCAATGTGTTTTTATTTAGAATGAATTGTAAAAAATGGATATGGCAGGAATGGAAGAATAGTTAGACGGGCAATCTCTACATCTTGTCTGAAAAATGCCACATCTCTTTAGGAACACTACAACCTTTCTGCATGGTTGTCAACTAGAACTATAGTTGTAAGAAGAAGGAAGTTCCTTGAGAGTTGAAATTGCTGCTGAATGGTAAATACATAATTAACGGACAAAATCAGAATAGTAAGGAGAGTACCTGGGAGCTCATCCACTCCACACTTCTGCGCAATTGACTAATCTGCACATTTTGCATGCCAACAATTAAACAATTATTTTTTTGATACATTAATTGAAAGGATAAAAAAAGAGAAAAACATTAACTTCAACCAGCAAACCACAGCAATAGGAAAGAAATTCACATGTGACCCCTATATATATTATAGTATCATCGATGACCCAACAAAATGATAGTATTTCATGTAGCCCCTCAACAATATTAAGAATACCATATGGCGATTTGCACCAGAGTCCAGACATTCTTATAAAGTATAAACACTTAATTACTCCTCCCCAAGACATCAATAGCAAGGAAATGGGTACTCCATGCATGTTTGGAAGTAAATGAGCAAAGAGATCAGTGCAATAGATCTCTTCAAATTTTTCAGGTGTAGTATGTATCTTAGGGGGAACCTGTGACATCTCAGGGATAGTGAGTGTATAAGAGATATATTGACAATCCACATGATATATATGAAACCTTTAACAAGAGAATTGGGGGAAGGGGAACCAGTTTTATTCAAAATTTGAATGAACTGAACTTGGGAAAATGTTCCAACCCCATTCTCCCCTATTATCCATGCATCTTGTAAAGTTTCAACCGGGCAGGAACACTAATCAGTCTTTTCCTCCCCTTGTTTCTCTCCTCCTCTCAAAAATAATAATAACAGAGAAAGAAATAATATGGAAAAAGAAAAGAAAATCAGGCTTTCGCCACTGTCATCCTCATCCCCACTGCCCCTGATCTCCAAAGCAAAAGGGGTAGGCAAGTAAATTGGGAATCTGCATAACTGAGGCTACTATTTTATTGCAGGTTGGATCTTATCAAAGAAATTTAGCCCAATAATGATAAAATTATGAACCCTTTGATGAAAATCCTGTTGATAATTGAGGGAATTTGTTGATCAAGTGCATTATAATGTACGCTAACTAAATCAAGGTTATCAAATTACCACTGAGTAACTCGATGAGAATTGAAGATACCAACTAAGCCGTACAACAAACTATGAACAATAGACCTTAGTAATAAAAAATACTACACAATTCCTTCTATTGGTTTCGATTGAGGGGATAAAAAAAAGGTACCGCGAAAGTTGTAGCGGTGGCACCGATTAAACCAAAGAGGAGAACCCCCCATGCCTTCTGGGCCTTCTCGTTCTCCTTCCACGATTTCTTCTCTGGCGAATCACTCATTATCTTCCTTTCTTTATCTCCAAATCGTTGCTCCGGCTCGAGGGTTCGAGGCCGATAAGCTCATGCTTCAATTCGACACGCAAATGACAGACCTTTTTCAGTTCTCTCTCTCTTGGAACAGAGGAGAAGATATACGCTGAATAATCGACTTGATAATATGGAGAATATCTCGATTCGATGTCTGAACTGAATCGCGCCTCTTGTACCAACGAGAAAATAGTAACAGAGGCTCTGGTGCAGCTTGGTTGGGTAGTTCGGCTATGTCGGTCCGAACTCCGAAGAGCGCTTCAGCCTGTCCGCGTGGCAGAGAGCCAGACACGGCGATTGGGCCGGATCGGCCATGAATTATTGGATTGCAGGCCGAATTGAGTTGGTTTTGAGTTGTTTTAGATTTAAGAGAATTTTGGATTGGGTTGGGTTAGATTCAATTCATTTTACAAAAAAATTCACTGTGTCGGTTTTAAGTGTGAGTCTGATTAGGTGGTTTTATTTTTAGAAAGCGACTAATTGTATCTATGGAGTTATACTGAGTTTTTACTCAAACCAACTGTCATTTGACTTGCGCGAATGCTATAAAATTTTATACGTAATACTGTATCTTCAATGACAAATCATATATAATACGTAATTCAAATTTTAACAACCAGCAACTCTTGCAAGTGGTCCCAAGTTTGTTGCTAACCGTTTGTAACTTCCACAACTGCCAAACTACATGTACTTCTTGTACTTCAACTGGCTGTACTTTCAGAGTGACAGCTTCTAGAAGATTTCAAAACCGAACCATTTCTCGAACTTGCAATTATTTTCAAATAACACCTCAAATTATGCAAAATTAATTTTTTTTCCCGAAATTAAAATTTTTAAATTTTATTTTTATTTTTTTCATCATTTTTTTTCTTCAATTATTAATATTTATATATGCATCTATATCATGTAAAATAAGACTTCAATATTGTAAAACTTGCAGATGTAAACTATAAAACTAACATATGCAAACTATAAGACTTCAATACTGTAAAATTGACACATGAAACTATAAAACTAACATATACAAACTATAGAACTTCAATACTGTAAAAGTCGCGATGTAAACTATAAAATTAACAAATGCAAACTATCAAACATCAATAATATAAAATACATTGTTCAACAAAAATAACTGTTCACAAGCATAAAATGTTACTAGTCACAACCACATTGTTCAACACTAGCAAACACAAACAATAACATTCAACACACAAATACATCTGTTCCACTTAAGCATACTATTCAACATACAAACAATGTAATTATTTCATAACCCTCTGGTGAACGTTATTTGGATGAGTGAGAAGCCTCATCACTATAATAACTTGTTCCTTCGAAATATTATCCTGTAAAAAAATAAAATAAACAAGGTTATAAATTGGAGTTACCTTACTGAGAGAATAAAATTACAAATAGGAATTACATCATAAACTATCAAGTTAAAAAAATTACTTGTGTGAAAGTTATAGGCATCTCGGTGATCAGATTGTAGACAAAGCGCAAAATAAAAATTGCACAGTCCATTGATCATTCTCCCTGCTTTGGGCACACCTCTTCAATAATACCAACATCTTTCCAACCTGGTTTAGCTGAAAGAAAAGTTGATATCAATAATTAATAAAAACTTGAAGTCCTAATTCTGTAAATCATTGACAAAATCTTGAACAACTATTGCATGAAACCTGTAAAATAACTGATATATCATATAAAACTATTGCATGAAACCTAAAAAACTATTGAATGAAATCTGTAAAATAACTGATACATCCTATGAAACTTTTGCATGAAACCTGTAAAATAACTGATACATCCTATAAAATTATTGCATGAAACCTGTAAAATAACTGATACATCATATAAAAACTATTGCGTGAAACCTGAAAAACTATTGAATGAAACATGTAAAATAACTGATACATCTTATAAAACTATTACATAAAACATGTAAAATAACTGACATATCCTATAAAACTGTTAAGTAGATCATGTAATAGTTTAATGCATTTCAAATTCTAATCCTGTAAATCATTAGCAAAATCCTATAAAACAATGTGTTGAGTTCACAAAAAGACTTGATGAACTTAATAACATCCTAGTTGTACTCATCGATTGATATCTTCTACATATAATAATATATGTGCTTCTAAGATATCGGATAACCATAAACAAGATTTCTTCCTTCTAATAATTTATAAATTATTGATAATAGAAAAATGCTCACCGATAAAAATAGTTCTTATTTATTAAACAAATTATTTTTAACTGAATATTAAACTCATTTTACCTCAAATTGTCAAGAGAAACATTCTGAAACTAAAATTACCGTGGTCTGAAAAATTGAGATGGGAATATTCAGGTCATGTTTGATTGTGGGTTAAAAGTTATGATGGCATAAGTTGCTTATTTCAAGTTATGACGGTATATGATATTCTTGTTTGGTAGTGGGTTAAATTTAAGTCATCGGTTAAACTTAAATAGGTGAGTTAATTTAAAAGAAGAGACGCAACATAAGTTATGCAACCTAAACAAATGGGTTAATTTATGACGGCATAAGTGATTTCTTATGCTATACTCTTCCATCACACTTTACTCATGTCTAGCAGCATAAATGCAAAATAAGATATTTATTCTATAACTCATGCAACAATCAAACATGGCCTCAGAGAATCTGAAATACCCTTTTTGGTACATATCCACAAATATAAGTCTTTGTAAGGGCTTATATAATAAAAGCACTAGGAAATTAAATAAAATGTTGAATTTCTGATAGAAAAGTGGAGATAACTATGCAACTTTTCATGCTGTGAGAAACAAAGTAGCTAAAATACGCTTCTACGCGCAAGTCACGCGATAGACATCCAGAAACGATTAGGGGCGGATTCAGAATTTTTGTCAGAAGGGCAAGAAAATAACGAATCAGATTTAAATAATAACCGGATTCAAACTTATTAGCTAATTGGGTATTAGATAAAAAACAATACTCTAATTTCTAATTTCCAATGCTCTTGACTTCCAATTTTCAATACTCTTGACTTATAATCCTAATTACTAATTAGAATTCAAGAAATTTATCATAATTTTAATCCTAAATTTAACATTAGTTACAAACTAAATGTCCAGAGGGGGCAGATAAAATTTCAAAGGTGGGCAAAGTCAATCCGAACCTATAAATTTGTATAAAACTTCAAAATCCAAGAAGGGACAGTTGACCCCCTTGGACTAGGCTGGGTCTGCCCCTACAAACGATCCTACATATTTGATAAAACAATCTTTGTTTGCTCTCACTAGTAAATGTCACGGTATGTCATCAAAATTTATTTCCACGTGACGTGACTACAATGATAAAGGACAGTCACGCTATATGAAGTGTCACATCACGAGGGATCACGTAGTGACTACATGCGACGTGATCAAACTTGACGTAACTGATCGTGTTTAATTATTTTTTTCAGATTTTAAATTAATTCATATAAAATAACAACAAAATATGCTAAAAAAATAAGAAACTATTTCAAAATAAATTATAATAAATAAATAATATTGAAAAAATTAGTCACGTGGCGTGACCATGTCAGTTTGTGTGACATGGACACGACTAAAATAATGAAAGACAATTTCGTCATGCGAATAAACACATCACGTAACATACAAATCACATCATGTAACTGATACACATAATATAACGTGCCTTGATGAAACTGATATACATCGACATGACATAATAAGCTCCCTCTTATGTTGGATATTATATGGAATTAACGTGCTAAACTGCTAATCATATAATCACGAATCAGGTTAATAGTATATAAATAACGGTATGTGCTTGTCGGACGGATAAGATACCGCCAAGTAATTAATCAGAAATAATCAACCAATTAATTGAAAAAATCTATAATGATTTGGTCACCGCCAACGCCTAATCAGCTAATTAATTAGTCTAGAGAGACGTTTTTTACAATACTGGATTATACCAAGTATGGTACTCATACTATATACAGCCTGTGGCATATAGAGGAAAATTGTGACTCGCGAGTTTGTTTGAGGCTAGTGCCAGGTCCTGTGAATACTAAAAATTCATACGGAACAATCCTAGAGGCTAGAGGTCACTGGAATGAGAATCTTGTTTTTTTCTCCTTTTAATGCATATGATGCAAATCTGTAATAGGTGGAGGGAACTTTTGTAACAAGCCTACAGGCGTTTCAACAATAAAAAAAATCCTTTCCTCTTTTCTCGAGCAGAGACCTTTGTAGTAGAAATCTACGGTCTGATATACATCTAACAGTTATTTTTTTTATTGAGAAAAGGTTGAAAGTCCATTTCATTAAAGAAATTATTGTGCAAAATACAACATACAAAAGGAACTCCAAAAAGTATCATGAAGTATTAATAAACTAAACCTAAAGAAATTCATCATCACTTCCTTAACAATGCCACAAAACCCGACTTATTACAAACCAAAAGCATCAAAAACTAATTAATTTAGATAATAATCTCATATAATCAGAACTGCTAGCTGAAGCTTCCTCATTCTCAGGTGACTGGTATAAGACCAATTGAGTATCCTTAGGATCCCAAATCTGCAGGGGAATGTCATCAATGTCCTCCGGTAACCAGTTGGGACCAAATCTCACGCATGTCTCTTAACCAATCATGTCCAATAATTAACCAAAACAATTATCATTAGGATAATAGATTTAAAAGTCTTAAGATTTTTTTGTTGAAAACACAGTTCATTTCTTAATTTCCAAATCCAACTAATAGCACTAGAAACAATGAGAAATGCTAATTGGGAATGTTTATCAAGAGTACAAGAGAAATCTACTATATCATGCATGTTATTCTTGTCCTTGAAATGTTGCTGACTGAGGCCTATCCAAAACCAAATATGCTGAGCAAAAGGAAATTTCATGAATAAATGATTGGTGTTTTCTATCTCTGAATAGAACTGACATTTAAGACTGCCTTGCCAACCTTTGTGATTGAGATTAACTTTGATCAGTATTTTTTTGTTGATCATAAGTCACATGAACACTTTGATCTTACGAGGGAGGGTTACTTGCCACTATAGCAAAGCTTTGCCT
The DNA here is from genome assembly GCA_025461125.1 of Carex kokanica. NCBI lineage: Eukaryota > Viridiplantae > Streptophyta > Magnoliopsida > Poales > Cyperaceae > Carex > Carex kokanica. The sequence continues at coordinate 1,930,699 of JAJGRX010000829.1, read as the reverse complement.
ATTTTGACCCCCCAAAATTAAAAAATTTGTATAAAGATTTACTTGAAAACAATCCAATCCAGAGGGCTCCGATTTCCATGCTATCTTATCAAGCTGTAGTACTAATTTTATGAACGATCTGGTGCCACATCCAATGGTTATTATTACAGCCATGTACGCTTAGGTTTAGGGCTAATTAATGAGCGAGCATGAGCGAGTTAGGGTATGCTCATGCTTGGCTCATTAACTTAATGAAGGAGTTAGAGCGAGTTGTTAATGAGCATGTTGTTAATGAGCGAGTTATGAGCGAGTTGCCGAGTTGCTTTAGGTGATGAGATTTTGCAGCCGCGCCGAAAACTTTCCAAAATTTTCAGCTAAAAGTTCAAAACCAAACAATATTCATTATTATTCACTCCCGTTTAAGGCTTCAAGCTATAGTAGCTGGGCATGGGCTTGTAGTTAATCTGTTAATGGATATTACGGATGGTTCTGGGACCTGCTTTCTTTAGCCCAGCGATCCTATGACATGCATGCTTCAAACTTGCTTCTTGGGCCATTCCAAAAAAAAAAATTAAGGGATTAGATGTGGCAGGATTTATGTAACTCAGTTCTTAATGAGGTAATGAGCGAGTTGGGGTATGCTCATGCTTGGCTCATTAAGTAAATAAGCGAGTTGTTAATGAGCGAGTTATAGTGAGTTGTTAATGAGTGAGTTGTAAATGAGCATTTAGCGAACGAGTTATGAGCAATTTACTCACCCCCGCTTAGGTTGACGGATTCGTATCCTTCTAGGTACCTGACTCAAGCAAATTGAAACGGACGGCCCAGATTAAACTTATCTAGGCCAAAATATGGAGACTGTAGGGGTCTGTTTTGAGATTCGTGCCATGTTAAAAGAACCGTGTGAATTCTAGGTTGACGCCCTCAAATTTCTCCGATTATTATTTCCCTTTAACTCGCGCGTCGATACTCGTGCCGTTCACCCGACCTGATAGGCACACAGTGCACAGTCGGCGACCTTGTTCAGGCAACAAGCTCCGACCAACCAACCAAGGCCCACATCCGAAATGCTAGTAAGGACTTCCTCCCGCATCCGCAAACTTCTCTCTTGTCAAAACGGAACCCGCAATCGTCCTACTTTCCTCTCTTTCTTCGCCACCACATCTCGCCGAAAGAAAGGCAAAGGCGACTCCGATTCTGAATCCGACGACCGTAAAGGATCGGCTGTGTTTCTTTTAGGGAACGACCCGAGTCGAGCGCCTAAGCTATTTGTTGTTCAGCCTAGACTCAGACCCGAACCCGTGCTCCAGTCGAGGCTGGAAGAGGCACTTAATTTGGCTAATTCACTGGAACAGCCGAGAGATGGGTTCTACGAAGAGGAGTTCGAGTCTAAGGGATTGCCTCCTCACTTGGTTGTGCAGAATCCGGCCATTCGATCAACCCGTGCACATGCGGGTTTGTTTTCTCTGAATCCTTGTTTGGTCTTTAGAGCCTTCGAACTGTATCTTGGAAATTCAGCTATGTTTTGAATCTTTTGGTATCTTTGAACTCTGTAGCTAAGTAGCCAGCTACTATACGGGGTTTAATTTTGTTCTGCTGGGATGGTGTCAGGCTTTCAGCTAGTAATCTCTGCTGTTAATTTTCAATAATTCAATTTAGTCAGGACTGAAGGTGCAAAAGTTTTGTTAATAACTAAACAGACTTATTGGATTAGTTCCTCGTTCAACTTAAATTTTGTCCTGGATTAATACTCTCGCTGGAAGTGTAAGACAGTACCTATTATGAGTTGAGTAATAGCATTATCATATGGCTAGGCATTATGTTAAAGCCTTCATGCTTTGATGTATGTAGACTAAATTATAATTTGGATTTTACCATTGCAATTTTTGTCAGATACATACTTTGGACCTGGGACTGTAGATAATATCAAATGCCACCTCAGGGCTCTTGAGACTGAGGTATATACCACTTTTACGTACCATCTTTTGTAACATCAATTAATTTTCTGTTGTTATTTCCGTAGGATTGATATATATTTTAAAACTATAGACACATTTTATGCTTTTGCAAAAGATACGGAACATTCACCATAATTATAGACAACACAAACTCTGTTTTGTTGTTTTAAATAAACCATAAAACAGAGGTATAGTTTCCCAAGCAGCATTGCAAAACCATGTATATCCTGGAGGTATACTTGCAGAACCACCAATATATCACAGATGCTACTCCTGCACTATCAGTATTTGGTTGATTTTCTTGCAAGCATAAGCAAATTTTCGGTAATTTAAATCTGATAGTCAACCGATGCCAAGTGATTTTGATATGTAATTTGTGCTAAATGGTAGGGCTATTGATAGTACTTGTTTTATTGTGGCACCTGTGATATTTTGATAGTTTTGTAAAGGTGGGCTTGATTTTCACATTTTACGGGGATGCTTGTGATATTTTGAGATTTTACAGGGCAGCACATGAAATTTATTGGCCTGAAGCAAAAGTTTTTTATATGAAAAAGGATTCAATGTACCTGACTTTTTTAGCTTGGCGCAACTGAGTCATTTTTTACCAAAACAAACAAATGAGAGTTGAAAGTGCAAACCCCTTTTGTTTGATTTTAGCCTAATTTGGATTTAGGATAAATTCTGATAAAAGTTCTTTATTTTGGAAAGGGACAAAAATATCAGAATTTTTTTTTTACATGCATTTTTCCTTATGTTGGTCTTTAGATAGTGTCCTATTTTCTACAATCTCATAAAATTCAGGTATAAAATGCAAAGATTATATTAGATGTGTTTTACAAAGCCATATGCTGGTGACATCTGCAAAAAACAATCTTTGGAAGACTGAGTCTAGATTTTATACTTTTGCTATTGTGGATTAAAATTTCGGAAAAACCAGCTCTTATAAGCTAACTGACAATTAATGTTTGACAGAGTGGAATTGATGCAGTTTTTGTGAATGCCATTCTTTCTGGAATTCAGCTAAGAAATTTGGAGGCAAGTGTGTTTTGATTGATCTCTTTTAGTTTGATGAGACTACCCTAGGTTATTATTATTTTTTTTCTAAATTTTGGGTCTTTGAATATAGGCTGCATGGGGAAAACCAGTGCTGGATCGAGTTGGACTTATAATAGAGATATTCAATGCTCATGCTGAGACTAGAGAAGCAAAGCTGCAGGTCAGCCTCTTTATTAAGATCTGGTTTCTTTTCCAAACAAGAAAGAAAATAAAGTTCTTTTATTAAATTGCAACTCTTTTAAATACAAGATTTATCTTTGTCAATTTGTACGCACAGTCAGAGTTAGCAGCACTCATGTATAAGAAGACAAGGCTCGTGCGAGTGCAGGGCCCAGGTGGCCGTTTAACATTTGGACAAAGTGGAGAAGCTGAAGTTGTTAGTGCTCGAGGGTAAGCTAATTTCTATGTTTATTATAAATCAGGAAAATACATATTTTCAAGGGTAATTCCAATTCTTTTTGTAAAATGAAATTTTTTGTTAATTTTTTATACAAAGCAGAACTGATATTTTACCTAATAAAACCCAATTATTTGTGACATTCAGGAGAGGAAGTGGAGGCCAAGGATTCATCAGTGGTGCAGGAGAAACTGAACTGCAGCTTCAGCGCAGAAGGTGCTCTTTTGCATGAGTACATTGGCATTTTGTATGTGACACATAGTGACTTTTCTTTTCTGTTGCTCATCTTTTCACGGTATATTTGTTTGAATAGGATTCAAGAAAGGCGAAACCGTTTATTGGTGCAAATTGAAGAAGTGCGCCGTACCAGAGCACTCCACCGGTCATCCCGAAGAAGACATGGGTGTCCATCAGGCCAAGGGCTTGCAACCGTTGCTGTTGTTGGATATACAAATGCGGTAATTGATATTTTCTGAATTATGCCCTATGGTCGCACATATTTGCATCCGTGCCCCTATTAAATTCAGATATCCTAATGGGTTGTGTTTCTATATAGGCTTTTTAAAGGTTCTCAATAGGCCATCATTCAGTGAAATAAATCTTTAAAGTAAACTGAAGTTCATTGCAGCTGAATTTGATTTTTAGAACTTTATGCCTATATGTAGGGAAAATCTACACTAGTTAGTGCACTTTCAGATACCGATTTATACAGCGACAGTAGGTAATTTATCTCCCTTCTCAATTTATTCAAGTAAATTGTACATAGATCGATTAGTATCTGACAGTAGGATTTATTCTTATTAGGTAACTGTTTAGCTTCTGTACATTTGATTTGCTATTAGTTAGCTAAACTAACATTGTGCATTTTTATGAAAATTTGTTGATTGTTTGTTACAGATTATTTGCCACTGTAGATCCGCGATTAAGAAGTGTGATTCTTCCATCAGGGTACTTCTCTATAGTTTTATTATTGAAAGAAGTGTGCACCTAACAATCTATTATTCTTTTTTTTTCCAATAAGCACCACACATTGCGACTAGTGTCCATTCAAAACAGACACACGTAGTACACTATCTAGTTTCTACATTAACCAAACATAAAAAACCCCGTCTCCCTTCATAAACCCAAGGTTTGTACCATTGCCTCTATATCTCAGGGTAAATTAAAAAAAAAAAAAACATTTATCCACCGTTGAGTCATCCTTGGTCCTAGCCAACCGAACTCCAGACATTTTTATTTTTTATAACTGGTAACAGGTCAGCATCTTATTAGTAGCAAACCCGTACCAGCAACCAGACTACAATTAAAGCTTCCACTTACTACAACAAGACCTCACGGTAATTCAAAATAGCTCCCAAAACAACAGTAATGAGGCACACATGTTCCAAGCAAATGTGAATGATCCTCAAAGTAAATTTCTCATTTTATCCCTCCATTTTCTCAAAACCACTTGTATTTGTGGGTCTCCCAACTGAATAGGAAGATTTCCATTATTATCAAGCAAGGTTGCAAACACTTTCTCTATGATTTTAGGCTTCATCTCTCCTGTCCAAACTTTCACTGAAGAAAGAATCATTTTAGCTATGTTTAAATGTTTTAATCTGCTCATTTTGGAAGCAAACCAAGTTCCTCTCTTTCCAGGTACTCCAACAGGTCCCACTACATATAATACTCCAAATCCTCTTTTATGAACATGGAATGTTCGCCTGCTGTTCATGAGATCTTAGAAGAACAAAACCACTTAATATTATTATAATTTAAAAACCACTCAAAGTAGGTCTTGTTAAACTATAGTTAAACATCAAATGATCTGCATTTTCACTTTGATCTCAAAAAAAAACCCACAAGAAATGGTACCATTGCATTCTCTTCAGTCTAAGAATTTTTGTTCTTATTATCATTCTTTGCTCAATATACATATAAAGTTTTTGATCTTTAGATTAAATGGGCATTCGCCAAATATTAATTGGAACAACAAACTCTAAAGCTTATCAATCATACATTTACTTCAGTAAATATACCATGGTTTTGCCTTCTCCAAACTAAATAGTCACTCCTACTGGTAAGCTGCTATCCTCCAATGTCTAAGAAACTTATAGTTAAAATCTTTATTTTGCTTAATATCCAAATAAAGGCCTAATAACAATTCCATTTGAAGTCCCATCAACTACATGTCTATCAAAAAATTCAGTGAACTTGTTTAATCTTCTTATACTAATAGTGCTTTATTCATTAGCCCAAATTACCATCACTTTTCCTTTTACAAATATTGGACCAGGCCGCTAAGAATTGCCTTCTAATTATAATAATTTTCTTTTGTACCTGGCAAGCCAACAATTTCCAACAATTTTAAGTAAATCAACTTATCCTTGAGGTGCTTCTTTTTAGGAGAAAAGCACTTCTTAGCGACACAGTTGGCTTCATCTCTGATTTACCTATTCAGGTAATGATGTCTTCCCAGAAAAAGTTATCATGGCTTTTACCTATGAGATTATCATTGTTGTTATAATTATTAACACCTTTTGTAATCAGCTAGTAGAGGCATTTCATGCTACTTTGGAAGAAGTTGTTGAAGCAGACTTGTTAGTGGTATGCGGTCTTTCCTAATAATATTCAGAATAATAAATTTTCAGTAAGGAATAAGCATTTGAGATGCATGCATGTCACGAATTATAGTTGCATGCTATCACAGAAGTTTTGATAAAATACACCTGCAGCATGTGCTGGACTCCAGTGCACCTGATCTGGAGGGGCATCGCTCAACTGTGCTTCAAGTGCTGCAGCAGATTGGGGTCTCGGAGGATAAGATCCAGAACATGATTGAAGTTTGGAACAAGGTGTGAATATTTTTAAGATTAGAAGCTGTCCTATAAAAAAAAAAAGAATATACAATAAATTTTTCAAAATTCCACAACAGATAGATGTGTTAGAAGAGAATATAGGAGGCTTAGAATCCCAAACAGCAGATGATGAAGAATACCTTACGGATGCGGATAAGGTCTATGAAGAAGAAGAGTCTGAAGAATACAATGAAGATGAACAAGAGGATGAATTGGCATCAGAGCTGTCATCATCAGAACTCCTGGATGATGATAATGGCAATAGTAATCATCATGATGGTGGTAAGGTGGAGTATGGGGAAGAAGAATGCGAAGATATAGCATGCAGTGTACAGAGGGATCTTAGTATTTGTCAAATGACAGAAATGCCCCCCAATTGCCATGTGAAGACATCAGCCTTGACAGGAGCAGGGTTACAGGAGCTGTTGCAACTGATTGACCAAAAGCTGGAAAAACAGAGAAATGTTGTGCAAAGGAGTTACGGGCCTTTTGATAGGAAGTGGAGACCCTCATTCAGTGAAACATCCACAGATTAGTAAGGTATCATCATTTCAATTTTTTCCTATGTTAGTGTTCGCTTGGTGGGGTCAGGCTGGAAAGAGAATTCTGATGTTATGCAGAATTCAATTTGTTTGCGTTTTAAGCTCACCAGAAGATACCTGTTCACACGTTAGCCCAGTTTGAAAAAAATGTTGGTACTAAAGGTTTTATTTAAATATTTATTAAACTTATCGAAAGGTTATTAATTTTTTTTTGGTTAAGGGGTTGTTTCCTCTTGTATTGGTTGATTTTTTTTTTCCTGTACTGAGAATAGTTTGATTGTAATTGTACATTTTTCAAATGATTTATAATAGAGGAGGGATCCACTTACACCATTTTTTTATGACACCGGATTACACCCTACATTTTCAAAGTCCAAATGGTCGATCCAAACCGTTCAACATGATGGATATATTAAAATGAGCTTGTAGATCAAATTTTATATTTTTTTTGAATTTTTTTACTATTTATTAAGATGGGTACAAAAATTCAATGGTCTGAAAACAACGATTTTGTAAAATACTTCCTGTAATCTAAATAAATGGATTAGCTTTTTTTTCTTTACTTGCTGCTGCATTAGTTATCTGGTCTGTTATGGCATTAGATTTGATTAAATTATGTTCAGGCTTTTCCCTTCAAATTTTGAAAATAATTTTCTTATTATATTATAGCTTAACCACAGTTTTGGTTGAGTCTCTCAGCTAATTTTATTTTAATGAACTCTAAATTATATATAATATAAAAGAAAAAAAAAAGAGGAGTCATCAAGCAGAGATAATGATCAAAAGCATTTTGGAATTGGGTCCATTACTACAGCACGCTTGTCCCCTATCTTGCTGATAAGTGATAACTAGTAGTGGTTGAAGAAACCCGGCCAGTCCAGGACTGGACCGAACAATCCGTGGTTCGGACCCAGACCGGTCCGGACCATGCCCCAAATCCGGACCGGACGAGTCCGTATCCTCTGAGATATCTCAACTTTTGCGTGACCGACGTGTCCGGTGCCTATTTGGGGATAGCATGGGGGCTAGTATTATTTGTGCTTCGAGATTCGTGTAGAACTTATTTGAATGGTTGCGATTTTCCATAAAGTCACGCAAAGTTTGAGATATCTCAGAGGATGCGAATTTGGACCGGACCGGACCTATGCTAGGAACGGGTCTAGCACGGATTTGGTTCAATTTTTTTCCCTTGGACCGTGTAGGAGCGGACCGTGAAAACCCGTGGAACCGATCCGGACCGGACCGGACCAAACTCGGACTCAACTTGTCCGGACCCGCCTAACCCCTCGGACCCAGATCCGGACCCGCGCCAGACCGATTCAACCGGACCTTGGACCTTGGACCAGACCGACCCAACCGGATCTTGGACCAAACCGCGCCAGACCGACCCAACCAGAAAACAGAAAAAAAATTAAAACTGTATATACTGTTTTTATGATTATTAAAAAAAAAGACGGTACATCACACCACACTTGCAGTTGCGGGCGAGCAACGAGTAAAATTGTCTCAAGCGATTATCATCCTTTTCTTCTTTTCTTTTAAAGGCACTTTTCTGAGTCATAGGTACCCTGACAACGGTAGCTATTCTTAGTTAATGGAAGGGTACATTCATTGATTCGTCTACTTGGAATGGCATTTTTGCTAATGGTGTGTGTTTGTGCATGCTTAGGTCGAAAAAGAACGGTCCATTTTGACACAAGTGCCTCTATTGACTATTCCAAAATATAATTCTCTACCCACTAACGAGATCGTCACCTCTCGTGTCTTCCTGATTTGAAACTAGAATTAGATTCGACCTGCGCTTTGGAATGGATAAAAAATATAACAAGTATTAGTTTTTTTTTAATGTCATAAATGTGGTTAACAATGCAAGTTCCTCAACACTCCTCCCATACACTTGCCCTATATCATTCGATCCACATCAAGATCTGCATGATATTAATTGAATCACTAAATTAATCTTCTATTTAGTTAAAATATCTACAGTAGAAACTACGCATTGTTTTATGTAACGAACAGTGATTGAATGATAAATGTTAATTTTTTTTTTTTTACAATATTCTATTGCGATCAGGGGTGGATCTAGGATTTTCATCAGGGAGGGCAAAAAAAATATCGAATCGAATTTAAATCCATTAACCAATTTGGTACTCGATAAAAAACAATGATTTAACTTATATTTTCCAATGCTTTGACTTGTAATTTCTGATGCTTTGACTTATAATTCTAATTACCAATCAAAATTCAACAAATTTATTTCAATTTTAACTCTAAATTTAACCCGAATTACAAATCAAATGTCTAGAGGGGGGGGGGGGGGGCAAAAAAAATTCCAGGAAGACAAAGTCGGTCGGAACCGATAAATCTCCACTAAAACTCAAAATCCAGGGAGGAGCAGCTGTTGCCCCCCCCGGATACACCTGGGGCCAGCCCTGATTGCAATAGAAACACTATGAAATATCGATGTACAAATTCCTACTATCAACATGGTAGGGTTCGCTCAGATCTACATTAAGATATGCGCATGGTGTCAATTGAACTAACAAGATTAATCTTCTATTTTAGTTAAAAAAAAAAAAACGTACCTACAGCAGAAACCACGCATCATTAGAGTGTTTGGCTTCTCTCTAAATTTTTATGTTTTTTCATACTCTCTCTACCGATCGAAATTATTAATTTTCGATCGAACGGTTGTCGATTGAATCATGCAAATTAGGTAGGACAAGTTCTAATTTTTTAGATGTATATATGCTAAGTTTAAAATTTTAATTAGATTGTTCCTACGGGCTTTGAAATGTTAAAAAAGAAAAAATAAATTAAGTTAAGATGATGATGATTCAAATGTCTTCATTTTTTATGCCTACATAATTATGTCTCCATTCTTTGAACTTTGATATATTAAAATTTATAAATTTAATACTAAAATAAAATCATTAGATCTGATCTATACCATTTTATTTGTGCACCTATAAAAGAGTACGACATTCCGACTTTGTTTTAGTTAGTATCAAGAGCTTGTAAAAATACACTAATGTAAATAATTTCTGGACGTTGGTTTTTTTACTTATTATTTCATATAAAATAAATATAAAAAGTAATAAATTTTTTTATATAAACATATAGAAAATAATATAGATCACATCTAATAGTTTATTTTAACATATAAATTTTAAAATTTCTGTTGTTGGAAATTTAACAAGAGGCATTTGAACCCTCTTAAGTAAAAAATGTTTTCAAAATGTTCATGTCATCTTTACAAGCAAAACAGGTTCAATCTTTAATAGAATTCACGTTATGTTAATAATGGCTGATGCTTCTTTTTTAATTGAGCCCAACAGATATAAAAATTTATATATTTTTTTTGTATAATCAACAAAATTAATTCAACACTATCTACAACATGTACTTTTTATTCCCTAGGTGAAGTCTCAAAAACAGCACCAGTAATAATAAAATTTGACTCTCATCTCAAATTAAAATTAATAAATAATAAAAATACAATAGTGGTGGTAAGACTAAATCTTAGAGATAAAATATGTTAAATAAAAAATAAATTTATGCGCTGATCACATACTAGCTTTAAAGTAATAAATTTATATGCTTAATGGGCTAAACATATGAAAAAAAATATTTCATGTGTTAAAATGAAAGAATATACACCTGGACGGAGTCAAATTTTCTGGCTATGGGAGTCAAACACGAATAGGAGTCAATCATATAAAATTTACATGCTGCTAATGTGAATCAATTGACTTGTATATGTACCGAAATTGATTGCTTGCCATTCTCGAAAAATGGAGGCGAGAATCAATAACATTTTACTCTAAATTATGTAGAAAATTGTATAGAAGTGGAATACAATTTGGATAAACAAATAAGAGTCAATTAAACTCTATTCTCTCTTACTAATTCCATCTCGGTATACATATACGAAAGAATAAATCCGAATTTCAAAGGAAATAAATATACGAAAATAAATGCAAAAGAGATTCCAACATAATTATTTTGAATACCTCTTACGTTATAAAAGGAGGAAATTTCCTTACAACTGTTGTGTGCTATTAGAACCCTCTTAAAAATAAAGAGCATTCAAGCAGTTTATGATTAAAAAAAAAAAACAATTGACAAAAATCTGTTATACACGAGGGATTCGTCAAAGAATCGGATTCATAATAAACAAAATTGAGGTACCTTAACTCCTTAAGGTGATATAAATTCAGTGTAAAGGAGCTAAAAAACTAAAACAGTGTACACTGTTTGAGTAGAAATGGTCCCCTCCTAAATCCTTATTTCATTTATTTATTTATTTATTTTTGGTGGAGGGAGATTCATATGCAATTATTGCGAAATGCTTCTCTGTAACCTGTAGATGCAATAATGTTGGTCCCCCTTCCTCATCCTTCAAGCACCGTGAAGCTTTTCTCATGGCACGGGCACCCACTTAATTTCAAATTCGGATTCTCTAAAGTAAATTTTTTAGTTTGGATCCGGATCGTCTGATCTACCCTAACACAATATTAAAAGGGCCTGTGTGTTCCATCTAGGGATGGTAAAAAAGCTCGTGGCTCGTGGCTCGATCGTGACTCGCACCTGACTCGCTCGCTAACAGCTCGCTCGTTGAGCTGTTAACGAGTCAGCTTGCCACTAGCTCGGTCCAGAATTAACGAGTTCAAGCTGGAGCCTAGCTCGGCTAGGAATCAATTTGTGAATTTGTATGAATTTGTGTGCACTTTGTACTAACTCGATCCAGCTTGGTCCAGCTCATTTAAAACAAGATCCAGTCAGACCCAGCGAGCCAGCTCGTCAGCTCGCGAGCTAGCTTGGGCTGGTTCGGCACAATTTCAAGGTGAGATTTTAGCTCGAATGCTCTAGATCCAACTCGCTCGGTAAGAGCTCGGTCCAGAATTAACGAGCTGAGCTATGACCCAGCTCGTTGACAGCCCTATCCATCACAGACCGAATTGACCCAAATTTATGATCGGACAGTCCGGATCAAAACTAAAAAATTGAGTTAATTTAGGGGATACGGACTCCTTAATTTGCATCTTCAAAACTTCTGAAAAGTTACTAATTTTTCAAGTGCTTATCTTATTAAATCTTAAAAAAAAATTGTTAACTCAAATCTATTATATATATAATCCTCATAGGGTCGCTACAGTATATTCTACAGTAATTGCTACAGTGAAAAATAGTAAAAAAATTCTAAAAATATAAAATTTGGTCTCCAAGCATATTTTATTATAAAAGTCATGTTAAGCGGTTCGGATCGACTGTTCGGACTTTGAAAATGCAGAAAAAAGATTGGATGCATTGGGAGCATAGAAATTTGGGTGTATTTGAATCCTCTAACTTTATATATAGTTAGAAAATCACAAATTAATGAATATGGTATACCGGTATAACTTTATACGGTAACAACTTGATTTTGTGATTTTGAATTCATTAATATAGCATTTTGTTTATAACCGGTATAACTTTATATATAGTTAGATGTTTATCTTGATAGTTAATTATCTTTTTTTTCGGTAATATCCTGTTACAATCTTTTTACACTCCTCTCGATAATAGCCGCCGAAGCAAAGCGAGACTCACTTCTAGTTTAAGTTAAAATTGTTGCATGGATCTATATTGCTTACTCTACACATACATAAATAATACTAAATATTTCAACTTTTACTGACGAAGACTAATAATTAAAAAATCAGCGTCCTTCAATTGATTTTTTAAATTTTCTAATGCTAGCCAAAATGAAACCAAAATGTCAAGATTTTTAGTTTAATATTTTATTTTTCATTTTTAATCATTAAGGTTTTACAGATTAAAGGCATATCAAAGCACCGAGGTTATACAAATAAAAAAGTATGTTTCATTTTTATTAGTTAGTGATGATGATTTTTTTTAAGTCTGCATAAACATAATGGATTAGATTTAAGCTACTAGTTAGTATTTTGAAAAAACCCAGCCGGTTCAGGACTGGACTGGACAACCCGTGGTTCGGACCCGGACCGCCTCGGACTGTGCTCCAAACCCGGATCGGACCGGACCTTTGCTAGGACCATGTAGGACCGGTCCGTGGGAACCCGTGGAATCGACCCGGACCGCCCCGTGTAGAACCGGACTCAACCCGCCCGGACCCACGTCGACCCGCCTAACCCTTGACCCGCGCCAAACCGACCCAATCCGCTCAAACCCCCGGACTCGTGCCTAAACCCCCAGACCCGGACCGGACCAAGGACTAGACCGGACCGTGTCATTTTGGACTAAGGTCCTGACACGGGTTTGACCCAAACAAAAATAAATCCGCCCGTCAGACCAGGCCTGTTTAAACCTTTCGATCCGTGGGAACCGTGGCCCGGCTGGATCTGAACCGGACCGGACCGGACCAGACCGTTTCCAAAACACTAGTAGTAGTAGGATTCAATTCTAAACTCATCAATTAAGTTATTTTAGAGGATATCTATTGAGGAACGGGAAAGGGTAAAATTTGAAAGAGCAGGCATCGAATGGTCCCTGTTATCCAGTATCCTGCCTCCGTGTCAGTCCCGTACCAGCATCAGCATGTTTCCATTTCTCCTAAAATTTGTTATTTGTATTCCATTTCCACCGCGCGGTACGAACATAAAATTTGATTTCGGAATTCGTGCGAATCCAATTTCAAAACCACTCGTCCGTGCCCGTGCGTGCTATCAAAAACCAAAGCACGCATTTCCACTCAGCTTTAATCAATTTAGTCTGCAAATGCCCTTCATTTGAGTGCGCAAAAACAAGTCAAATTGGCCGGATCCTCAAAACTTTTCGGTTCTTTGTTATATGTTTAGATGAAGAATCGATTTAGTGTACGAAATCTGGAATTGAGATATGTCTATCTGCCAGCGTGCTATGTTACTTTGGGGCAATGCTCGTTGTCACTAGACAACGTGCATCATCGCATGCGCTGATCGCGGTACTTGGACAATATCTTATTGGATCTAACGATTTGATTGGCACGACACAGGGCAACAGGGTGATTAATTTTCAGTATTATTATATTAACTTCTACATACAGTATTTAGGTACTGGACTCTGATTTGGATATGAATATAATATTTTTCTTGTGTTTTATTTTGTAAATCTTTTGCATATTGGCATAATAGGTTAATCGCATCATTGGATAGTTGCGCCTAGTATGTGTATTTTCTTTTTAATAGTTAATAAACTAGGTGATATTTGTATATAACTAAATAACTTGCATATAAATTTTCGTTTACAAAATCATACGTAGTTTGATAATTAAAAGTGTTTTGACCGTAGAGGATCCCTGAAGGGATAATTCTGGGTCACATACTGAGAGATTAGTCACTCACCCACAAGTTGTTTCGTGGGTTTTTAGGTACAGAGAATGGTGATCAGCAGCATGATTTATCAGGAGTTGTCTCCGATGACCACGTAGTTTGATTTACCTTTTATAAGGCTTTTGGTTAGGATATACGAAGTATGATGTTTTTGTTTCGTACATCAGACTCGTTAGATCATGTATCTCCTTCCTTAGATTATGTTTTACTTTATTATGATGTGGGTTGTATAGACACTATATGTGTATGTTTATTTACTAATATTATGACTTGTGGATTTGTTATGATTATTCACGCTTCCGCACTTATGTATTATTTGTATTTGTTTAACCTTACGTGTTTATTGAGTTAATGAACACGAGGCGATGATTGATCACGCCTTAATTCAGAATTTCCGATTTAAGATATGACAGTTCTAGTCAGTACTGTGAGTCAATGAATCACGGCGTATTCACTACTAGTAGTTGTTTTTACTGGTAATTTTTTTTCTTATAGAATATATTAGTCACTAGTAGGAAAAAAATTGTAAAGTATTTAGAGGTCAATATTAAAATTTTCTTGTAAAATTGCATTAAAATAAAATGAAAAACATAAAAAAAATGTGGTTTTTTTTTTTTAAGTTAGAAGTCTTTATCTAGATAAAAATGTTTACATATTCAAGTCTTTTTAAAAATAGAAATAGTTGAGAAGTTGTCACACTCCAGATTTTGACCATCCGGAGCGTGATTATAACATTATCATTGCACTTTTCCTTGGCCTGTCAACCAACATCTCCAATAGAAAGGAAAAGAAAATAACAAAACGGAGTTAGTTGCAAAGCTCAGTAACCGGTTATTTAATGACGCGCTTCTCTATAATTGACTTAATTTAACAATCATTCAAACAGGCCGGATTAATCCACACAAATACACATCAAATTATTCATGCATATTTAACCGACAATAACATATCGGTCTAGGTTATCCGTAAAACAAGTCACTTCATATTCACGCATGTATAATCCCTGCCACAGGCGATTTCCACATTCTCATAACTCAATTTCTTAAACTGCCAATCTAATGGAAAATTCATCCAACATTGGAAGACCGCCAACCCACTAGGAAGTCCAACCAACAGTGGGAGGTTACAAACACAAATCAAATTCCAACCTCAGACCCTCTATCCCGTTAAATATGTCATCATAATCAAATATGCAATATCAATATTCAAATCAACCATACAAAACGAAAACACAGATTATAGAGAAGTCCAATTACCTGATAGCGATTCGAAATTTCAGATTGACGATCATAATCACTGCGACGTAGTTGTAATTCAAATCGAACATAAAATGAGTTTCTTCTCGATAGGGTGTGCAAGAAAAAGAGGAGAGAGGACTTATTTGAGTTCGGCAGAGAATTGATACGGAGGTATTGAAATTAGGGTGCTTAAAACAAAATAGAGAGGCGGCAGGAAATAAAACAAATGAGAACGGTTTCAAATTAAAAAAAAAAAAAAACATAGGTGGTTATAATTTATAGAAGGGGAAGGGGTTACATCAGGGGTGCCTTTTTTTCTTTTAAAATTAGAAATGGATATGAATAGAAATAAATCCGGTTACCATTAATTCTTGGTGGTTACTATGAAAATGAAATGCTATTTATTTGTGGCAATTATCATATTAAAGCATATATATATAATCCGTATATCATATTGTTCATATCTCCATTTCTCCATTCCATTATTAAGCACGTTGAGTGTCCGATCCGCCAACGGTTACGATTGAAAGATTAATTTTTGAATTTAATCTCAGCTCTCCAATCACATAATCTATCTTTTTTTGATTAAATGCATCTGTTTTATGTGTAAAAGTTTAAATTTAGATACAAACATACTCGCCACACATACCGCCATACGATGCGTTACAATTAAAATTAAACAGACTCTAAAATTTAGCGATATAATTCTCTGTTTCCTTATTTCTCCCTCTCCAATTGAAATTTTCTATACGGCGGATCACAATGCAAATCAATTTTTTGTTCACTTCCTTATTTATCTACTTCCTTAATTCTATATATTTCTAATTTTGTTTTTTTTATGAAAATTTGTCATTTTGTATGAGAATTTATTTTTGTTATCTTATCATATATTCCCTTGCAACGCATGGGCACGATACTAGTTAAATTATTAAGTAGACACAAATTAAAAATAATTTTATTTATCCTACTTAATGAGACATCAAAAATTATAAATTAAGTGTTATATTAGTCGATAATCAAAAAAATTATTTAATTATATTATGAAAAAGTTTCGTAAGTATAAATAATAATAACTCAATTTTTCGGGGTGTTACATAAGTACTTAATTTTAAATATCATTTGAGTTTCAAATTTGTAACCTCTCATGCAAAAATATTGTCTTTAACCACCAAATCAAATATCAATTCTCGTATACGTTCATACTTTAATAAAAAAAAAAGTAGATGTGTCATGGAGATTATGATCTAATGATAATATGATGACATAATTTTTCATAATAGAGATATACAGATCAAATTCTAAAGGAAATTGCATTGAGCCTTTAGTATTGGAAGGGGAGTATCTGCGGTGTTAAAAAAATAAAATAATAATAATAATAATAATCTAACACCTGTAGCATAGAGAAAATGTTCCAATGAATTATTATACATTAATCCGGATTCTGACAAATCTCATACGCTCATTATTAATTTTATCACTATTTCAGTCAACTGTACTCCTACCCACTCAAAATAAGCACGCATGCATGTATATTTAATTTATATTTACAAACAGGTATAATATATAACATTAGAATTTCTCTAACTCTAATGATGCTGATTTTTTTTAATTTACCATCTTAAAAAAAAATAACCAGTGTTTTGAAATTTTTCTGTATTTATTAGGGCCGCAATTTATAAACTGCAGAACCAGTAGTGAATTAATTTGGGTCTGCAATTTTAAACTGCAGTTCTGGTAAATATGGAAAATTTTCAAAACAGTGGTTATTTATTTATTTTTATTTTTTTAAAGATGGTAATTTAAAAAAATTCGGCTAATGATCCGACATTTTTAAAAATACCCAAAGTTAAATAAAGATTAATAAAAATGTCCGCACTCTCAAACTTTTATTAAAAATGCCCAAACCGGTCATTTAATGGCCAGTCCCGATTATAAAGCCAAACCGGCCATTTAATGGTCAGTCCCGTGAATTTATTTATTTATTTATTTTTAGAGACAAATAGCTAAAATGTTGAAATATAACACTAAAAAATCGAATTATTTTTTTAAATATTTGTTAGATTACTTTTTTGATAGCATATTTATACTAAAATACACTAAATTACTTGAAATTATGTTAATTTATGCTGATTTACACTAGAATTATGCTAAAATACGGTAATTTACTTGAAATTATGTTAATTTATGCTGAAATTACAATAATTATGTAGAATTATGCTAAAATACGGTAAATTACGCTAAATTACGTATGAATAAGGCTGATTTTGCCATCTTTCATAAATCATAAAAAATAGTAAAAAAATTCCAAAAATAATAAAAATTGGTATTCTACAAGTTCATTATATAACTAATTTACTGAGCTACGTAGATTGAACAATAGAAATGAAAATCTTAATCGAAAACTTCAACTGAAGTTTTGAGGCTCTTCCCTTTGTTTTTTGGCGATTCTGAATTTCAAAATCAAAATCTAGCATTGCTAGTTCTGATGCATGCGTATTTTCACAAGCTTTCCAAAAAGTGGTCATTTGCTGAAATTGGACACTCGAGCGCCGTTTTATGACCGTTTGAAATTTCGTCGTCGTTTTTCGCCTTCTCAGTGAAGATATCATCCCTATTCATACGTAATTTAGTGTATTCTAGCATAATTCTACAAATTATTGTAATGTAGCGTAATTTAGTGTAATTCAGCATAAACTAACATAATTTCAAGTAATTTAGCGTGTTTTAGTATAAATATGCTAATTATATATCAAAAATGTAATCTAGCAAATATTAAAAAAAACAATTCGATTTTTTAGTGTTATATTTCAGCATTTTAGTTATTTGTCTCTTAAAAAAATTTTAAAAAAAAAAACATAATTTCAATTAATTTAGCGTATTTTAGTATAAATTGCTATAAAAAAGTAATTTGACAAATATTTAAAAAAAATGATTTTTTAGTGTTACATTTTAGCTATTTGTCTCTAAAAAAAAAAATTTCAAGGGACCAGCCATTTAATGGCTGGTTTCCCTTTATTAAAAAAAAAAATCACAGGACCGGCCATTAAATGGCCGGTTTGGGCATTTTTAATAAAAGTTTGAGGGTGCGGGCATTTTTATTAATCTGTAATTAACTTTGGGTATTTAAAAAAATTCGGCTAATGATGTAACAACATAGAATAAAAAAGTGACTGGTTATAAATCATTTCAAATTTAGGAATTAATTAATGGCATACCAATTAAATCACAGCATCTTCACACCTTTTTTTTTTAATTTTATTTTGCATTGATTGATGTTAGTTTCTGTAGTAATATGTTATCAAAAAATTCATGTGACGGATCCACAAGTTTTTTTATTCGATATCGCACCGAATTTTCACTCAATAAAAAAAAAATTCCGACCATTTATAATTTTATATGTCACCGTAGAAAATTTTTGTTTGTTAATTTGCTGACACATCTGACATCTCTACGAGCCAAAACAAGGTGCTGTTAACTTGCTAAATAATTAAATTAGTTAAAGTGGCAAAGAGAAGGTTGATGGAAACTTAACTAGTAATTAAGTAATAAAACAGCCGAAAGAACTCAAGAGCAAGGATCAGATCTTCTGCAACAACTGTGGTGTTGCACTTGGTGCATCACTGCAATCACACGGATTGCCTCATTGACTGTCATATAAGCCATTAACATTTGATCAAATTAAGGTAATAGATTAGAAAAACGAGAAAAAAATAAATAAAAGAAAGGTGAATCGAATAAGTTCAATTCTTTTCAGAATCTTAGTTCGAATTAAAATCTCCTCCAACTTTCTATCAATTAATTTCTTTAATCCTTATTCGAATTCTTATTGAAGTTTATGCTTTATACCCTTTAGCTTTTTTAGCTTCTCCTCGGTTACTTTTGATATCTTAATCATTTTGTCCTTTAATCCATACGACCAAACACAAGTACATAGCAATTTAATTTAATTTTTATTTAATCATTTTTCTTGTTTAATAAATTTAAAATAGAGTAAGGATGTAAATTCAAGTGGTGTCGTGACAGGTTACATGTCATGTTCAGGTCAAGTTTTTACGTATCGTGATTAAAATCACCAAAAATATTACAACACGTTAGTCACATCGTAATCAAATATGATGCGACCGATCACGTTTAACTATTGCTACTTAAGCGGTGGAAAAAAAAATCACCCATAGCGAATTTTGTATCCCCACTTCATCCTCTCGCACAACCCTTTATTCTCCGCTTCCACATTTTGCTTATCTGTTTATCTCTGAGCAGGTGCTTCCGCCTGATGGATCTGGTCATTGATTTTGGTGCTTTCTCATAGAGGATCTGGTCATTACTCTTTGCTTCGCTTTCGTTTAAGCAGGTGTTTTCGTTTAGTGGATCTGGTCATTGTTTCTCGGTGTTTCCGCTTAGTGGATCTGGCCACCGCTCTCCATGCTGGAGGTTCTTATTCTTCAAGACAAGCGGTTCGCTTATTTCTTCTTCTCTTCTTCCTCTCTTTGGCATTGAAAGAGTGAGTGGAAGTAGT
This sequence comes from Carex kokanica, assembly GCA_025461125.1. Taxonomy (NCBI): domain Eukaryota; kingdom Viridiplantae; phylum Streptophyta; class Magnoliopsida; order Poales; family Cyperaceae; genus Carex; species Carex kokanica. Next base: position 1,910,839 of record JAJGRX010000829.1, on the reverse strand, counting down.
TGTACATATAGTTAACTATGTTATATGTTTGTGCGTTGTTTGTTGCTGCCCTTAATTTGTTGTGTTTTCTGGTTTTTCCTACTTTTCCTCTTGCTTCTTTCTCTCTCTCTTTCTCTTGCTCTAATAAACTTTTCTGGCTCCAATCCTGGCGGCTCTTCCTCTTAGAGGTGACTATCCTAGTCCGGTTGATTTAGTTTCCGGTCCGATTTGATTTAGTGCCTTCTCGGCCGTGCATAAGAAAAGTTCGATAAGGTGTAGTTTGCCAGAAAAAACAAGACAAATATGCGCACAGTGAAAACAATCACTTGACTCATATAATTACAAATAAGGATGATCAAATTTGTGTCCACATGATATACATACTCCTGTGTGTGTTTATTTGTTTATAACTGTATGCTTTTAAAGACACTCGTCTCATATCATGTAACAACTAGTTTGTAATATTTTTGAATCAATACAATTACTTACGGACTTTAAATAAATAAACTAATAACATTTAACTATTTTTCAAATTTTAATATTGTATAACGAAGAAAAATTAAGAAAAAACGTAAGAAGTGTGGAAGTTTGTAAAATAAAAATAAAAAACAATGTTGTACAAAAAATTATGTAAAAAAAATATTATCTGAAATATAACTTGTAGTTTGAGATAAATAATGATATAAATTTTATATTGTTTTGATTTCGTACTGTACCAGTGATCACTTTAAGATCACTCTAAGGCATGCGTGTCGTGTCATATTTTATGGAGTGGCCGTACACTCAAATGAACAGGACACAAATCAAAGCATATCACCGCCACACGCGTACCATGTTGTATTGTGATGTTTTTCAACCACGATGTGATTTTCTTACCCTCTTGCAAATCCTCAGGTTATCTGATTGAAGACAATTACGATCGCACAGTTCTTTTAGCATGGCACGAATCTCAAAACAGACCCCTATAATCTCCATAGGCACCGGATTGAGTTTGGCCCAGATAGGTTTAATCTGGGCCGTCCGTTTCAATTTGCTTGAGTCAGGTACCTGGGAGGATACGGAGCTAGTCTACACCCAGTATAGGTATAGGCGTAGAGCTGAAGCTGATGAGGCAGCAACTACAACCATTAAAGAAGAAAGAGATTACGAACCAAGAATAAATTCTCAAATTCCTCAAGTTGTTCAGAGCTATTTGGAATCAGTTAACAAGATTTTTTTTTTTTTTAATTCATAGAGCAAAACAGAAGAAAATAAGACAAAGCATCTACATCATGTTACAATTAGACTAACAAGTATAACCCCTCTAAATAACACAAAAAATAAACTTTTCAAAATAAAAGAAAGGAAAAAAAAAAAAAAAACAATCGCCAATATCTAACAATTTCGGGAATCAATAAATTTCATCAAATTCCGTTGAAGGGTAATTTTGAGATGAATTAGAAATCAGCTTTTATCCTCCAAATTCACAATTGATCTCTGATCAGTTCTTACTGTAAAGTAAGATCAGTAATCAGGCATGAGATGAGAGATCTTCCCTTCTTCGCCGGGATTCGACGACTCTTGATCAGCAACTCTCAACCAAATGCAAACTGCTGTGAAACTCAGAATCAAGCTAACCAACCCACTTCCCAACCCGATAAAAACAATGGCAAGAACCGATAAACCTTTGTTCTTCATAGGTGGCAGCGGGTACCCGTAAAGCTCTTTGTTACCGGCAAAGGAGCTCGCATTGAACCTCGGCCCCAATCCATTACTCTTATTTGCCAGGAGATACGGTATGGGACCTGACAGTTTGTTATTGGATACGTCGAAAGCCGAAAGCCGCACCAACATCCCGATTTGGTCGGGAATCTGACCTGTTAACTCGTTGGAGTGCAAATCGATGACATTCAAGTAAGCACAGAGAGAAAGAGAGGGAGGGATTTCACCGGAGAGATGGTTTGCAGAAAGATTGAGCACAGCAAGGTTTAACAGAGAAGAGATAGAGAAAGGTATAGGACCGGTGAGTTCATTGGAGGAGAGGTCTAGAGATTGCAAATTCGTGCAATTGGAGAGAGCAGGAGAAATCTGGCCGGAAAGGGAGTGAGCTGAGAGAGAGAGCTTGTACACTCTGCCATTGTTGCAAGTGACGCCGTTAAGGATTGAGGTGAAGCCGTTGCAAGGGGAGGAGAGGTAGGAGGGAGTGGACCAGTTTTTCAAGTAGCCAGTGGGGTCGGAGAGGGAGTGGTAGAGACCGGAGAGGCAGCGCTGATCGTCGGGATCCGCCATTAGGGAGGGTGAGAGGAGGTGGAGAAGGAGAGAAAGGAGGAGAAGAGATGGCATTTGGAGGCGAAGAGTGGGGAAGTGATGGGAAAGCGAGAAGGTGGTGTTGTGATTTGTTAAGATTGAGGATTTGCAAAGCTCGGATTTCCCGTGATTTTTATTAATATTCAAAGTTAATTAGAAATTAATAAATATGTCCAACAATCATTTGGAATTTTTAAAAATATTCATACTGGCCATTTTCTGGCCGGTTTTCATTTTTTTCAGTACCGGTCAGAAAATGACCAGTACCTATTTTTTTTTTTTAAGAGACAAATAGCTAAACTGAAATATAACACTAAAAAATCGATTTTTTTTAAATATTTGTTAGATTATTTTTTATATATAACTAGCATATTTATACTAAAACACGCTAAATTACTTGAAATTATGTTAAATTACGCTAAATTACGCTATATTACAATAATTACGTAAAATTATCTAAAATACGGTAAATTACGCTAAATTACATATGAATAGGATCGATTTTGTGCCATATTTCATAAATCATAAAAAATAGTAAAAAAAATCCAAAAATAATAAAAATTGGTATTCTACAAATTCATTATATAACTAATTTACTGAGCTACGTAGATTGAACAATAGAAATGAAAATCTTAATCGAAAACTTCAACTCAAGTTTTGAAGCTCTTCCCTTTATTTTTTTGGCAATTTTGAATTTCAAAATTTGGCATCGCGAGCATTGATGCATGCGTATTTTCGTAAGCTTTCCGAAAAGTGATCATTTGCTGAAATCGGACACTCGAACACCGTTTAATGGCTGTTTGAAATTTCGTCGTCATTTTTCGCCTTCTCAATGAAGATATCATCCCTATTCATACATAATTTAGTGTAATTTACCGTATTTTAGCATAATTTAATATAATTATTGTAATTTAGCGTAATTTAGTGTAATTCAGCATAATTTAACATAATTTCAAGTAATTAAGCGTATTTTAGTATAAATATGCTAATTATATATCAAAAAAAGTAATCTAACAAACATTTAAAAAAAATCGATTTTTTAGTGTTATATTTTAGCATTTTAGCTATTTGTCTCTAAAAAAAAAGGGAGGTAACGGCTTTTCTGGTCGGTACAGAAAAAAATGAAAACCGGCTAGAAAATGGCCAGTATGGGTATTTTTAAAAATTCCAATGATTGTTAGGCATATTTATTAATTCGTAATTAACTTTGGATATCAATAAAAATCACGGTCGAATTTCAGACATTTTTATTAATATTCAAAGTTAATTACAAATTAATAAATATATCCACGTCAGGGTATTTTTAAAAACACCCAAATCGGCCATTTAATGGCCTATCCACTTTTTTCTATTAATAAATATATCCACGTCAGGGTATTTTTAAAAACACCCAAATCGGCCATTTAATGGCCTATCCACTTTTTTAAATGGCCGGTTCACATTTTTGTTTTTATTTCAGACTCTATAATAACCATCTTTCTCTCTCCTCCCTCTCACAACTCACTCAACTCACAGAAGAGAAAGAGAGGAAGGGAAAGAAAGAAAGAGAAGACGATTTTTGAGGCGATTTCTCACGTGATTTTTAGATAATTTTTTTAATTTAAATTTATTTTTTTTATAATTTTTTTATTTTATTTTAATTATTTTTCAGTAACCTATACATTTAAATTAGTAACCTGACAATTGTTTACCATTTACCAAAATGTAGTTTGTTTGCCATGAGCATGATTTCATTACACTATGGTGGAAAGTTTCTTACTAATACATGTGGGGCTTATTACTCCAAAGAGCCAGTTTATTCATTTATGGTTCCCGATGAAATCTCACTTTGGGACTTGAAAACCATGATTTACGAATGCACTAGTTATAACTTAGAAAAGTGGAACTTGGAATTGGTAACCCAAGTAAACCATGGAACACCCCCGACATATACCATAGTGAAAGTACTAAGTGATACTGCATGGAGAGCCATGTATGGTCGGTTAAAGGCAACTGGAAATTTTGTAATAGAAATCTACGCCAAGAGAGTTCCGATAGAGTCAGGGGTTGGAAGTTCTGGCCAAAATTCAGTTGCGCCAAATTATACAACACAACCAGAACCATACACTCCCATGGTTCCTTTATTCGTACCTGACCCAGAAACATACAGTCACTTCACTCCACCATCACCCTAACCACGACCCTATACAAGATCCCCCCACTTAGACCTGTGCATGTGGCGCCTTTACCATTACTGCCACCATCACCTTACCCCAGACCGACACCATTAGACGACGAAATTGGGTCAGATTTTGAAAATATTAATGAAATTCCGGAGAAAGATCTACAAACTGGGGATGAATTTTAGGAAGCAATCTAGGACTCTGATCACCTAGAAGGTTGTGATGAAGATGGTCCAGTGTCTATTCGAGCCGGATATGAGAACATGTCGCTTAGTGGCCAGACTGATACGTACCCGTTCGCAGACTTCAATGATATATCTTCTTTTCAAGAAGCAGATGTTGTTTACTATGGGAGACGGATTGAGTACAAAGGTGAGCTGGCGCCAGAACAATTTTTCAAAGCAAAGAAGAGCTGATTAAGAAGATTAGAGAGCACCAGTTTCGTAAGAATCAGGAGATTAGAATGAAGAAAAGTAACAGGGATCGAATTCAAGTGGTGTGCAAGACTCCGGGTTATGATTACGAACTTAGGAGAAAAGCAACGAGTTTTGGAGATGCATGGGTTATAATGAGGCAAGGCAAACCTCACACATGTAAATCTAAGTATACAAGGACCGACCATGAATGTTTCACGGCATCAATCATTGCCGATGTCATTGAGACCAGCATTAAGGATGACCCATGTATGTGTTGGGTTGCACTTGCCGCTAAATTTTGTTTTACTTAGAATTTACCGCTAAATTCTGTTCAGGCTTATGGTGCGGAAAGAACGCAAAATCAAAAATTTTACTTCTACCATAAACCATAGGATCTACTCCTCGATTGATTTCTAAACATGTATTTATTTAACACTTAAATAAATTAAAACAACGATTGTACCTTAATCCAAATTCGAATTGGATTTGCAGTCCGACTCGGTTTCGCAGCACCAGAAATCTAGTGCTTCTATCATTATCCACCAGGAACTACCAGAGAGTTGGCAACGGTATTCGAAAAAGTCGCTATTTGCAGTAAATCACTATTCACCGTAAATACGATTATTTCTGTGAAAATACTATTCACAAGAATAACTATTTTATTCTCTCAAGAATATATATATATACATTACCGGATTTTCTGCAAATCACTATTTAGGAGAAAATTAAAGTACAAATCGAATCGGATTCTGATTCAGACTTGGATTGGATTATTTCTCTTTTTCTCTCCACCCCTCCACCCTTTATATAGTATGTAAGGTCGGTTCCAAATGATGAAATTACAATCTCAAATTTGGTTTTGGGTGAATTTACCAAATTGCCCTTTGGCCCAAAATTCAAAGAAATCAATTTGGGCTTTTCAATTAAATTCTAAATTTAATTTAGGCCCAAATTCAAATGGGCTTTTGGCCCAAAATATTAATTCATAATTAATATTTATAATCCATATATTATATATATATATATATATATATATATATATATATATATATATAGAGATGGGCTATGGTGCATTGCAATGCATAGGCACCCTTGTGCATTGGACCATAAATCACCCATTCAAAGTCCAAATGACCATAAATCACCCTTCTCCATATTAATATGTGCTTGGAGACCAAATTTTAAATTTTTTGGATTTTTTTTACTATTTATTAAGCCACTTTGAAAATCGCTGATCCATTGGTCCAGAATTTTTCACTGTTTCGGAGCTGTGACCATTGGATCAGCGATTTTCAAAGTGACTTAATAAATAATAAAAAAATTCCAAAAAATGTAAAATTTGGTCTCCAAGCACATATTAATATGGAGAACAAGATGAACGGTTTGGATCGGCCATTTGGACTTTGAATGGGTGATTTATGGTCCAATGCACAAGGGTGCCTATGCATTGCAATGCACCATAGCCCATCTATATATATATATATATATATATATATATATATATAAGTCTGACTTAGCTACTTCATGAAGTAAAACGACTTTGTACTTCACGCCATATCTTCATTTTCAAAGTTCAAATAGTCAATTCGAACCTTCCAACATGTTCTTCATATTGAAATGTACTTGGAGACCAAATTTTATATTTTTTAGAATTTTTTTACTATTTATTAAGCCACTTTGAAAATCTGAAAATCCTTATGAACAGTAAAAAACAGTAAAAATTTCTGGACCGCCGGATCAGTGATTTTCAAAGTGGCTTAATAAATAGTAAAAAAATTCCAAAAAATGTAAAATTTGGTCTCCAAGCACATATCAATATGGAGAACAACTTGAGCGGTTCGGATTGGTCGTTTGGATTTTCAAAATGGAAATAATGAGGCGTGGAGCACCAAGTCGTTTTACTCCATGAAGTAGCTAAGCCCAGCACTATATATATATATATATATATATATATATATATATATATATATAGAATTTTGCTATTGTGCTTCATGAAGTAAAACCAATATTTTACTTCACGCTCATACACCCATTTCCAAAATCCAAATCGTCGATCCGACCGTTCAAGTTGTTCTCCATATTGAAATGTGCTTGGAGACCAAATTTTACATTTTTTGGAATTTTTTTACTATTTATTAAGCCACTTTGAAAATCGCTGATCCATTGGTCCAGAATTTTTTACTGTTTTTTACTATTCACAATGGATCAGCGATTTTCAAAGTGGCTTAATAAATAGTAAAAAAATTCCAAAAAATGTAAAATTTGGTCTCCAAGCACATTTCAATATGGAGAACAACTTGAACGGTCGGATCGACGATTTGGATTTTGGAAATGAATGTATGAGCGTGAAGTAAAACGAGGTTTTACTTCATGAAGCACAATAGCCCTACTCTATATATATATATCTATATCTATATCTATATCTATATCTATATCTATATCTATATCTATATCTATATCTATATATATAGAGTAGAACTAGGGTGCTCCTAAGCTCACCAAGCCCTTCGTGAGCGCGACTCTAAAACCTATCGAATTGACTTCAAACGACATTTCCAAATCGTTAGATGTTCAATCTATATTAAAATGTGCTTGGAGACCAAATTTTACATTTTTTTGAATTTTTTTACTATTTATTAAGATGGTTTGAAAATCGCTGTTTTTTAATGGTGCAGAATTTTAATAAAAACATCGATTTTCAAACCATCTTAATAAATAGTAAAAAAATTCAAAAAAATGTAAAATTTGGTCTCCAAGCACATTTTAATATAGATTGAACATCTAACGATTTGAAAATGTCGTTTGAAGTCAATTCAATAGGTTTTAGAGTTGCGCTCACGGAAGGGCTTGGTGAGCTTAGGAGCACCCTAGTTCTACTCATATATATATATCTATATATATATATAGGGATGGGCTTAGCTAAGCCATGAAGTAAAACAAGTTTGTACTCCACGCTATATTTCCATTTTGAAAATCCAAACTACCGATCCGAACCGTTCACCATGATCACCATATTGAAATGTGCTTGGGGACCAAATTTTACATTTTTTTGGAATTTTTTTACTATTTATTAAGCCACTTTGAAAATCGCTGATCCGGGTGAACATTAGCAAAACAGTAAAAATTTCTGGACCAATGGATCGTCCTGGTTCCATAGTTGTTCGGTTGATTGGGAAGGAAGATAATTATATAAGTAAACAAGCTAAACAGGCTAATCTGCGGATAGGGCTAGTGTTAGCAAACAAGACTTTGATAGGATTCATTTTCTGAAGCGATTTTCAAAGTGGCTTAATAAATAGTAAAAAAATTCCAAAAAATATAAAATTTGGTCTCGAAGCACATTTCAATATGGAGATCATGTTGAGCGGTTCGAATCGGTAGTTTGGATTTTCAAAATGCAAAGAATGAGGCGTGGAGTACAAACTTGTTTTACTCTATGGCTTAGCTAAGCCCATCCCTATATATATATATATATAGAGAGAGAGAGAGAGAGAGAGTGGCTAAGCTCAAAATGTTTGCACCAAGGGTTTGGTGCAAACGATTTGTTTTCAAATTTTTGAAGTCCAAACGGTCGATCCGAACCGTTCAAGTTATTCTCCATATTGAAATGTGCTTGGAGACCAAATTTTACATTTTTTGGAATTTTTTTACTATTTATTAAGCCACTTTGAAAGTTGCTGATCACACCGTCCAGAATTTGATTGCACTGTTTTTACTGTTCACCCGAACCAGCAACTTTCAAAGTGGCTTAATAAATAGTAAAAAAATTCCAAAAAATGTGAAATTTGGTCTCCAAGCACATTTTAATATGGATTAAATATCTACCGGTTTAGATCGACCGTTTGGACTTTGCAAATAGGAGAACCAAAACGTTTGCACCAAGGGCTTGGTGCAAACGTTTTGAGCTTAGCCACTCTCTCTCTCTATATATATATAATTATTCTGAATAATTATATTTCTTGCGATTGCGATAAATTTATATGACATGTCATACACATTATAAATTTAATCCGGTTTAAGCTTGTCATCTCCATGACATTTATTTTATTCTTAATTATAACACTTTATAATTAATCATAAAATTTCTCTGATTACTTTCTTATTGGTGTGACCCGATAGGATCTGTGCTATGTTGGCAATAGAATTAAAACTCCTTTTAATTCTATAAATCATAAGTGGCATCTAGCAGAATACATTATGACTACCTAATTGACACAGATGATCTTGTACAGTACAATATCACAATCCAGTTAACAATTTACTCGTGTTAATTCTTTTGTCTCGTAGTATCAGATCAGTTTCAAGATAGGTATGTGTCATCCTTGCAAACTTAATTTTTTCTCGATCTTAAGTAGATTATCATATATGATTAACTTTTTAATCATATTGTGCATAGATAATCCTACTCCATTAAGAGGCCCAATGATACTATCACTCGTATTAAATATGAGGGACAATAATAGTCTTGGTGAACATATCCCCTCCGCATAAGTTTTGCCAACTGAAATGTCATCGTTATAGCTACTTTTTACGGATAGCGTTAAACAACACTCACGAATACACACTTCCTATGTAGGAAAGACGAATACCTCATACTTTAGAACTTAACACTGAATGAAAACATTAATGACACGAACACAATCCATTTAATGTTTCATTTAGGGTCTGTCAAATACCATGTTCTCTAACATGTATCTGTGTGATTAAAATGACAACTATTTGGTTTGTAAAACTTACCATCATTTAATCCACACACTAACCTTTAAACAGTCAATTAGTGTTCCTTGCTAATTACCACGGTTAGAGACTATCAAGAGTATTTATCATCTATATTATGAAGTTTTACAATTTCAAGTCATGAACTCGAAATGATTCATAAATTCGATAAATCTCAAGGAACAAAATGATTAATCATCCATTACATGAACAAAATATATAGAATACAATTATCCTATGATTGACTTCTAGATTATTACACTAACAGTATGAGCATCAAAGGGGTGGCAAACTGTGTGAGGGTTTTGTATGGCAATGTAACCCCAAAATACAACGGATTGTGGAGGGGTCGTGAGCTTACAATAGCCTGACAATTTGGGAGTTGGGAGAATTCATACGGCTTGCTGAAACCATTATTTATGGGAATTTGTGACAAGAATACCGGCTCTAAGTACCAATTTCTGACTTGTTTGATACGAGATAAAAATGGAGAAATTATGGAAGATGTTATCCAATTTAGGGCCGTAGCCTAGGCTTTTGGTCTATGCATTGTAGCATTCCAGTTAGTGAAACCAGTGATCAGCATAGATGCATGCTTCTTGTCTGGGCGGTATGAGAGGAGGTTTTGATAGCTTGCAGCTATGATGCCGAGATCCAATTGCTGCATATTGCATTTGCAATTGTGCAAAATGAGGATAGTGAGAATTGGAGTTTTTTCTTGAAGTGGTTGAGAAATGAAGTGCTTGGATATGATAAATTTGTTTGTGTTATATCGGGGATCAAATGTGCACTGACAGCAGAATATATATGGTCTCCATACCTTTTTGTGTACAGGTTTTGTATGTAGCATGTTGCTGACAGCCTGGTTTAGAATTGTAAAAAGGACAAGTGGTTCAGATGGAGTTTAAGACAAGGAGCCAGGAAGAAAAAGCCAAGAAGGTTGAAAGAGATGTTCGAAAAGTTTGCTGTGGTATGTCTAATTTATAACATTTCGTAATTATTTTATAAGACTATTCTGAAAATGAAGTAACACTTATTTGTTTTTGTGCAGTTAAATCCAAAGTGTAATGCATTTATAAAAAAAGTAGACAAAATACGTTCTAATGATGTGATGGGGCCGTCCAATTATGAGAAGATTTTTCAAATCTGTGATTGAGGATACCGATTTGTTATCATGACAACAAACGACTCCGAGTCACTCAACAATGTCTTCCGGATTAGCCATAAAATGTTTGCGGCTGCCATAGTGGATGATACGTTCTACAAGTGTAACAAATGGTTTGTTGAGGGCGGAAGCGAGCAATGGACTTAAGAGATGCAAATTAGATATTTTCCGACCGGGTTTTGCAAAAGATCAGTAAACGGTGGACCAAAGCTGCATAAATACATTTGGTCCCTTGTACGCACGGCGAATGTCAGTACCAAGTTTCCTTCCCAAATGAGTACGTTCCAGTCACCCGGCAATGGAAGTATGGATAAATAATACATTCACAGAATAATTCAAGACTTGAGTGTTAAATAATATAATTATTTATTTAAATAAAGAATTAAAAAATATTAAAAAATATAGATAATGAAATATGAAAAAATGAAAAAAAAAAAAAAAAAAAAATACACCATGGATGGCATCATATTAACAAACCGAAGCATCATCCTATTTTTTTTCTTCTCGAGAAGTAGCAGTAGAGTGTAGATGGCATATCTCCAGTTTATAAAGCTGCAGATGAATGCAAATTGCTAAGGAAACATCCGTACGGCGTACCTGTGAAACTTTTTTTTTTTTTGAGGAAAGACCCGTAGGTATCGATTGATAAATGTAACATTACAAAGACTATTGTTCTTAGTGAAAAGTAAATAAAAAGAAGAAATGAAAAGGCTATCTCCTAACATGAATCTAAAAAGCTTTAGAAAAACCGGCCACTCAACTAAGTTCAGAAACTGAAGCTACTGCAGTATCATTGCTAGTCCTTGCTGTGAGGTTGGACTTTGCATTTCACCAGTCTTGCAGCATGGGGATGTGGCTCACTGGCCCTGATCGACAGCGTGTAGTTGAAAGAAACATTCATCGATCTTGTGATGGATATGAAGTTGAGTTGTTATTTGTTCGATGTTTGTGCCTGCCCCCCTTTGGCTGTGAACTCGGGCCCAATTTGCCAGTTTGTGCGGACCCGTTAGTGCGCCCCTTGTAACATAATTTAAAGACACCACTTCCTGTAATTCATGTACCAGTGATATGCATTCCGCTACAGTATGAGCTGCTTCCCACGATGGTAGGGATTGCGTATTCCTCCCATTCACTGCGTCCACCAACACTTTACAATCCGACAGCAATAGTACCCGTTCTCTCTGACCCCTTCCCACCCTCTCTTTTCCTTGTCGTAGCATCTGTACCAGTACCGTTGCCTCCGCATAGAATGGATCGGACCCCATCATGAAATCGAATGCCACCTCCTTGAGATTGCCTGTTTCATCATAGAACATTGCCCCCCAACCTGCTTTTCCCCCATTGGCCCATGATGCATCCATTAACAGAATCTGTGTACCTATCGGTACCAGTATCGGTTGTGGCAGCGCACGCCCGATTGGGTCCTCCATTCCTCTAGAGGTTTGCGGCATTTCCATATGCTTTGCTTTGATCAGAATTGATTGGGGTGTGCTATTCTTTCCTTGGAATATCAATTCATTGCGGCCTTTCCACAGGCACCATAGGATATTGCAGAACACCACGTTGTCCGTAGTCTCCAGGATATCTGTAACAGCGAGGAACGCTCGAGTGAAATCCAAAGGGAGGTAATCCGTCCTTAGTGCAAAATTGGATAGGTACCAGGTGGCCTTCGGCAGCTCACAAGAGAAAAGTACATGGACCAGGAACTCGTTTTCCCTGCCACATCTCGGACAAATTGGATTGATTGAGTTAATTCTTCGGTGCATTTCCCCTGCTACAGCCAGCCCGCCATGCACAGCACGCCACAGGAAGGTTTTAACTCGCGGAATAATATTTTTCAGGGACCAGATCCTGCACCATGCCCTGGCCTTGAACTCACAAACAACCATGGGGATGTTGTTTTGCTGAACCAGGAGTCTATACCCTTCCTTTGTCGTGTAGTTTCCGGTTTTACTCTCCTTCCAGATAAGCCGATCTCCAATAAGTGCATTCCGGTTCGGTTTCCGTCCTGTGGCCACTATGCTATGCAAGGCCTGTGTGCCCATGAGGCTTGTGATCACCTCTGCCCGCCACACACCTTGTTGAGCATCAAACATGTCTGCCACCGTCGCATCCCTTTGTAGGTTCGTGGTGACCCGGCTGATCGCATTTCCAGGGAACCACGGTTCATTAATGGCCTTGATTGTGGTGCCCTGCCCCACATGCCATCCCACTTTGTCTTGGAAGAAATGTTTTAAACCCTGCACAGCGCGCCACAGTGGACTCGCATTCCTTATTCCTTTCACTCCCCAAAAGCCGCCCTTAGGAAAATACTTAGCCTTACAAATTTGTACCCACAGTTTATCGCTGTTTGATGCTAATTGCCACACCAATTTGAGCGTTAGAGCTTGGTTGAAAGATTTGACGTCTCGTATTCCTAGGCCTCCATTTTCCTTGCTTTCACAGATCTTTTTCCAAGCAATGAGAGACATGTATCTCTCATTTCCAGTTTTGCCCCATAGAAAACGCCTTATCACCGCATTCACCTCGTTAATGGTCCTGGCCGGCAAAACTGATACCGACATATAATAGACTGGGATTGTCAGCAAAACGGATTTTATTAAGGCAACACGCCCCGCTAGTGATAACATACCGGTTTTCCATCCTGCTAGCTTCGAGAACATCTTTTCGACCAAAAGCTCATGTGTAAGGTCCTTTTGTCTACCCCCTGCTGCTACAAAAACCCCCAGGTACTTTTCATTGTCCTCGGCCAAGCGTGCATTAAAGACATTAAGCACCAGATTCCTACTCTCTTCACTGCATGACCTGCTGTACCAGATAGTCGATTTTTCTGGGTGAATTACCAAGCCCGAATGCTGCTCAAAGGTCTCAAAAATTTGTTGGTACTCCTTTACCTCATGTTCAGTGGCTTGTCCCATGACCATGAGATCATCAGCATAGAGTATATGTGTGATTGATGGCGCACTCCTCGCCAGTTTGATTCCCACTATATCTTTCGATTGGAGTTTTAATGCAAATTGTTTCGTGAGGAGTTCCATCGCGAGGATAAAAAGGTAGGGTGATAGAGGGCACCCTTGTCTTAAACCCCGTGTTGGTGTGATAAATCCTTGGCCACTACCATTCACCAGGATTGTGACCCGACTCTGATGCAAGCATGATTCGATTAATTTTATCAAATTCGGGGGAAATTGTACCATTTCCATCGCCTTGATAACGAAAGACCATCGAACCGTGTCGAAAGCCTTGGTGATGTCGGCCTTCAGAAGGAAAGACTGCTCAGTGTAGTTCTTGGATTTGAATGAGTGAAGGATTTCTCTAACCAGAACCGTGTTGTCAGCAATGTTCCTTCCTCTAAGGAAAGCGGTTTGGTTGTTGGAGATGAGTGTTGCCATGTGTGGTTGTAAACGGTTGGCTATGATTTTCATGAGCAGCCGGTAGATGATGTTGCCTATGGTGAGAGGGCGAAAATCTCTTGGGGTGTGTGGCTCAGCTACTTTTGGGATCAGTACGATATGGCTATGTAACCAAGAAACTGGTGTTTTCTGAGAAAGAAAAACCTCACCAATGGCACTCGTCAGGTCATTTGCGAAAAGAGGCCAGTGTCGCTGCAGGAGTCGCGCAGTCACCCCATCAGGGCCCGGAGCTTTATCAGGCCCCATTTGGAAAAGTGTGGTTCGGACTTCCTCCATGCAGGGGGGTCTTTGCAAGGAGGTATGGGACTCAATGGGTATCTTTTGCACTACTGCATCGCCGAACAGATCAAAGAAAGCATTCTGGTGCTCGGCCTCATGTGTCTGGGTTGGGCAATAGATGTTTTTAAAGTAGGTGACAAACTCCCTTCGAATTGCTGCCTCATTTGTGGCAACCAGGCCATTTTCAGCATGTATTTGTGTGATCATATTCCTTCTTCTGCGTGATGTTGCCATTGTATGGTAAAAAGCTGTGTTCCTGTCTCCCTCGCTGTGCCACTGCATACGGGATCGTTGCCGCCAATACTCTTCTAAGTCTCTTTCGGCCCGGTGAAATTCAGATAGTAGCCAGTCTTCAGTTCGTGGGTCCTGCATACTCGGGTGTTGCAACTGATGGTAGTAGAGACAGTGTTGGATGTGTTCCATTCTATTTTGTGGTGTAGGTTGGTTTCTTGCCCAAGTGTGCATCAGTCTTGTCATTTCACTCATCCTATTTTGCCACGACAAACCAGCCGTTCCACCCCACCCTCCTTCCCATGCGTCGGTAAAGCCGGGGGTGTTGAACCACCAATTTTCAATCCTGAACTTCTTTCTTGGCAATGGCTTGTTGTTTGTGCGGAGTAAGATGGCCGCATGGTCACTATGGACCCGTGGCATGTGGTTGACGTATGCCTGGGGGAATTGCAGATTCCATTGTGCGGTAGCTACCGCACGATCGAGCCTCTCAAATATGGCGGACGAAGCATGCTGCTTATTGGTCCATGTGAAAGCAGGGCCCTTGAAACCCAAATCCAATAATCCGGCCCCGAATAGAAATTCTCGAAAGCTATCGAGGCTTTCGTCGCCCAGAGGATTTTATTAAGGAATTCTCTTTTCCGTGGTCCCCCGGCGCCACGGCAATTCCAAGACAAAATATTCATATCTCCAGTGGAGGATCCTCATGGGATGCCTCCACCGTTTGTGTTTTGCTTTGGCGGTTCAGCGACCAGGACTTGCTTTGGTCACCATTTCCCCGCGGACTAAGCTCCAAGTTCAAAGAGATGTTGTCAGTCGCATCTCGTTTCAGCCCAGCTCGGGCCCGGTCTTCAGAATTCCATTCTTCTAATAGTTGCTGGGACGGGTCAGGCCTACGCAGTTGGGTCGCATTTGGTGGGCGCTGATAGGGGGAGGCCTGATGTACAGAGCGAGTTTGGTTTGAGAGTCGGGGCTTCTTGCCCGCACCCGAGTTCGGGTACGGTGTCCTCATATCCTGGTCCAGGACGTCACCAATCTGGTTTGGGTTAGGGAGTTGGGCTGTGGCCGTGTTTGGGCTAAGGTGTTGGGCTGTGGCCGTGTTTGGGGTTAGGTCAGGTGCGTCTAGCAAGTCCTGGGCTGGATGGGCTGAGAGTTGCATATGAGGTTGGGCTTGTGGAGGCTGAGAGACCAAAACAATCTGCTGCTCTTGGGTCGCTGGAATTAGGTCGGGGCTACTTATCCATTGGCCTATTCTTGGACCAGTGATATTCCGCATCTCAGGCCTGTCACGGTATTTGGGGTCTAGGCATAACCGTTCCATTCGGACTTTGGCCGGGCAGTTCATCATGTCATGCCCCACTTTGGAACAGTAGAGGCATATCCGGTTCAGCCGTTCATAAGACAGATAAATGTTGCAAGTGCCCAGAGTTGGATGATTCATGGGGATTATATCCATGAGGACTTGTTCTATGGGTATCTGTATTTTGACCCGGTGAAAAAAATTACCTCCTTGGAAGATTTCAGAAACCTCGGATAGTGGTGTGCCTATGGTTTTGGCAAGGACGAGCACTCCTTCATGAGAGATGGATTGAAAAGGAATCTTATGGAGTTGAGTCCAAACCTCCATATCCCGCACAGTAGGGCTTGCAAGGTCTTCCGGACCGGTCAGCCTCTTCAGGACTACCGCATCCCCACGATAGTTCCATACGCCTTTGTGCATAACTCTTTCTAGTTCAGCTATATTAGGGAACTTGATGAAAAAGATGTTGTTTGAGACTGCCCTGACTTCAGTGGTTGCGTGAACTCCCCATACTCTCTTCATAAGTGTGGAGAAATTTGCCTCCATAACCGGCTTGTCAGTAACAATGCGAGCTAGCGCGCATACAGACCAGTCGCGTTCAGTGACCACTTGCACAGGTATGTCCACCGGTCGGCTTGAACTTGATCCAGCACTCAGATTGGCGAACTGCTGTATAAACTCTTCGTCATTCATCTTTGGTGGTGGTTTAGGTCCTGCCGCGCGGTATTGAGAGGACTTCTGTCGTAGGGGGGCAATTGGGTTTGTAGGTGCGCCTGGGGGATCTGTTGGAGTGGCCAAGATTTGTATTGGGCTGTGGGAGGACGGTAGGTGGGATGATTGAAGAGGCCCATTTAATTGTTGGCCACCCATAACAGTGTGGGGGACAAGGCCTTGATGAGACTTGCCTAAATCATGTAACACTTCTGCATGGGTAGAAAAAGGCTGCATCCAGCATGGTACTATATCAGGAAGTCGGTTCTGCATCCTGCAAAGTTCTGGCACATTCCCTAAAATAGGCCCTGTCCAACCTTGGCGTGATGTGTCAAGGGCTTCCAACTTATGCACTGCAGTTGCCTCTGTTAGGAAGTGGTATTCCTTGTTTGTCTCAACATGGAGTACAGAGATTTGACCTACTAGAACTGTAGACTTCTCTGTTCCCTGAGGACACCAGGTGGGGCCCGGTTTTGAGGAAAGTATTTCTAGGACAGTGTACTGGCCCACTTTGATTTGCGTCATGTCCTTTTTGGCCACCTTGGGATTTCCTGTGGCCAAATTTTGTGTGGCCCGCTGTGGATGAGGGGCCATGGTCACTGGAGTTGCGTCCTTATCAGAGACCGGTGAGTCCGGCGGGGTATAGTATCCCCCACGGGCAGAGAAGTTAAGGAGTTTATCATGAGCCATGAGCAGAGATATTCTTGGCCAGTCCGGGTGATTCCTCCATTGAACACCCCTGGTTCTCTGCTCGCTTGCTGTCAGGAGGGCCTCATCCGGGAACCGGCCACAATAGTCCCAGGAGATGATACGAATGGAGCATTCTTTCCAGAAATTATCATAAGGCAGTGATGTTGAGTAGACGATACGTCTGGGGTCTATGCATGCTATCCAGAGTTTAAGGCGCGTGCGGTCGTTACCAATGATATACTCGTCATCTATGCTAGTGACCTCACCAAATTCAGCCATAGCTTGACGGATGAAAGGTACATGCCAGTAGTCTAGAGGGAAGTTGAGAATTTCAAGTCTCACTCGAAATCGGTTGGGTTGGTAGCTACCACCTTCCAGCGCACTCCAGCTTTGAAAGGCCCACTGAGCCGTTTTACCCCATTCGTTACCCAACAGCACAACCTCACTTTTGTTTGAACCATGTGGGAGTTGGAATATGAAAGAGTGCTGGGTGTATCTGAAGTATGGACAAGTCAGAAATATGTCACCAAGTACGTTGCCTAAGAAATGCTGGACCCCCAGCAGGTCTGCTCCTTCTTCAACGTTATGGCCTAGGGCTGTTACAAGGACTGACCAATCCAGATCCTCAGCTAGTTTTTGGTGTAGCTCGTCCCGGTAGTTGAGGTACATGCACCCCTTATCTGCCTGTTGGGTGCTCATTGGGTATGGTTTCATTACAGTTGGCTCCATTTAAGACAGAGAGACAGTCGGTTTGCTTTTGGTGAAGGATAAGATACTAAGGTAGTAGAAAACAGTTGGTTTATGATGAAGATAAGATGAGAAAAAATTCAAGGTAGATGTGCTTCAGTATTCAATGCAATGCAGTGAACAGAGAGAGTAGTTGGTAGGGGAATGTGGGGAGTTAAAGTCTGAATCTTGTCGGGGAGTTAAATTCAATCTGGTTAGCTAGGAAGGTATTGTGAGTTGACCCTGAGTCTTGTCGGAGTAGATGAGAAAGATTTGACCCTAGGTCTTGTCGGAGAAGATGAAAATCGCCATCAACAGAGAGAGTAGTTGGTAGGGGAATGTGGGGAGTTAAAGTCTGAATCTTGTCGGGGAGTTAAATTCAATCTGTTTAGCTAGGAAGGTATTGTGAGTTGACCCTGAGTCTTGTCGGAGTAGATGAGAAAGATTTGACCCTAGGTCTTGTCGGAGAAGATGAAAATCGCCATCTCCCCTAGGTCTTGAGTCAGGATCTTTCCGTACCTGTGAAACTGCTGCCATGCAGATGCAGTCGCTCTCCAGTCTCAACTCTCAACGTTCCATAAAAGATGAAACTTGGATGTGGTATATAAATATCTATCGAAAATCTAGTCCAATTATTCTTATGCACCCACTCAAAACATAAAATATTTTAAAGTTATGTTATGTAGATGATCCAATATTTCTAACATTCATTTGAATAGACAAGGGAATTTTATAACAGAGTCGCTTACTGTAACAAATAAAATAAAAGACAATTGACTGCACGCTTTTAGTAATGCAAAAGTAATTTCTAGAATATTTATATATGGTCAATTGTGATACTTTTGTTATAATTAACATCTTTCATCGTTTCAAGAGAGTCACTCCGAAATTTTTATTAATATCCAAAATTAATAAGTAATTTCAAAAACTGCACCTTGTTCTCTCGGAATTCTAAAAATGATCAAATCGCAAAATTTATTTTTGGTTTCAAGCTACCTTTCCGCAAAAATAATTTCCGGTTCCCGCCTCTCCGAACACTACAACAAAACGGGGCTTCAGCGACGAACCCTTCAGCGACCGGCGCCTATAACCTTCAGAGACCGATTTGACCCAGTCGCTGAAAGGTGCACCCTAAAAAACCCCCACGCGCCATAGTCTTTCTTCTCTCTTTGGTTCCCGCCACGTTAGGTTTAGCTTAGCGAAAAAAAACCAAAGCCGACCCTGCCGGGCGACCCCCCTGCCGCCCGACCCCCGGCCACCCCGACCTCTCCTCTCTCTCTCTCTCTCTCTCGGTCTCTCTCTCTAGAGCCGCCCGACCCCACCCCGCCCACCAATGCCTCCACTACGCCGCACACTGTTGAAGAAAGGCTCGCAGCATCTGTCATTCACTCGAGGTTGATCGACTCTCTTATAGCCATTTCGAGCAATTTTCGGTATTTAACAATCTCCCCTTTACGGTATTGAACCATGAATAATAAAATAGAAACTATTTGTATTGATTTGTTCATGCACTAGCTCAATTAAATTCTAGTTTAACTCTCTTAATTTTGTCACCTGTCTCAAGTTATATAATTAAATTCACTATTTTCTGATTTTAAGCCATGTTAAGAGCCCTCATTGTACCTCTTGTGTTCAGATGCGGATTCATTACGAGGCATTCTTGTGTACTGTAAATCACTAGAAAAAAAGAACAAGGACCTATTGTAATAATTTCATAAGTTTTGAGGGCTATGGTTAATGAAATTAATAAATGACAACATTAAACTATTGGTTCAGTTTTGATAATTCAACAAAGACGTGAACCTTGCACAATTGGATCAAGTAGAATCATATAATGCATCCACAACGCAACAACACGCTGATCCCATTATCTCGTCATTGCTAAGGTGCGGATTTCGAGTTATTGTTAGCAAGTTGCTTGACTGTGATTTAATTGTTGTTGTTAGCTTATCGTAGTTGATATGTTTGTTGATTCATTTTCTCTTGCTTTGAGATATGTAAAACAAATTAGACTTAAGAAATTTATTTCATGTATTGTGGTTCAATTATGTGTCATTGGTAATGTATTTATGTATATCTTGTAATTCAGAATATGATCGCCTTTTAAATTGCTTGGTACTTGGTACGTTTCGTACTAGTATTTTATATTGTATATTTGAATTGCTTGTGAATTGTTTGGTACGTTTCGTACTAATTAGGACTGGAGAAAAATAAATGAATAGAATGGGTTGTTATATTTGTTTGATACATTTCGTACCAATTGGCGAAAAGAAAAATAACAAAAAAACCAAAAAAAAAATACCCTTCTGCGACCGATTTGGGGCTCATCAGCGACCACCCAATCGGTCTCTGATGGGATTCAGCCACGTCAGCATATGGCATTAGGTCTCATCGGTCGCTATAGGGGCACCAGTGACCGGTAGTAAGGATTTTAAAAAGAGGAGGGATCAGATTACACCTTTTTTAGTGACACACTTTGACACCTACCATTTTCAAAGTCCAAATAGTCGATCCAAACCGTTCAACATGATGAATATATTAAAATGTGCTTGGAGATCAAATTTTACATTTTTTTGAATTTTTTTACTATTTATTAAGATGGTTACAAAATCGTTGTTTTTAGACCATTGAAAAACAGCGAATTTGTAACCATCTTAATAAATAGTAAAAAATTCAAAAAAAAATGTAAAATTTGATCTCCAAGCACATTTTAATATGGTGATCATGTTAAAAGGTTCGGATCGACTGTTTGAATTTTGAAATCGCAAAATTGACCTATAAAAAAAACGGTATCTTGATGTGTCATCAAAAAAGATGTAATTGGATCCTCCTCTTTTAAAAAATACCCAACAACTTTTAGTTATGCAAAATGTTGAATTCAAGAGGTTACAAAGTTATAAGCGTATCAATAATCAGGATAGATGTATTACTGTGGGTTCTGTAGCCTTTTCTAAACCTGGCTTAGTTTAATATATTTTTTCAGACGAGGATAGAAACATGAAATGCGTAGTAGTAGTAGTGTAGTACCAGTACGAGTAGCTGTCACAATGAAATGTCAGGCTTTATACATGTGATGTCTGAAATCGCATCACTGTCTCTTTTCTTTCAGTACGGTTCTCTTTGTACCCCCATGTTGGCTGTCAAAACCAGACCTATATTATTTCCATTCTTTATTTCTCTGTGATGAGTCTTTGCAATTTAACGTGAAAAATAATACGAACCGTGTTTTTTTTTTTCTGTTACACATTAATACTGGATGCTATTTTATTTAATTTGTTACAAAAATAATAATCAAAACTCATATTTAATTTTACCAATTGTATTAGATAATCGTACGCAATAGAATAAATTATAATAGATTTTCTATTAAAACATGGTGTATTGAATCAAAATTTCTATCTAAACCTCAATAATATATAAAAGTTAGACAAGTAAAAATACACAAATACATAAAAAGAGAATCCAACGTTAAAAATATCATTTTTATAAACATTCAGTACTCGTAGATCATTTTACCCGTATTCCCTTCTAAATTTACATTATCAATCAAAATCAATTAAAATTTGTGTATTAGGGAAACCTACAAAAACCAGTAGCAAATTAGGCAAACGTTACGGCTATCTTTTTGTTTTTTTCTTTCTTTCTTTCATTCTATCTGTTTCCCCCCCTTTTTTTGAAAACAAGGTTTTAGTCATATAATATTTAGAATAATTATTTCAATGCCCTCACACCCCTCACTCTAGTACCCGCACTCTAGTACCCGTAGCAACAATATAAAAAGATTGTACTATGATCTCCACTAATTATATAGTCTCCTTTTTTTCAATCTCCGCACTCGTCTCCGCGTCAACCTTCATAGGTATAAATACTTGGCACATAAGGAATACTTACAAAATAAGATATCAATACTTGCATGCATAACTTGATATGACCATCCCCTTTTCCAGTCCCCCAATCGTCTCCACGTCAACCTTTCTCTAATGAAGGACCCCATATCACCGTATCAACCTTCTCCAATCGTCCCCGCATCAACCTTTCTCTAACAAAAATAGTTGATCTCATAGGTATAAATACTTATAATACTTGATATTAATATTTTCATATTTAATCCAATGTCATATGTAAAAAAATATTTGCAAATATAGGCATAAATACTTGTACGACGAGATATAAACACTTGCGTGACGATGAGCCCGAAAGTATGTCATCATGAATCTCATTTGAAAGAAAAAATTGCGTAGAAGACGTTCGTGGTTAAGATTAAAAATTCCTCACAGATCGTCAGAAATATGGACGAGATTGAACGGAGAAAAAAAAACACCTTTAAAAACGTGTATGCAGTTTGAGTGGTCCCCCGCAGATTTTTATGGTGCGTGTACGTTTTGGGAGATTTAATTAGATAGTCAATTATTTACGTAAAAATTGTTCACTTCATAGGTATAAATAGTTTCATGCATAGATATACATTATTTTGTGCATAGGTACAAATATTTAAGAAAAAAATTCAGCGTTGCAGTTTTTACAGTCTCCCAGGCAATTATGACAGTTAAGGTGCAGGTATAATGCGGAGTACTGAATTGCGGGTATTCATATCAGCTTTCTAATATTTAAACCTCCTCAAAGTAAGACCAAATGCAATTTAACTATTTTACTGAGAAGAAAAAAAAGTTAGGCTATTCTCTCATGATAATGCTGTTTGCACGCTATATATTCTTTCATGATAATGTTGTTTGCACGCCTTTACGGAGGCGTGTAGTGGTCACAAGCTAATGAAAGCAGCTCACATCGTTGACGACATATCAAATACCTAACAGGAAATAGTGCTCGTCTTATCTAATATGAAATGCGAGTGGACTATGTGATAGTGGTCAAACTTAGTGCAGTTTTTTCAAATATGAAAACTGCTCTTTCCTAATCCAGCTAATTATAGTCACTCATGTGAAACCTAAAAAGAGACCAAAAATATTTGTCACTAGTGTGCTGTTTGATTAGGTGCACTTGCATTTTACTTGGAGGGGATCGGATTACACTGTTTTTTGGTGATATCGAATGACATTGTCCATTTTCAAAGTCCAAATAGTTGATCCAAACCGTTTAATATGATGGATATATTAAAATGTGCTTGCAGATCAAATTTTACATTTTTTTTGAATTTTTTTACTATTTATTAAGATGGGTACAAAAATTCAATGGTCTGAAAGCAACGATTTTGTAAAATACTTAATAAATGGTAAAAAAATTAAAAAAAATAAAATTTGATCTGCAAGTACATTTTAATATATCCATCATATTGAACGGTTTGGATCGACTGTTTGGACTTTGAAAACTTTAAAAATAGACGATGTAATTCGATGTCACAAAAAACGGTGTAATCCGATCCCTCCTCATTAATTGATGTATTTGTATACATGTCATTCTTGATTAAATGTATTATTTCTTTTTATGCTTACCTAGAAGGAATATAGTTTTTATGAGCAGGAATAATCGGATTAATCGGTTAATTGTTACGCAGAAATAGGACAGAAATAGAACGGGAAGTTATGCCGGAATAATCGGTTAAGACTACCTCATATTATTGTTATCGCATAGGACAGGGCAGTCTCAATCTCATCCTTAGTCTGATTATTTCTACGCATAAAAACTATATTCTTCTTGCGTTTAATTGTTACCTAGAAGGAATATAATTTTTATGCGCAAGACTATAAATTTATATATGTTCAAGAATGGTTTCTTTCTTATCTAAGGAAATTTTTTGTCTTATGTGTAGAATAATCGGTTAAGACTGTCTCAAATTACGTCGGTATTCCTCTGCATGCGGGCACAACCGTTGTAGAGGTTGATGTAGTTTCTTTCAACAATGATAACAAAATAATATTTTTACTATAAAAAAAATATTTATTTGTGGGAGAATTGAACTGTTGAACAGTTGGGCATTAGTAGGTTTTAGAGAACGGAGTAGTTCTAATGAGTATCAGATTTATTTTTTAGTCCAATGAGCTTCAATACGGTCCGATCCGCATTAAGATATGTACGCACTGAAATTGAAACAAACATGTACAGATTTTAAAGCAAAACACATGCATCTT
The DNA here is from genome assembly GCA_025461125.1 of Carex kokanica. Taxonomy (NCBI): domain Eukaryota; kingdom Viridiplantae; phylum Streptophyta; class Magnoliopsida; order Poales; family Cyperaceae; genus Carex; species Carex kokanica. The sequence continues at coordinate 1,886,679 of JAJGRX010000829.1, read as the reverse complement.
AATACAGGTAGGATGGTGATTGAGTCCATCGAATCAAAGTAGGTCCGATAGTCATCGGACCTAGAGAGGAAAAAATGGCACGGCGGAGCTAGCTCCGTCACGGAACGGCACGACACGCGTGTCAGTTACGTGCCGTGACCATTCGCGTGCCGTGTCCATCTTTTGAAACTTTGGCACGGCACGTGAAAGATTTATTCACGGCACGGTACGGCACGTAGTCACGTGTAATTAGGACCATTAGATATTGATTTAATGGTGAATCTTAATAAATTAACCTAAATTATGATTAAATGGTCACACGAGTCACGTATGGTCACGGCACGTTTAAGCACGGCATGACTTACGTGGCATGACTATTCGCGTGCCGTGACCACTCCTTGATATTTTGATCACGGCACGGCACGTTTTTTCCACTCTAATCAGACCTACTCTGAATTCTAGGTTTTAATGTGAGATCTTTAATAGAGCAAACGCAAACTATTTTATTTCTATTTTTGTTTTGTACCCTAGTTATTTTCCTCACGAATTCAGCCCATTTTTTTTCCAGGCCTTCATTTTTAGGCTTGAAAGTGGGCCTCCTTTTCGACAATAATATCATTGAGACCTCGGCTTTATTGGGCTCTCTATCTTGACTAATTTTTTTTTTCTTATTTCAAGTTATAGGCGACCATTATTAATGTTTAAACTTGAAGGTAGAGAGAGCTTTTACTGTTTGAGGCAAAATATGTGCTAAAATGATACTAAACCAGAACAAAAAAAATATTAGTTCCATTACATAATAAGAAGTAAAAGTTACAACTAATCAACAGAGCAAATAAGTTTCTATTTGAACCTGGAACTATAACTAGCCACATAACCAAAAACGTTAATTCCAATTCTTATACTTCTCCCCGAATCTCGCAAATTTTGCCGCACAAAACGTTACAACGGACACATCAATCTCGCGACCTGACAAAGTGTCTAAACTTCACCTATTCACAATCTAAAATCAAATAGGAGCAAAGTTGGAACACATGGTAGGTAAGCCCAAACTGTACAAATCCTACTTTTGAAGCATTTTTGAAAGTTCCTTGAAAAATGATTTTGAATCTATGAACCTGTAAGAGAAAAAGTGGTGAAAAGCACGCATGAGGCTAACGAAAATAGGTTTGCCGACTAGTTGTAATATATGTATAACTTGGTACATCTCTCACTCTAGATTTGTCGTTCTTGCAATTACAGTAAATTATGCTGGGTTATTTGCAAATAACACCTAAATATTCAATCTCACATTTATCAAGCAAAAACTCACCAAATTACTGTTAACTTTTTACTTCAACTTGGACTTTAATTTGGGAAAAGGGCTTAGCAGTGGAATAGAGGAAAATTGCCAGTTTTTAACAGAATAAACCTTTTAGCGGTAGTTACAGAAACGAGAACTTTACTTTGTATTGCAAATAAGATCATATATAAGGTGTTATGACATATGCTTCTACCAAAGAAAATAGTAGTGCAAAAAAGAGAGTAATATTCATACCAGACTCATTCATCAACTTTACGTGATGCAGCACCAGATATGAAGCCTGAATGCATTGCGGCATTTTGAAGTTCGTCAGACCAAAAAGTAGGCACCTATTTAAAAAAAATTAGTTAATTCGAATTGACTCTGTTGATACTGGTACCAGAGTGCTTGTACTGGTCAGCAGATTTACTTGGTTGAATTAGGTCTATACTAGGCAATATCATGCTGAAAATACAAGTAACGAGATAAAAATAAATTAGCATACTTGAGGAAGAGTGGATATATGAGGAATTGTTCCACACCACATTTCAGGTTGCATAAATCCTGGTAAACCAGACATATTACTTGTTCCCTGGTCAGATGCAAAATGTGCCAGTTGCCTCTCTTGTGATAGTAGAATCTACGAAATCACAAAAGCAAAATCACCAATGTTTGTTAACGAACTTTACTCATGAGAAAACAATAATGTAAAAGTTTAAAGGTGAGTATGGAAATAATTTATTACCTCTTTGGATAGTATGTGCTCTAGGTCTATGGAGACATCAGGATTTACAGTGGCCAGCTTCATCGACAAAAACTGCAGTTTCCATTTAAATTTGTTTAATAATAATTTAAACAAAAAAACATTGAACTATCAAAATAAGTGACGTGACTCTTTTATTTAGAAAGAAAAAATTCAATACCTCAACTTGTCTTTGCAAGGACTGAACATAGTTAATAATCTCATCAAGCATCACTGCCTTAGCAGTTATCTATGTCAGGTAAATATAAAAAGCTAATATCAGACAAATATTTTTTACTGTGATACAATCTGTGAAAATATACTGATAATAATGATTATGGTACCTTACTACAACCAGGAACAAGGTCTTGAAGCAGCCTCATTCTCTCACTGATTTTCTTCCTCCTCACCTAGAAATAATCAGTAATCGGAGGTTCTAAACGTAAGTTTATAATCTCATAATATCACATGTGCCAGAAAATATGACAAAAATGTTAAATTATAGTAAAGAATCTTACTCTCTCCGCAAGGCTATGGCTGTTTGTTGCTTGACCCCGCTTTGCACGTACATGAACAATTTCATCTTTAATTTCATTTGGGCTATTTTCATCCTTTTCAACTGAATTTTGAATAGAGTTGGTTGAAGCCTCCTGAAATTATACCATTATGCCTTTAAACATAATTATTTTATATTTGCAATGGTAAATCAAGAAAAAAAGCCCATAAAGCCAAGAAAAAATAAAATAAAAAGTTCAGACCAAATACCAGAGGTATATTTGTATGAACATTAGCTTGAATTGCACAAGAGCCCCCTTCTTTTACTCTTTTATTATCTTTGACATTTTTGCCCATGTTTTGGTTCTCATCAGTCAAGGCTAACTCTCTCTGAAGAGAATCTGAAAAACAAAAACATGGTCTGATAAATTATACTTTGCCTATGTATTACACAAGTTATATTCAATTTGAAAATGGAAGTTGAGAATTCCTATTTTGAATGATATGTATGAGGCTTACTAGAAGAAGAGCAGTACATATCATCCCTTTGTCCCATTTCGAAATTAGAAAAAGGGAAACTGGTTGGGGCATTAAATCCCATTTCTGGGTCCATAGGAACAGGAGAATTCCAATCTTTTTCTGAATATTCTTCACAAAAACCTGTTGAAAATTCGGGGCTTTTCATCTGTTATCTGCAAAGTTCAAAAAGAAATTAGGAAAGAAAAACAACAAGGCAAACAAATACCAATGCTCAGTTATCAAGCAGAGAAGCACCTCTAATGGTAATTGAAACAACATCAGAAGTGATTAATTACTTGAGAAGAAATGGTTTAACAAACTTGTAGCTTTACATTTACACCCAAGGAGGTAAAAAGTAAAAGCGGTTCCTTCTTCGAGACTACCGGCAGATAAAAAAGTAAAAAAAAAAAAAATAAAAAGTTGACTATTTTCACACTTGACCCCTTGTAAAAAATTTAATTACAAGTTCGATAATAATACAGTTTCCTTAGTATGCCCACGTAATAAATAATAAGGCATTTGCTTCGGTGGACATAAGGACCTATTTGTAAAATGAGTCATATTTTCATTTTCAAAGTTCAAACAGTCGATCCGACCGTTCAACATTATCTCCATATTAAAATATACTTGGAGGTCAAATTTTACATTTTTTGAATTTTTTTACTATTTATTAAGTATTTTACAAAAACTAGTCAAATTCAGACCATTGAATTTGTAAAATACTTAATAAATAGTAAAAAAATCAAAAAAATGTAAAATTTACATTTTAATATGGAGATAATGTTGAACGGTCGGATCGACTGTTTGAACTTTGAAAATGAAAATATGTTCATTTTACAAATAGGTCCTTATGTCCACCGAAGCATCCCTCATAAAATAATTAGGGGGGGGCGGTTCGATATTTGTAAAACATATCCAGGGGTCGTATAATCAAGGTACCAATTGGGAGATCTCCAACGTTAATATATTTCTATATAGGGGCTAGGTACTCTGCCAAAAGCGGGACCACATTATAAAGAAAATTACGGTTATAATTTAAAAAGAAAATAAAGAAAAAAGGGAAGTAAAGGTGGAGCATAGAAAGAGCATAGATGTAAGTAAGATACACAAGAGCTAGTATGTGCTGATTTCAAACGACGGATTCAAACAGTAAGAAAAATGAAGGTTTATAAGTTATTTTAATGTTTTTATTTTTTTTATAATTTTTGACTGATTGATTTTGTATTAAATAAATTTCAAAATTTTGTATGTATACGCATAACTCGTGAAGTAGATTGGTATTAACGGTTTAGATTCATTGTTCATAGAATAAAGATTGTTTTTGTATTTGTAAATTCGAATGTTGTTTCTGTTGGAGCATTATATACTGTTAATTTTATATTCTACTACGATTTTGATTATTTTAAATATTAATATGTCATATAGAACATGAATAAAAAAAAAATCATATTGAATGAGAAATGAAAATATCAAAGCCAAGGCAGTCTAAAATGATCATTTGGCTATATTTAAAATTTATTCTTATATAATATAAGATAATGCTGCTATTTAGATTAAAAATATTAGAAGAAGCATGATTGTTCCAAAAATAAAACAAACAAGAACTTAACATGTAAAATAGCTCAAATTTCAAGCATTTACTTTTACACAAGCATATGTAAATAGTAAAAAAAAAAAAAAAACACCCCATCTAGCATTCTACCTATCCAATTGGAAACCAAGGTGGACCATAGAAATCTAGAAAATAAGGGGGAAGAGACCTTCCAAACAAGAGCATTTAAGTTGGAGAATGATAACATTACAAATTTTGCATGTACCTTTCAAATAGGAGAGAAATTTGGCCTTGTCAATTTCTTCTTCTTCTTCAGTTTTTTGGTTGTTTCATTCCTTCAAATTGAAGCAAGTAATATATAATTTTCAGAGAAAGGGGGCAGTTCGGTGATATACTATGGAAGTATGGATGGATATAAAAGTGACTTGAACTCTTATTATTCCATTGTGCGTCTCCCAAGAAAATATATTATTTCTTTGGAGTTAACTATTGCTTTTTTTTTTCTTTTTTCTTTTTTACTGTTAGTATTCTCCAACTTGCACCTCTATATGCACTTCATGGACCTATGATACAAAAATAACCTGTCAATTTATAAAGTTAAATTTCTTTGTTGGATTTGCTTATTGTTTGATTCAAGATTTGAATATCTTTCAAGCATAATAAGTACTTGATCCAAATAGGAGAATGATATTCATATGTGATTTTTGAATAATTGCATTATCTATAAAAGGTGGAGACATAACTTTTTTATTGAGATCAGTATTGCGTCTCTATATTACATACTGCAATACTACGTAAATTTTTTGACTTATCAATTTTTGTGAATTTTGGGCACCAATTATGTATGCATATTCTTTTTTTTAATAAATAAATAAAACTATGAATTTTGAAACTTAATTCTATTGAAATAATAGAGGTTGATCTGAGGGATTGGTTATACTAGCAGATAAATTACTAACAAATTAAATCAATTTCACAAGATAAATATCTAGTGAATGTTTCCATTAATCAAGTTTTTATATATTTGTAATATAAGTCATCTCAACATGAAATGTAGAAACTGATGATCATATATTTTTGTTTAGTCTTTATCAGATAATTTTGATATATTCTTAATTATTCTATCCAATTATATATTTGAAAAGAAAAAAAATGATCTTTCACAGCTTTTATAAAACCACTAAGCCATATTTTATCTTTTTTTTAGATATTTCATATATAATTTTATATATTATTGCATACAAATATATTTTATGAAAATAGCCATCTTGTCATCTCAGTGTGCAACTTGGGCGGTTGCAGTCATTTCTGATTCCATGAAAGGAGGTGCTTCTCTTGAACACCAAGCTTTGAATGAGAACCCTTTTTATTTTTACTGACACATTTGCCAACTAAATGTACAGTCATCTTTTTCTCTTGCCAACCCATAAACACACAAAAACAAGGCGAATCTAATCTGGTTACCTTCTTGTCCTTTACAACATAGAGCAGCATTAGCTGGATTCTGGGATAATGGTAAAAAAAAAAAAAAATACTGCACAAGACATCCTGCTCCTGCCATTGATAACTTACAAATTAACATTCATTATTAATTTATCTGATTTCTCTTTTCAAAAATGGAATTTTTTTTATAAATCATAATTAAAAAAAAAAATTTAGGAAACCAACATGATTACTTTTTTTTTTTACAAAAATCATAAGAACCGAAATGTCATTTTGGTCCAAAATTTTTTTTTATTCCGGACTGAAATAAAGGTTCCCTTTTTGGATTTTCTGCGGCGGCTCATATGAAAACTTGTGAAAAAGTACCACAGAAAATTTAAAAAGGAGACCGGACCGAAATGTTATTTCGATCCGGAATAAAAAAAAATTTGGACTGAAATGGTATTTCGGTTTTTATAGTTTTTGTAAAAAAAAAAGTAATCATGTTGGTTTCGTAAAAAAAAAAAATTTAATTATGGTTTATAAATTTTTTTTTCTAAAAATGACCATAACTCAGACTTCCACCGTGTGGGGGCAATCTTCAAAGTTGAAATTTGTATTTTTATAAAAGGAACTTAAACACATGATATGCAAAATATTTAACTAACTCCTTGGTATATAATTAATATAAATCTCCAAGTGTGGAGGTACAGAAATTAAGATCACAAACATTAGTGAAATGTAAAATTTAAAATCAAGTTTCCATAATTTCAGACAAAATTCTAACAACTAAGTTAGTACACATTTGATATTTTATGAAAAGCTGAACTATATTAAAATTTTAAAAAATCAATTAAATCATAATTAAAATTTTAAAATCATGAGGTATGTGGTGACGAAGCGTTTATGACTCGACTGTAGATCCACACCGACGATAAATCGATAAGATTTGTAGTTTCAATCCATTAAAATAGATATTGCCACCAATTTTCAAAATTCACCATCATTACTTCTAATAAAATTAACTTGAATATATTTTTTTTTTCTCACGATCCTTTCTGCACCCATTTGCTTTTGTGAATTGATTTGTAGAATACTATGTCTATAAAAGTATTTATCCATAGAAATACGATCATTTGAACAAGAACTTGCATATTCAGTTATGATTATTTTTGCGGCAGTTGCTTAGGATAAATCTTGTTGTAATTGACAATAGTATCTGTATTTTTTTTTTAAATGCACTATTGATTTTGTGTTCTAACTATATCTTACATATCTATCTCTGTTTTTAAAGTTCAAATAGTCGATTCGAACGGCCAACATGATATCCATATTAAAATGTGGTTAGAGACCAAATTTTATATTTTTTTGAAAAATTTTTACTATTTTTTTAGATAGATACAAAATCGTTGTTTTTAAATGGTCCATAAGTAATGATTTTTTACCTATCTAAAAAATTAGTAAAATTTTCAAAAAAATATATAATTTGGTCTCTACACATTTTAATATGAAGATGATGTTGAATGGTTCGGAACGACTATTTGAACTTCGAAAACAGAGATAAAGATGTGGGGGTATGATTTGAGTACAGGACCAATAGTACATTTTAACCTTACTCTTTATATATATACGAAAAAAAGAAAACTAAAGATGGATGTATGATCCCATTTTTTATTTTGGAGTATTTGTCACTGTAATTCCTGAGTTTTTAGCCGACATTTTTAAAAATACCCCAAGTTAATTACAGATTAATAAAAATGCCCACGACTGTTTCGAAATTTTAAATATACCCAAACCGGCCATTAAATGGCCGGTCTCGATTAAAAAGCCCGACCGGCCATTTAATGGCCGGTCCTGTGAATTTTTTTTTTTTTTTTTTTTAAAGACAAATACTGAAATATAAGACTCAAAAATTGTTTTTTTTTTAATATTTGTTAGATTACTTTTTTAATAGCATATACTAAAATACATTAAATTACTTAAAATTATGTTAATTTATGCTGATTTACACTAGAATTATGCTAAAAAACGGTAATTTACTTGAAATTATGTTAATTTATGATGAAATTACAATAATTATGTAGAATTATGCTTAAATACGGTAAATTACGTTAAATTACGTATGAATAGGGCCGATTTTGTGTCATCTTTCATAAATCATAAAAAATAGTAAAAAAATTTCAAAAAATTGGTATTCTACAAGTTCATTATATAACTAATTTACTGAACTACGTAGATTGGAGAATAGAAATGAAAATCTCAATCGAAAACTTCAATTGAAGTTTTGAGGCCTTTCTCTTTGTTTTTTGGCGATTCTGAATTTGGCATCCGGCATCGCAAGCACGGACGATGCGCATTTTCACAAGCTTTCCGAAAAATGGTCATTGCTGAAATCGGACACTCGAGCGCCGTTTTATGGCCGTTTGAAGTTTTGTCGTCGTTTTTCGCTTTCTCAGTGAAGATATCAACCCTATTCATACGTAATTTAGCGTAATTTAGTGTATTCTACCATAATTCTACATAATTATTTTAATTTAGAGTAATTCAACATAAATTAACATAATTTCAAGTAATTTAGCGTGTTTTAGTATAAATATGCTAATTACATAATTTCAAGCAAATATTTAAAGATAAATTTAACTTTTTAGTGTTATATTTCAGTATTTTAGCTATTTGTCTCTTAAAAGTTTTTAACATAATTTAAAATAATTTAGTGTCAATCAGCATAAATTAACATAATTTCAAGTAATTTAGCGTATTTTAGTATAAATATGTTATCAAAAAAGTAATATAACAAATATTTAAAAAAACAATTCGATTTTTTAGTCTTAGATTTCAGCATTTTATCTATTTGTCTACAAAAAAAAAAAAAATTAAATGGGGGACCGGCCATTAAATGGCCGGTTCCCCTCTTTAATAAAAAAAAAAAAAAATTGCGGGACCGGCCATTTAATGGCCGGTTTGGGTATATTTAAAATTTCGGAACAGTCGTGGGCATTTTTATTAATCTGTAATTAACTTGGGGTATTTTTAAAAATGTCGGGTTTTTAGCTATCGAAGTTGGGGTCCTTTTTAGGATGCTTTTTATTTTGATAAAAAAAATGCAAGAGTAGAAAGATTTTAAGTTTACACAAAGATGTACTAATAAGTGTAATTTAGAAAAAAATGAGGGCTTGTATGAAAATTTGTAGCAAAACGAAGTCACGCAGACGGTGCATGATTAGGTCCATCTCGGATTTAACGATGTTCGTACGACAATCATTAAACCTTTTCTCAATCTCAATTAGAAGTTTAGTGATTATGCTTCACCAATCACCATAAATGAATGATCTATATATGCAACTGTTACTGCCAGGGCCGGATGCAGGATTTTGATCAGGGTAGGCAAAAAATTATTGAATCGGATTTAAATAAATAATCGGATCCAAACCCATTAGATAATTCGGATATTAGATAAAGTATGATAACAAAAACAACAAAATAGTATTATAACACAATCTACTCCATAAAATTTAGATAATCAACTACAGGGTAGGGCAATATCAATTTTCAGGGTAGGTAAAGGTCCAAAACCCAGTCTTTGTAAATTAGTTTTGAATTTTCAAGATAGGGCAGTTGCCCTACCCTGTGCTACAGTAGATCCGCCCCTGGTTACTGCATGCATCGTAAAACGAATAGGCATCATTAGTTTGTTTACTTTAGAAACAAAGAGGGTTAGTTAATTAGCAACACCATTATAGCATGTGTATATAATTACAACGTATGCTGATATGCATGCGTATTACAAACATCATAATTTTTTTGTGCGTATAAATAATTATTGGTCGTCCTTTATATTGGAGTTGGCTACGGTGCTACGCGTAGCATAGAGAGCCTCTGTGCTACGGCTCAATATTTGATTTTTCAAAATTCTAACGGTCAATCTGAACCGTTCAACATGATCATCATATGAATATATACTTGCAAACCAAATTTTACATTTTTTAGAATTTTTTTAATATTTTTTAGATAGGTAGAAAATCACTTGATCTGAAAATTATGTACCATTCAGATCAAGTAATTTTTTACCTATCTAAAAAAATAGTAAAAAGATTCTAAAAAATGTAAAATTTGATTTAGAAATACATATTCATATGGAGATCATGTTGAACAGTTTGGATCGACTGTTAGAATTTTGAAAACTCAAATATTGAGCCGTAACACAGAAGCCCTCTATGCTACGCGTAGCATATTAGCCAGATTCCTTTATATTTATTTCCTTTTTTTTTTCTCGGAAAATGGAGCTGCAAATGCAATGGGTTCTAGATTTGATTTTGTTTTATCTCAGTCGTAATTGTTTGGCTTTTTTCTAGCTCAAGTCAAGCTCTTCCATATTAATTTTTTTTTGTTTTAATTAAATTAACCAGAGTTATTAGTGTCATATATTATTTATCATTGTAATACATTTAGAGGAAACAGATGAAAGTATTAAAGTACACACTAGAAACATGTATGTAGAACGGTTGTTGATACTGGCAATCCTGTTATCTGGTAACACGAATAACTGTAGAATATTCGGATATTTGTTTTATCAACAAAACATAACTTATATACATCTGGTTAGCCTACAACATAATTTGCTATAAACATACTTAGGTACTACAACATCGCACCTGACAAAAACAGTCGAGGCGTATACACAGAGAAAGAAAGGAAAACAGGTTGCCTCAGAGACCACCTCGAAAGAAAGGTGGGTCGAGAAAAGAATTAGAGAAGGTGCCGCCTCCGTTAGGGAATAGAGTGAGAAAACAGGTAATAGCCAAAACGAACCCCCACGCATATCGATCATTACCCAATGGGGTAATCTCATCCTTTGCTGGTATCTCCTCACCACCTCTAAAAACAGTAGCAAATAAACCCCAGGCCAAGCAAAGAACACTCCCACTGAGGGCACCTATGCCTAAAAGCAGAGATGTACCAAAGGAGAGCAGTGCTGCGGTGCTTCTACCGAAAAGAGCTTGTGCAATACGGCCTCCCTCAAGACGACCGATTGGCAGTAGGTTCAGTGACGTGACCACCATACCTATGGAGCCATTTGTAAATGTCAGTACATATATATAGTAAGTCAATAGTTTTGTAACAGAAACACAGAGAGAGAGAGAGAGAGAGGAGAGAGAGAGAGAGAGAGGGAGAACCTAAGAGACCAGCAAAAGCAAGAGGATCAACAGGAACTCCAACCCCTTCGACAGCATTTGGTAGCACATTTCCCAACTCATCAGCATAGGGACCAATCACTAATTGTACAAAAGACAGAAGGGGGTTGTTGTAGAAGAATTGTGGCCTTATAAACCTGAAAGAGATCAACCAAAAGTATATTAGTATAATCAATATCCTTCAAATCTTGGTTCCCTTTGGTCATCACCTAAACAAAAAACCTCATGCAATATTGACAGAATTAAACAGTATATAACTATGGTTGGATAGAAGCTAGTGTAGGAACCCCCAAATAAAATGCCATAAAAAAACGTACTCTTGATTAATGAAGTTCAAATTAACTTACAAGGCATTATCTCCTCCATTGAAACTACCATCGGCAACAAAAGCTGAAACAGCTAGTATTAGTGATGTCAGATATGCACTAGCAGTACGGGCTACTGGTATGTCAAAAAGGGCCATTTTGTTTGGTAAGAGCGATTCATAATCGTTCATGACACCTAGGCACCCTGTCCAGTTTGATGGTACAAGAAAAGACGGGCTAAGCTTCACACCATAACGGTCAGCAGTCAGACGTGTTGCAATCTGTTACAAGTCAAACACTCAGTGGGTCATCAAGCATTACAAATTTACAATACACAGATGAAAGAAGGGTTTTATAAAAAATACCAAGGACTTCACCATTTTCAATGTGTAAACTTCTTTAAACTTGCAAGAGAGAATCAATGTTTTTTTATACTCCCAGGAAAAGTTTGAAGGACTTCCAACAGAAGGGTTCCTGTAACCGAAACTGACACAGGTGGGTAGGTAGAGAATGCCTATAACTAAGGACCAACACCATTGCAGCTATTTGCAAATAACACAAAGCTCTCAAAACCATGGTGAAGTAAAGCAAAAGATTACTAATGCATCAAATTTGTCATATTGATCTCAGTAAATCACTTCATCAATCACTCACACTAACCTGGAACCCTACATATAAATTTACCAGGCTTAAAATTGTCAAACTTAGTCTTTAGAAAAAAAGTAAGGTCATCATAATGCAGTGGAAAATACACAGGGTTTTTATAATATATTCACTAACATACTCAAGAAAAGCTTATGTTTATGTGACAATCCCAAAAGTACAAGGTCTGACTTGGGAAAGTCCCATTATAGAGCAATAAAGGAACTCTTAGTGAGCACCAAGCAATCACTTAACTGCACGAAATATAAACTACCATTAAACTTTACCTCAGAAACACCCAAAATGGAGAGGAATCCACCAAAAAGAGGTACCACGTCTGATATGTAATCATCAAAACTTGCACCCGGTTTCAGAAAAAACCCGCTCATGATAGCAATGGTCCCAAAAGTTGCAACACCCAGAGCCACGGCACCGGCATAACCCAAAGGTGTGCTCAATTTTGTCGCCTCCAACTGAAGATCTATTTCAGCCTTTGGTTGCACCATGCACACCTACATGAATTATTTCTTTTAATATTTACATCATTCACTTGATTCTAATTATGCCACCAAGATTGCACGATTCAGGATTTCGTTTGATGGAGCTTTGCCATACATCCGGTAAATGTACAAGACAAGTACTTATCTTGATCAGTACAGTATCAGTAGATGATATACATGCATCTAAGTAGCAATGGATGGTGTACAATACGTAAACAAGTGTATTAATATTCGGTTCTCATGCGGTATTCGGAAGGCCGTTGCATACCGCATATACGGTATGCGGCCGAATATACAGATTCTTATTCGGATTTATATGCCGATTTTTTATTAAATATTTAATCCCACAGTACTTAAATACAATAAGGCAGCATGTAGAGAGGTTATAAAAGACTTCTGAGTGGAACGCTTGAAGAGAAGACCTATCTGGTCTGGAACTCATTTAATGGGTTATGAATTCGGATCCGGAACTCTTTTAATGGGTTTTGAATGTTTTTTAATTTTTTTAAAGCATGGATTCAATATTCGGTCCGAATAGCTATTTTCTATTCGGCCGGACACTGAATAGGAATATACGGCCGAATATTCACCGAATATTAATACACTGACGTAAACTGAACCACAAATAAATCTAAGACCAAACCATTACCTGCCTTCTCCATTTACATAATCAAAAGAATAGCTTTTCAATAATCCTTCCACCCAATGCAAATTGCAATGGCAAAGAAAAAAGTAAATAAAATAAAACAAAATAAACCAATAAAGTTACAGCACCTAACCTGTTTTGTAATATCGTCATTTCTTTCTTCCATGAACCAAATCTCGACCTCTCTCCCAGCAGCCTCTGACAGCTTCTTCTGTAGTTTAGGCATCACCTCCTCTATCGGTTTTCTTAGGTTGCCTATAAATATACCTCCATCTCCAAATCTCCTCACATCAACCGCAAAAAATGTATCGAAACCAAAACAACTCTTCAGCTGCATGACAAAGTTCCAAACTTTTAAGTGAATAAAATCATTTTTTTTCAATATTAACCACCTTTTCCCAAAACTACCCAATAATACAGTAAATTTTCGTATCAGGACAAATTTTCCTAGTAACTTCATCCTGGTCTACAAAATTTCAGTTAGCTTGACAGGATGGAAAGATATGTTTGTCAATTTTGGACAATTTCGCCCCTCCTGATAAATGTATAACTAATTCTTTCCTAAAGATCAGCACAAACAAATTCCAAGGGATGAACAAATAAAATCAATTATCAAAACAGTTGTAACTTCAGATAAACAAATTATGTTTTCAAATTAGTATACTTTGGAGTTCAAATAACTTCAACTTCTCATATTCTCTTCCCTTTCCTTCCAAACTCGTAGGACCATTACACAAATATACAACTCATGCTTTTTTTTTTTTCAAAACCTTGGCAGTGGCTGCTGAGTATTTTCTTTCCTTCTTCTCTCTCAATTTTCGGAATACTTTGTCTTACATAAGCTATAACCTTCAGCGGTACAATTGTGAAATTGTTGTAACTACTCACTAATTAAACTAGACAGGTAATTACTAATTAGGTTCCTTTATCAGATTAAGAAAATAGAAAATTGTGATGGGAGAGAGAGAGAAAGAGAATACCTTGTTAAGGTCTAATGCTTTGAAAGTCTCTTCTGCCTTCTCTAACATCTCCTTCTCTCCTTCCAACCTATCCCTTACCAAATTATTCCATAGTCTCTTCACCGGGTTACCGCCATCAGTTTCCCTCTCCATTTTCTTTATTGTTCTATAAATCCTCTTCTTCTCCAGTTCCAGAGCAGCCTCAATTGACGGGTTACCCATAAATTTCTTGAACTCTTCATCTTCTTTCCAATCCACCTCTTGCTGTTCCTCCTTCTTTTGTGCCTCGTCTAAATCAGAACCTTTCGACGCATGATGTGAACTTTTTTCTGCTTCCTCAGCTGGAGCAACAGCTGTAGAAGTAGGAGGTGAAGAGCTCTTCTCCTCTTGTTGCTGGTCTTGAAGAGAGGAGAAGAGAGTGGTGGAGGTTCGTTTTCTCAAAGAGAGGAGGTGAGGCTTTTGTTGGGTCAAAGATTGATCCTTTGGCGTGAGAAAGCATTGTCGTTTTAATGGGTTCCTATTAGAACAGAGTGAGAAAAAGGGAGAATGTATAATTGAAGACGCCATTGTCGTCTAAAATTTTGAGATAGTATAGTGGTATTGTGGTAGTTAAAGGTGGCAGTTGGGTTTGTTCTTCCAGCGCAAACTTCATTTATATAAAGAAAAGAAGAATGAAGAAATAAAAATGGTTAGAAAATGAAAGTAAAAATTCGGCTCTGGAAAAGCTGAGAGGGTTCGAGAGGAGAGAATGAGCGGAGGGGGAACACTGAAGTCTGAAGAAGAGACAAGTATGAAAGAAACACAGTTCATATCCAGATTGTTTTAATAACGGACCTATTTATCTTCTCTCCCTCTTTTTTTTGTTGGGCTGTCAATTGAAGATTTGAGCCCGTACTCTCAATCTCATCCTCAATCCTCAATCCGCACTCAGCATCACTGTAAATAGGGGTGTTTATTGGGTCCGGTTTAGTCAGTTTTGAACTGAACCGAATTAGTTTGGACCAAACAGTTCGGTTTTTTGGTTTAATGGTTCGGTTCGGTTTGCTTTTTAAAACCAAATTATAATTTCGGTTCGGTTCGTTTTGGTAATTTTCAAAACCGAAATAACCGAACCGACCGAACTTTTATATATTATAAATTTGGTCTGGACCGCCCCGGTTTATTTCTTAATCAATTGCTTTAAATAATTCGGTTTATTTCTTAATATCCCAGTTTATTTCTTAATACCACGGTTTATTTCTTAATATACTTCGGTTTATTATAAATCAATTGCTTTAAATAAAAAAATAATATATTTTGGTTTGAACCGAACAAACCAAAATAAAACTTTGGTTCGGTTCGATTCGGTTTGGTTGCAATGCTAAATCGGTTCGGTTCGGTTCTATTTAGAAACCGGATTATAACTTTGGTTTGCCTAGTTCGGTTCGGTTTCCGATGAACACCCCTGACAGTAAATTTGCATTATAACACGGTTACGAACCGACTCCGTGGTTGTTTTAATTTTTTGTTTCTTTGTTTGAAAGATTGGCAGTGGCTGCCAAAGTGTAGGGGTGCTTAAGTTGCTGATGGTAATTTTTAACACAGGTATTAATAGATCTGTGGGTAATGGTAGAGTAGAGATACATTATTTTGGTTAGACAGATGGTGGGGGCAGTGTTCCTTGTACTGTTTCTATCCCCATTTCTTTAGGGATCCGACTCTGCTGTTCTTCAAAGGGAGAACAGGACCCTGTCATTCCGATTCCAGCCATTCACCTTTATCGAGATTCGGATATGAAAAACTTTGAACGGTTCAGATCGGAATAACAGGGTCCTGTTCTCCAATTTGGAGAACAGCGGAGTTGGTTCCTTCTTTAGGCCAGCTACTAATTCAACTATTTTAGTTTCAAATGCTTTCTGTAATAACCAAAATGTTATTCACTTTAATAGACAACTTACTGACATTCTACTCACCGAGTGGCAACACCTTTCTAGTGTTGTACTTTTTTCTTCTGTCTTTCTTACCCCTGACTCTCCTGATCAATTATTGTGGAGATGGACATCATCTGATCTTTTTACAGTACATTCTCTTTACTTATGGTTATCATTTAGAGGTGTTCCTCATAAGACTTACACTACACTTTGGCATGCAAAAATTTCTCTTAAAATTAAGGTTTTTGTTTGGTTACTTAAACAAGATAAAGTTCTTACTATGTACAATTTAATTAGCTAAGAAAGGGTGGCAAGGTGATTTAAGTTGCCTCTTTTGGGGTAAATTAGAAACTACTGATCACCTTTTTGCCAATTGTTCTTTTATTTCTTCTATTTGGTCTTGGATAGGCCAACATAATAATTTCACCTATAATTGTACCATAGTTTCTGATTTATGGTTATTTGACTAGTGGATTCTTTAAAGGATTCTAGACTGGTTGAATTAGTTAGAGCAGCTACCCTTTGGTTGGTTTGGTTAACCCATAATAAGATTTGTTTTCAGAATACCCCTGTACCACCTATTAGTTTTGTGGCTTCTGCTATTATAGCTCCTATTTCATACTGGTGTAAATCAAGATTAGATGATTCTTATTTTAAATTGTCTTTAATCTTGCCCATGGATTGTTCTATTTTGAATCAGGTAGGCCCTCTGATAATCCTGTTAGATATAGATACCCAGGAAAGGGAAAGCTCCCTGCTGGGTTCTGATGAGAATCTAACTCTTGGGTTAGAAGGATCGGACCTTTCTGATTACTTACGTGATAGAACAAAAATTGAGGCCTTGGATGCAACTGAGTTAGTCCTTGTTGAGTCTGCTACAGATGATACAAGTTCTTCTTATTGATTCTGTTTAGTTGTTCTAGGACTAAGCTGTTTTGTATAATTTCTAATCACCCTATGCAAACTGTTATGCATTTTATTAGTCTCTTAAATACCTACTAGATGTATTCTGGTATGGTTTTTACTTGCTTGTATATGGTACCTCAGTGGTGTACTATGCCACTACTTTTGTAAGAACATTTTAGTTTCTTAATGAAACTGGTGGATCTCCCACTTCTATCAAAAAAAAAAAAAAAAAAGTTGCTGATGGCAATTAGGGCACTCAAAATTTCGAGATACTTCAAAATATCAGAGAATCTTGTTTAATTTGGTGGGGAAACATGAATATGAACTTCCATTTTATGTGTTTTGTTTCCACTCTAAGCTAGTAACTTTTCCTTGTTATCAAATAAAACAGAATTAGACAATGATAGTTAACATTGGGCTTTCGTTGTACGTCTCTACTGTTTACAAAGTGATTATGGCCAAACCAAAGATGAGAAACTGAGGTTTCCAAAAAAAAAAAAGATGAGAAACTGAGAAACAATAAAATGAAATAATAATGGAACAAGTTATATCAACTCTCCAAACAGATTATTTACTCTACACATACTCTGCTTGTAAGGCCCACTGTCATTGACAAAAATTAATTTCCCAATATCTCACTCTTTCAGGCAGATTAATTTAAGAGGGATGCTTCGGTGGACCTAAGGACCTATTTGTAAAATGAACATATTTTCATTTTCAAAGTTCAAACAGTCAATCCGACCGTTCAACATTATCTCCATATTAAAATGTATTTAGAGGTCAAATTTTACATTTTTTTGAATTTTTTTACTATTTATTAAGATGGTTACAAAATCGTTGTTTTCAGACCATTGAAAAACAGCGATTTTGTAACCATCTTAATAAATAGTAAAAAAATTCAAAAAAAATGTAAAGTTTGATACATTTTAATATGGAGATAATGTTGAACAGTCGGATCGACTGTTTGAATTTTGAAAATGAAAATATGTTCATTTTACAAATAGGTCCTATGTCCACCGAAGCAAATGCCTTAATTTAATATATGACTCAAGCTGTCAAATGAGATGTAAAACCAAAAAAATAAAATAAAAGTAAGCAATTTAATCAATACTTAACAACCAAACATGACACAAGTGGTAAAAGCTACTTTTCTTCTTGCAAAAGTACAAAAATGTACGCAAGGATATCCCAAATTCCAAACTATTATAATCCGTTTCCATTTCATTTTTCCAATCAACAATCAAGTTGACTACTTATCATTTATCAACTACCAGGCAATCATCTACATAAATGTTGAACGCATCCCAAGGACAAAATTGGCAGCTGCTTCAAGGATTAAAATTTAACTGCATTTTATTAACAGCTCATTACTTCAATTATAATAATTGGCGAGTGCATTGAAGTGGCGCCACAGGTCACCATCTCCGCACCAAAGATGTTAGCAGCTGAAAGAAAGAATAAACCCCTCTTAATTAAGAAATCCCAATTACCAAATTTAAAATCTTATTTGTCCTTTAAAACTTGCACGATGCCTATTTATGGTTATACCAATCCCTGTAACCTTCCATAAGGTCCCGTCCACATTATCAGTTTATCCCTAATTCAATTCTCAGCTATTATTATGTTTTAACCAAATACTTTTTTGTCTAAACATTGTACAGAAGTTTGTCTCAAATTTCAATGCAAACCTCAAAAAGTTCAAAAGGGTTGCCGCTTCTGTAGTCATCATTTTGCTGCTTCTGACCACCAGAGAGGATTTTGGAAGCAATAAATCTCCATAAAATAAGCAACACACCAGTACTACCCATAGTTACCATTATAAAAGGAGTGGGAGCTATATGTCCTAGTGTCGCTGTCCTGATGCCAATTCCCAACTATAAGTTGGATTAAAACAGCACAAAGAATACAAAAATAAGCATCTTACCTGAGAATTTCAATGATAACTTTCTCAAGATAAAACATTGCAAGAAAAAGTTACTCAAAGACTGCATTCACAATAAATCTGCTAAATTTAGCAAGCAAATATAAGAGAACAATTATATATCAGAATAACATTGGACAAGTACATAAAAAATGTTTGAACCTAAAATAGAAAGTTTACCGGGATTCCAACAGCCCATGATTTGGCTGCAGCAAGTATGGCGCTGGAACTACCATTCTTTCCTTTTCCATCATCACCATAAGCTCCAAGAAAATATGCACTTAGTACCCACCCTACACAAGCAAAAAGGTAAAGGTAATGTTGAACCAACTTTCACAATCAACATTCCGTACCAAGGATAATATGATGTCAAACCAAAATAAAATTAACATTAACTACTAACCAGCAACAAAAGGATCTGCAGTTTTCAAAGTCTCCAAATCAAGAAAGGGGAATCCATGGCTGAATCTTCCTATGGCCGAGAATATAAGAAGGCATAGCACATCCCCACCTGCTAATACCCCTATTTGCCTAATAAATATAAATAAGGCTAAATCAAAAGAATGTAATATCAAAAAAATATTTATAAAGAATTTGTTCTCATTTTTTGTATAAGAATAGTTCCATATGCCTCTCAAAATCATAATCATATGTCGTATACATCTGCAAAGGAGAGTATCTCATATGGCCCTCCAAAACATGGGAAATGTCACAAAATTTGCTGATTTGTTTTCCTAACTTCTGTAGATGAAAATATGAGGGGTATTGCTGGTTATTTTTTTCCCCGTTCATATTTGTCAGTTTTTCTGCAACTATATCAGGTCTATGTGAAATAGCCTTCCATTTATAACTCTTGCACGTGAAAGCCATTATCAATGAAATACTACCAACAAGAAAAAACTTCATGATTGAAATATTATATCACTTGAATTCAACAACTGACATTGTAACAATATATTTTACAACAAGTGACATTGTAACAATATGTTTTACAAGAGGTGAATTTGGTGTTTAAAAGTCCAATGTGTATGTTACTATAGCATCTTCTTAAGCTAATTTTTCTTTTTGGACTAGTTCATATAAAAGTTTAAAGAGCTTGAATTTACTCAATTCAAGTCCTATAGGAATAACCGAATTATCTTAAAACGGCACCCAACACATCATCAAGGCTCAAGCAACTAATACAAAATGGTAAATTAAATCAATCAGAAAAGGAAATTTACCCCCAAGATTGAATTTTTTTGTAAATGTCGCCTTCCCCAGGCTTTTCAATCCGAATCACCCCCTCCAAGGGGACCCCTTCTTCAGTGAGCGACACAGACTGCTCGGCGGAACCTAAGGTATTGGATGGAGGCGCAGGACGCGGTGGCGGAGGAGGAGGCGGGGTGCGACCAGATGTGGTCGGGCCCACAGCGTCAGGACTTGAGAGTGACAGTAGAGGGGGTCTGGTGGTACTATAGCGGGTTTTTCTGAAAATGGATTTGGATTTGGAGAACAGAAATGTCGATGGAGGTAGTCTCCGGCCGGAGAGAGCTCCGGTCGGCGATTGGTTTACTACCAACATTTTTTTTTTTCTGGTTTAATCGATTCTTTGCTTGGTTACCAGGTTGTTTGAAGCAGCGAAGGGAATGGAGGATTTGAAATGAGTGGTTCGTATTCTCTCCTTCTTTTTTTTAACTTTACACCTTAGTTTAGATGGAGAGTAAAGGGAGGGGAGGTGTAGAATAGAAGAGAATTTAATGGAATAGAAATGAAGATTGATATATTTTGTTTTTTATATTTGGATAATTAGTGAGGAAAAATAAGTTAAATTTTTTTTATGTCTTATTTTTTGTTTGGTTAATTAAAATTTAGAAGTTTAATAGCAAATTTGGTGACTGTTGTAGGTTTGTGATAAAAAAACTTAGATGAAAATTATATATGTAAGATATAGAATTAGACATTTGTGTCATTTCTATGAAAATATTTGCAATAATTTTTTTTTGCATCTGTTACACCTCAAATTGAAAGAAAAATCGATTCTATTAATTACAATCATATAAAATTAAATTTTTCCTCTCGTGTACCATTCACCTCCAACAAAATTTTATCAACTAAACACAATTCCTGAAAAAAAATTATTTTCTTTCCATTATCTCCCTTTCTCTACTCTCCATCCAAACAAGATGTTAGGAGACAATGCATATATGGGCCACAAAGCCCACAATGAATTTCCAGTTTAGAAGGCTTTGGGCTTAAAAATATAGTACTACAATTTCAACGAGTTTTAGCCATTTTTGTTTTTGGGGCAGATATTTTTGCTAGAACCCTCAACAGAAGAGTAATTATGTCGAAATCCACAATTTATTTTATTTCTGAAACAACAATGAAGAGGCAAAACGCAGGGGTTATGTTCTGACAAAGTGGAGCTTGGTTCCTTGTTCTGTCATTTCTCTTTAGCTCATTATGGGTCCCACTTTACAGTTTAACTAAACATACGTCTCCAATCCAGATTAACCGCAGGTGTCCATTAACACCTTGTTTGGATGGAGAGTAGAGGAAGGAAGGAGAGGTGAAGAATATAAGGGAATGAAATGGAATAGAAAGGAAGATTAACATATTTAATCTCTTCGTGTTTGGATGATTAATGAGAGAAAATATATTTAATTTTCCTTTCCGTCTTATTTCTTGTTTGGTTGATTAAAATTTAGAAGGTTAATGAGAAATTCGGTGGTTGTTGTAGGTTTGTGACAAGAAACTTGTATGAGAAATATATAGGTAATATATAGGGTTGAGTATTTGTGCTATTATTTCTAAAAATATTTGCAACAAAATTTATTTCCATCAATTACACCTCAAATCGGGAGGAAAACCGATTATATTAATTACAATGATACAAAATTAAACCTTTCACCTCCAACATAATTTTATTAACCAAACACGATTCAAAGGAAAGTTTTATTCTCTTTCAATATATATAGTCTCTATATACTCAACATTTTAAGATTCCATCTACCACATCCAAATCCTGGTGGATGTTCGGCAACCTCTCCTTAGCACTCCTTAAGTCTCTTTTAGACTCCTTAGCTCCTTAATCCCACCGAACAACATCTCCTTAGTTCGGATTAAAATGTGTTTCTTTTACCCGAGTTAAGTCTCCATTGGACCTTTTACCCGAATTGTTAAGACATCAATTGTATTGGATTAAACATCCTTAGTACTTTTTCCTGTCTCTTTAGTACATTTTCTTAATCTCAATCTAATGAATAAGTATTTTTTAGTCCCACTTAAAATTTAATCCCACCATGTGCGTAGAATACCTCCATAAGATGTGTACTCGTCTAAATCAGTGTTGTAAAAAACGTCCGTTTAGGCCGATTAATCAGCTGATTAGTCGTTGGCGGTGACCAAACCGTCATGAATTTTTCCGACAAATCGGCCAATTATTTCTGATTATAACTGATTATTTCCGATTATTTTCAATTAATCGCTTGGCGGTACTTTGTCCGTCCGACGACCGTATACCGTTATTTACAACACTGGGTCTAAATATCTTATATTATTTATATTAATCTTTATAAATAAAAAAATTTCCACTGTTCAGTTTTGATGTCCATGAAAATATTATTGTTTTTAATCCGAATTGACATCTGAAAAGATAGACAACTACCACTCACACACTGAAAAGTGATTCTACGTTTCTACAATCCGACAATATTCATCTCTCCTCTCCTGCATCCTGTTCTCTCCAGTCAAGTGACAGACGAATAATTTCATACAGGCATGCATTCTGAACATTTCTCTCTTTTTCTCAAACGAAATCCAGGAACAACCATTTACTCTGACAAATCCAGACAAGCACCTTTTTAGTCAGAGAAAACAAGAAGAAACCAAAATGGAAGATGATGTCTTGAGCTCATTAGCTGCGACAATGAACCCAGGAAAAGCTCTTCAATTTGATCCCCTAAATGGCCATAATTTGAAGCAAAAAAAAAAAAAAGAAAAAAATGGCCATAATTGTATCACACCCCAACAAACCTACTTTCATTTTAAGGCATGCATGTAATACTTTCCATGAGACCATGACATCTCTTTCTATCACTTCTTTCTTTTTTCTTCGTTTTTTTTTGTTAATTCTTTTTTAACTTTCACTTCGTTCAATTCTGCTTGTACTTCCTTCTCTTTTTTTTCATTTTTTGTTCTTCAGTAGTTGCTTTTCTGTCTTCATCACTATCTTCTTTTGAGTTATTTGCATACATTTTTTAATCTTAACATTTGTTTAGCTTATTTTTATGTACATTTTTGGTTCTCATGCTTATTGTTCGAGAGAATTGCATGTGCAAGTTCATTGCTGTATTCCATATATCTTCGCCTTTCTTTCTTTCATAGTTTCATTGTTAACTTCTTCCTTCTTTTTGGTTCTTTTCTTTCGCTGTTCGTATGAAAATGTTCAATTATTGTTTCGGTTTCTCACACAAATTGTTATGAAATGAGACTTTTCTTTTTTGGCAAAACTTTTGCCAGGGCTCTAAACTCTAGCTGCATATGTTTAATTAATCCTAATTATTATCATTTACTTGTAAAAGGTGACGAACGCTCGTGAGATGGAGTTCAGGAAGAAGCCTAAAAAGCAACTGCGAAATCAATTAAACTTATATATATATTTGGTTAAATTTTGAATTTTATCCTTTTTAAATTAGAACATTTGAAGAACCATGTCTAACATATATAGACGGTGATGAATCTCATTTTTAAATAACAGGTTAGGCCACCTAAAATGAAGTAAAATATAAAACTAGTTTTTGTTCTAGTGATAAAGACACATAATCTCTATCATGTAGAAAGTCATGAATTCAGATGAAAAAATTCTTTGTTGTAATAACAAAGAGTATTAAATAGTTCGGTGACTTGACTTCCAACCTTTATTTAAAAAAGGAAAATATTGCTAAGATTTTTGGAAATCCGTCTTATTAAAATAAATAAATAAAAAAAGATTTAGTAAATTTCCGGCTAATAAACTTCATATCGAAATTACTTAATTGATGCATGCAGTTGTTACGCTGTCTTAAAATCGAAATTTAATAATTGAACTTCTCATTTAATTGATGCTTTTCGACATCCAGTAATTGTAGTAAAAATTAATGTTCTAAATTCTGATTAATGAGTAAATATTAAGTATTATTATATGTTTCTTGCGTGAGCTTATAAAAACAAAGGACATGTTGATCAATTGCTATATATATATATATATATAGAGGAGAGATCCAATTACACCTTTTTTTGTGACACACTTTGACACCTACCATTTTTAAAGTTCAAATAGTCAATTTAAACATTTCAACATGATGGATATATTAAAATGTGCTTGGAGACAAATTTTACATTTTTTTGAATTTTTTTGCTATTTATTAAGATGGTTACAAAAATCGTTGTTTTCAGACCATTGAAAAACAACGATTTTGTAACAATCTTAATAAATAGTAAAAAAATTCAAAAAAAATGTAAAATTTGATCTCCAAGCACATTTTAATATGGTGATCATGTTGAACGGTTCGGATCGGCTGTTTGGATTTTGAAATCGCAAAATTGACCTATATAAAAAACGGTGTCATGATTTGTCACAAAAAAAGATGTAATTGGATCCCTCCTCATATATATATTACGTCTACAACTTTTTGCCAAAAACTGGTCATCAGCAGGTCAAGGTGTCTAATTGTATGATTGTGGATCAAGACAGGAATAATAATTTTAATCCTTTATAAAAGTGTCATTTCTATATATTTTCGTGATTTTTTGAATATTTGTGCTTAATTACTCCGATATGAAAATTAATGTGCTGCATATATCTCTTTGCTGGCCATTTCCTCAGAAATGACGTTGTCCATGAAAATAACACATGCTTTTGCTTGTTTCAATATATCGTGATTCCGCAACTCTCTCCAACATTACAATTATATATTCATCATGCCCACATACCTCTAACTAATTGATTTGGAAGTGACGCATATATAGCTTGGATATATACAGGGTCGGAACCAGAATTTGAATATAAGGAGGGCTAAATATTATTTTTTATTAAGAATACCTAGAGGTGCTATCGGGTCGGGTCGGGTCCGGATACTATTATATTTGGACCCGTATCCTAAAAGTGTTCGGGTCCAAATTTCGATCCATATACTTATTTGTTTCAAATCGGGTCGGGTCCGGATCCGGATACCTTTCTACCCGTAGATATTTCGGATCCAGTCTTTCGGTTCCGGGTAGATAGATACCCATAACTTGTTTGTGGATTATCGGGTCCGGTTCGGATATGGGGCGGTTCCGGATCCGGAGCGGGTATATGTCACAACTCCCATACTACATATGTTTTTCTTTTTTTCTCATTAGAGCCTTCAATAATATTTTGTGGAACTTGGGTAGTATTTTCAGGATTTGATTGTTGATTGTTTGGAGTACTCATGGTGTAACAAAAAGTATTCGAAAGTTTTTTGTTTTTTGTTAATAGCTTTTGAATTCAGGAGGCTAGAGATAAATAACTTTTGAAAATCAAAATATTGAAGAATAGATATAATTTTTAGAAAGTAAAATATTGGAGATGGTGATTTCCTTTCCTACGATTCAAAAAATCCATGAATGAAATATTAATACTAATTTGTTTGATAGAGAATTAAATTTATGGCAAATATTTGATTTCTATGAGATTTATTGCGAATGACATATCAATGAGAGCAATAAATTTTCATGATTATGAGGAGGATATATAAGGTAGATATTGAAGGATATATTCAAAGCAATAAATTGTATTCAAAAAATTAATATGCAAAATGTGATTACTAGTGTGACATTTGTTGATTTGATTATATGTAAAATTGTATTTTCATAGTTATTCATATATGTTTTATCGGGTATTTATATGGGTATCGGGTCGGGTTCGGTTATGGGTCGGATAACTAAATCAAACCCATATCCTATCCATTACAATATCGGTTCCGGTTCGGATCCGGATCAGATATTAAATTATTAATTTTGTAACCGTACCCATAATTTAACCGGTTATATTTTTTAAACTATACCCTACCCAAATTAACCGGATCCAGGTCGGTTTCGGGTCGGATCCGGTTCGGTTCCGGATCGGATCCAGATAATCGGATAAAAGTAGCACCTCTAAGAATACCGTGAATTGTGCAATTTTTCTTTGGACTTTTATTTCTTGTTTTCTGCTTGCTCTGTTAAAGATTTTTTTTCTAGACACTTTCCTTGTTTAATGTTTTCTTCTATTTTTTTTTGTCAAAATATGACTGTAGGTTTTCGTATATAAAACAGTGATTACAAAGTTTAGGGTTACATATTCCTGAATAAAGGAAAGGTACAGCTTTCATATTCAAAATCCTCTCTCCTGCCGAAGTTTGTCAATTAATTGGCTACAATATTTTCTTCCATTTTGACCTTTCGAAGAGTAATAACTTTTCCATTTTTCCAATACTGATGATTAGGAAACCGAAGCGAGTATATGGAAATGAAAAGGCTGCCTTCGAGATTTGATTTCTAAATTTTGCATTCAAGCCCTTATAAGTTTATTATATTATATAGGGGGGGCTAATATGTATAAAAAGAAAAATTCAGTGAAGGTTCAATGTACTTGGTAAACAAATTTTAAAATTATAGGGGTGACTTAGCACCCTCCAGCATGTACTAAGATCCGCCCCTGGATATATATATATGAGTAGAACTAGGGTGTTACTAAGCTCACCAAGCCTCTCGTGAACTCGACTCTAAAACCTATCGAATTGACTTCACAACGACATTTTCAAACCGTTAGATGTTCAATCTATATTAAAATGTGCTTGGAGACCAAATTTTACATTTTTTGGAATTTTTTTACTATTTATTAAGCCGGTTTGAAAACCACTGTTTTCCAATGGTGCAGAATTTTAATAAAAACAGCGATTTTCAAACCGGCTTAATAAATAGTAAAAAAATTCCAAAAAATGAAAAATTTGATCTCCAAGCACATTTTAATATAGATTGAACATCTAATGGTTTGAAAATGTCGTTTGAAGTCAATCCGATAGGTTTTTGAGTTAAGCTCACAGAGGGCTTGGTGAGCTTAAGAGCACCTTAGTTCTACTCTATATATATATATCCTTATTATGCATGCAGGTAAAAGCACCAAAGACTCAGAAATTTTTATTAATATCCAAATTTTTTTTCCAAATTTCCAAATCTACACCCTATTTGCAAAAAATTCAGAATCTGCTCAAACCGCAAAATTATTTTCCGGATCCAGACCCTGAATTTGCAGAATAATTTTTCAGATCCAGGCTTGACTTTCGGGGAGATTATTTACCAGATCCAACATGTCCGGTAAATAATTTTACAGAAACACCAGATCCGATAAATAATTTTGAGGAAACAGGGGAGATTTTTTATAAATAGGTGTTGTTTCTCTCTCTTCTCTCTCATAACTTGTATATGTATATGTTGTTGATGCCTATATTAATTGTTGGTTAAAATATGGGTATATAATGCATGCATGTTTATTGTTGCTTTGCTAGGTTTTAAAAATGACTAGTAAATATATGATGGAAGCTAGCCCCTAATTAATACAAGAATTAATAATAAAATATAATAATTATATATACATCACAATTGGCTCAAAAATTAATGACCGATGGCAAACTAGGACCTGCTAACGCCAACTGAAACAAAACAGATGGTGTGTAAGACACTTTTGCAATCGGCTATTAAAATCCAACAGACAACATTAATTACATTTGTCGTCGGTTGCAAAAAGAAACAGATGGCGTTGGGTACTGACACCGTCTGTTTGATCATGCGGTGCCGATGGCATATGTGTATACCTTTTTTATTGGAGCGATAGCCATCGGTGCGGAATCCGATTGCGATTTCGCCCGACGGCGAAGTGTTTTTTTTTGTAGTAGTGTATGCATTGGTAATTTCTACTCGACTCCAACCTTGCAACCCAAAAAATTATTTATAACTTATTTCTAAATTTTATTTTATAAAGGTTGGCTGCGATGTGATCTATATATAACATATATATTTTTTGAATTTTGGTATAAAAATTATTATGCGGGGCAGATGCAATATTTGCTGAAGAGATGCATCATTTCATTGAAGATGTGTCATTTTGTTGAAGAGATCAAGTTGTTTCCCGCTGCGGTAATTTTGATATTGAATTTCTTTACGATCATTATTTCTAACACATATGTTTGTTGTTTGTTTTATATATATATTAAGTACTGTGTCCAAAATTGAACATTATATATGAAGTGTACTTCTCTTACTTCCCACGTGGCTCATACATGAATGACTGTTTGAATTGAGAAAGGTTCAAAATATGGAATCTCTGCAACGTGCTTTTGTTATAAGTTTGCTTAGAAATGTTGAGACCCTGTGCGGGGCCAACTGTACGTAAATTTCTGAATGGCTTTTATCTTAATGAAATAGGTCCTTGTCATGGAAACTTGGTACATGCACCTTGGTGTAGTACAACAGTGTACGTGCCACCTATAATGCTAGCTAGCTAGCCCCAGATACAAGCTCAGATATATTTGAAAGGGAAGTATTAGATGTTCTCTCTCTTACAATCATGGTCAAAATTAGGAAAATAAGAGTGCAATGCTTTATTTGCTATATGATGAAATGTAGTTAACACAGGAGATGGAGAAGGTCCCATGAGCACAGTTGACTGCCTGACTGGATGATCAGAAGGAGATTAACAACAGGTTTTTCAATCAAAGGAAGAGATAGTATTGGAAGCCGTCAAATGAATGCAACTTACCATGATGAACATCAACCAATAAAAAGGTGCGCCAGATCTTTGTACAGGTGGTTGTTTTATCGAGTCCGAATCTGCTGCGATCCTGGGTGGGATCGCAGGATCCTAAAATTCCGAATCAACGGTTCAAATTTTTCTGTGCGCGGATCTCGAAAACACTTTGGAAAAGTAAATTTTCATGCACGCATCACGAAAAAAACCAACAACTGAGATTCGGGATCGCAGGGTCTTGCGATTCCCGAGAATCACAGCAGATTTATTTTCTGTTTTATCAGTGATGGCCACTGTACTGCCTCTGCCCATGATGCCCTGGTTAAATACTCACTACAAGAATGGAATAATATCCACGAGGGTATATACTAACAGGAAGGTGTTTTTTCTTTAGCAACGGGAACATTCGCGAGGGTATATAGACAGTACAGTTTTCAGTACTGAAGATGTAATGTAGTATATATATACTGATATGTGATTAATTAATCACTTTTTGAGTCTTGACAATGAGGAAAATTAGTTGCTATAATACGTTGACTGTAGGGTTTTTAAGCAAAGATGGTCATAGAATAATTGCCTTAAATTAAATCATGGAGAGTTACAAAATGAAACATACTCTATATACTCTTAATTATAATGTGATGATGAATATCCTTTTCTCCCTCCTTGCAGGGTAAAACATGATGGGTTCCACATTAAATTCCAATTTGCTGCCATTAGGTTACTCGCATGTGAGTTCAGTGATGTGGCGTTTTAATTAGAGGGGCTTTAAGGTCATCTGGCAAATTAAGACTCAAGGACCCATGCTGTACTATGTGATATAGAATCTGGAATCCAAATTCAGATAAAGGATACGAGAACATTTTATATTGCAACAAGGTACCGTCAGATTTCATATCCATTATGGTCCGTGTTGTAAGTGCATGGCAAGCTCATCTTAGCCCCCAAATATTCGTTGAAAAGAGGAAAAAAGAATTAAAATTAGTTGTAAAATTAAGTGGCGTTTTAAGGCAGGTTGAGGACCATGACAATATATTGATAATATGATAACCATCGGTAATTAATATCATTTAGTCCAATTTTGAAATGAAATTCGACACTTTTATATGTGACATTTTTTACA
This sequence comes from Carex kokanica, assembly GCA_025461125.1. Lineage (NCBI taxonomy): Eukaryota > Viridiplantae > Streptophyta > Magnoliopsida > Poales > Cyperaceae > Carex > Carex kokanica. The sequence goes on along the minus strand of JAJGRX010000829.1, from coordinate 1,856,812 downwards.
AATAGTTTGTGGATTTCTATTGCACCTTTGTGATCATTAATTTGATATTAAAACTATGGCACGCAATTTGAATTGTTTAATTCGCATTGCATAAATTAATCCCAAATTAACACACCCAACGCGATTTTTTTTACTTTTGACGTTGAGTTTGAGTATAGCACTACAAGAGGAGCCATCGAGAATCAACAAGTAGAATTCATCAAGTATCATAACAATTAGCTACATATATATATACTATATACTATATAGGCGTAATATATAGAATCAACGCGACCAAGATCTGTAGAGTGGTCACGTGATAGTCAATAGACAATCGAGTCGACGTACTGCATGTCTGATGATAATATAGAGCGGTTTGTATTTCAGAGACTGGTTCCGGTAGCTCAAGTTAGATGAGATGGATTATATATATATATATAGAATCTGGTTAATATGCTATGCGTAGCATAGAAGGCCTCCGTGCTACAGCTCAATATTTGAGTTTTCAAAATTCTAACGGTCGATCTGAACCATTAATTAATTCAACATGATCTCCATATGAATATGTACTTGCAAACCAAATTTTACATTTTTTAGAATTTTTTTACTATTTTTTTAGATTGGTAGAAAATCACTTGATCTGAAAATTATGTACCATTAAAATTAAGTGATTTTCTACCTATCTAAAAACATAGTAAAAAATTCTAAAAAATGTAAAATTTGGTTTTGCAAGTACATATTCATATGGAGATCATGTTGAACGGTTCGGATCAACCGTTAGAATTTTGAAAACTCAAATATTGAACTGTAGTACGGAGCCTCTCTATGCTACGCGTAGTACCGTAGCCAACTATATATATTACGAGAGGTGTGACAAAAAGTGCAGCACAACACACATTTGGCAATTGGTCGTGGCTTAAAGTGAGGAATAAGGAATTTATTCTTTATTTAAGAAGTTACAAATGAAATAACTTGGAGTAAGGTACTACTCAAAGATGAGTAAGTTTAACTTATTCCACGTTATTGTGATTGTTTGCATCATTATCAAGTGCAGAGTTAAGATTTCAAACTATGAGGGTCAAATACATAGAGATCAATCATATAAAAAATTTCTACGGAAAATGGAGGTCTTTTTTTTACAATATTGAGACATTTTACTTAAAATAGTTTAAGCAATATTTCAACTTTAAGCCACACAACTAAACAAAAATAGTTTCATCCAAAACTTCAGTACGTAACAAGCTCTAACCAAACAAAAATAGTTTAAGCTATAACTTAACTTTTAGCCACAACTAAACGATAATAACTTTATCTATCTTAACTTGGAGTAAACAGCTTAATCTGCTTTAACTTTAACCCACAACCAAACAAGATCTTTAGTTAATAAATTCAAATGGATGCCTCCATTATCATTCACTACAAAAATATACCACATCCGCGAGAATAAAAAGTGACTATATATTGCCGAGGGTATACCGACATAAATTGCTATTTCCGAGCGTGTTGGTATTACCGACAAAAATATCTGCAAAGATACCATCAGTAAAAGCACTTTTATCCTCGCGGATAGTAACAGATTATTGTAGTGATTTCTTAGAAAAAGAAATAAAGAAAGAATAAGCAATTAATCTTATTTTAAAAAGAAGGTAAAGTAAGAAAAAATAATTAGTTAATTAATTTAATATTTAAGTAAAAAGAGCCTTTTAGTTTTACAAGTTGTTCTACTGTTTAATATTTTGAATTTCTCTCATCGTGGACGATCTTTTATTAGGGTATATCATGGACGAATTAATGACATATATTAATAGTTTTAAAATCTGGAGATCGTGAACAAAGTACAATATATATAGTCTATTTTAAGTGCTTTAATTCCCGTTGTCTTTTAATTTCGAGAGAGATACATACTAACTATACACGATATATCATATACGGATGCGATAAACATCCAAATTAACAATGTGTAAAGGAAGAAGACGTTTGTGCGTGGTTCATGCAATGGTTGCGATGCAACGTAATTCGCTCCAGATTCATGATGTGTGTCATCACTGATAGGGGGAAAGGGTATCAAGAAGGTGTTCAAAAAAGATGATCTGGGGTGGAACGATGAGGATAAGGATCAATGTGTTCACCGTTTTTGTGCTACTCACATAGCGAAGAACATGAAGAAGAACGGTTGCAGTGAGGCGGCAATCAAGTTTTTTAGGATATGTGTGGTTAAGAGAGATGAGGAGATACGAGCAAGGAATGCAAGCAATAGGGGATGTATGTGACCGTGCTCTCAAATGGCTGGACGGTGTGGGTAAGTATTTGGATCAAGATGAGAACGAGTGTCCAAAACCATGGAAGATATTCCAAGCGCTGGATGGTGGTTACCGTTGGGGAATTATGACTACAAACGGTTCCTATATCAATGTTTTAATTGTATTCGTAAGAACATTTTTTATTTTAGATGTATTAAACGTATTTTTATTGTACTCGTGAGAACATTAGCATTATATTGTTCTATTATTGGCTTCTTTATATTTATTTTTAGATTATTATGGCTCCTTTATATTTATTTTTATGGCTTCTTTATATTTGATCCGACAAACGAAAATATTTTTTATATTAAACGACATTTAAAATAAAAACCAAAACAAATAAAACAATTTTAAAAACAAAACCCTAACCAAATAAAAAACCTTTCTAATAAAAAAAGGGAGCCGCAAATCACCGGTGCGGCCTGGGTAGATTTGGAAAAACCCGGATTTCGGGGGGTTTTGGTTTTTTTTTTTTGAAGAAATGGTATAAATAAAAATTTCGGTCTTTTCATACACGATGCGCACAAATACGATCGAGAAACTGTGTATCATTAGCTATTCGGACCGTGTATAGTCGCGTTTTCTGTAGTAGTGACAGTATTGATGAAAGAATACGAGATGTACTCTTAAACCTTTAAGGCTTAATATGAAGATAACTTTAGAAATTAATTATGCAAAACACAAAACATTAAAAAAAAAAAGTAAAAAGGAGTTAAGTGGGGCTGCTAAATTAAGCTTTCTATGCGTTTCTTCATCTCACTCCAAAAGATAGGCACATGCATGCATGGTACCTTCTGTTTTCTTTATTAATGAATGGATGGGAAAGCAAAAGAAAAAAAAAATTTCTTTTAAACATGAATATCGAGGGTAAATCCACCAGCCTCAGTTTATCAGAGCTGAATTGATTGGACAGTTCATTGAATCACAAGTTTAATATTCAAAAAATATATTTTTTTAATATAATGCAGGGAAGTTGCGTCGATCTTCTTTTAAATATTCTGTCTTTTTTTTTTTTAACAGTGAACTCCGCTTGAAGGAGAAATCCGAATTTCATTTTAACAATAACTCAAAGAAATGAGAATCACGTCATTCAGGAGCGGATTCAGGATTTTCGTCAAAGAGGACAAAAAGATATCGAATTGGATTTAAATATCTAATCGGATTTAAATCATTAACCAATTGGATACTCGATAAAAATAATGTTTTAACTTGTACTTTTCAATGCTTTGACTTGTAATTTCTGATGCTCTAACTTATAATTCTAATTACCAATCAAAATTCAACAAATTTATTTCAATTTTAACTTTAAATTTAACCCGAATTACAAATCAAACGTCCAGAGGGGGGCAAAAAAAATTTCATAGGGGAACAAATTCGATCGAGACCGATAAATCTCCAATAAAACTCAAAATCCAGGGGAGACAGCTACCCTGGAACACTCTGGGTCCGCCCCTGACGTCTCTTATATTTTTCAAGGTATTTTGCAAGAATGCACTATTAGTTTTTGTTTCTTCTGTTGATTCATTGTCTCAACTTGATATAACACACAATCAATATAAAATTTGGTTTCGGCATTCTCTTGATTCATTGTCTCACATTTTGAATAAAACTCATTATAAAATTGATTTTCTTCTATATATTTTGGTTTCGGCAGCCAAAGCTAGAAAATTGATTTTCTAAAACTAGAGAATTCTTAAGGTAAAGAGCTCATGGCTTCATTGTTAATCTTACAATAAAATAGCAAGGATTATGATTGGACTGCTCTGATTATATATTACTTAAGACTGCTAAGAATATATAAAAAACAATCCACTTAAGCATTCCTATACTTAGTATTCCATTTAAATCCATACACTTAGTATTCCATTGAAACCCATACACTATCCATCCCATACACTTAGTATACCCACCTACACATTCCTATACCGAGGGCGAGGAGGAATTCGTATCCTCTGCAATAACTCAAATTTTGAATTAAGATATGGACTGTCCGATTGAGATCCGTACTAATATTAAAGGCCCCGTGCGTTATATATATAGGCGTGGATCGGATAAATCCGAATTCTGATTGTATGGTTCAGAAATTAACTCAAACGGTGCGTAAATGCAGAGGATACGGATTCACGGGAGTGTGTGAGGAGAAATTACTTTATAAACAAACAAAAATATTAAAATAGAATATCCACGTCAATTAATGACAATTTTTGTGGTAGCCAATGTCCTCGTGTGCAGGGGCGGATGCAGGATTTTGATCAGGGTAGGACAAAAAATTATTGAATCGGATTTAAATTAATAATCGGGTCTAAACCCATTAGATAATCGGATATTAGATAAAGCATGATAACAAAAACAACAAAAATAGTATTATAACACAATCTACTCCATAAAATTTAGATAATCAACTACAGGGTAGGGCAATATCAATTTCCAGGGTAGGGCAAAGGTCCAAAACCCAGTCTTTGTAAATTAGTTTTGGATTTTCAAGGTAGGGCAACTGCGCTACAGTAGATCCGCCCCTGTTCGTGTGGAAATTTAAATAAAAAAAAATCTAATAAATGGCTAGATTAGTTGTTTTTCAACTCTTACTTAAAAACGAGAGAGAGAGCAACAGTTTTGCTGTTATCTTCCCTCCATTCTCCGGGCAAAAAACCATATTAAGTTATTAACCACTTGAAAAGTGAAGAAAATGAGATGATAGGATGTCTTGCATGTTACGCATAAAGCACAGAGACGTGTGATGTGAATGTGTGATGCATGAAATGAAAATGCCATGTATGTTGGTGGGGCCGTGGGGGCTACAGAGAACTTGAGATGGTGCTAAAAAAAACTTACTGCGTGTAGACAAACGGTCATATCGGAGATTAAAAAAATTTATTTTGATTCTTTATCCTATAGCTTCGTATCATGACCTGTCCTGCGGCCACACCTTTATTCCCTGTCCTCTCAAACTAATTTTTATTTATTTTTTATTCCCCATTTCTTCTTAATAAATTTAATATATGTAGAATTTTTTTTATAAACCATAATTAAAAAAAAAAATTTACGAAACCAACATGATTACTTTTTTCTTTTTACAAAAACTATAAGAACCGAAATGTCATTGCGGTCCGTTATTTTTTTTATTCCGGACCGAAATGACATTTCGGTCCGGTCTCCTTTTTAGATTTTATGTGGCGGCTCATATGAAAACTTATGAAACCAGTACTACAAAAAATCCAAAAAAGGAACCGGACCGAAATGTCATTTCGGTCCGGAATAAAAAAAATAACAGACCGAAATGGCATTTCAGTTCTTATGGTTTTTGTAAAAAAAAAAAAGTAATCATGTTGGTTTTGTAAAAAAAAAAATTAATTATGGTTTATAAAAAAAATTCATATATGTACATACAAGACGGTTTGGTGAGTATAAGTTTCAAAATCTATCAAATTAGTTTCAAATGACGAACTCAAACCGTTGAAACCAATTTACTTCAGGAGTAATGTTTGTACATGTCAAATATTGAATTTTTTTTAATTCATTTACTATAAAGTCAAGCGGTCAAAAATGATGAAAATAAATGCATTAAAATAACTTATAAAACTTCATTTTTCATCATTTTTTTACGGCTTTACTTTGTACTAAATAAGTTTGAAAATTTCAAAATTTTGCATCTACACACATCACTTGTGAAGTATGTCGGTTTCAACGATTTGAATTCGTCATATGAATCCAATCTAATAGATTTTGGAGTTATGCTCGCCATATCTTTTGGGGAGCACAGTACACGCTAGCTTTGCTCTGTATCTACGTACTAAGAGAAGGGCTCAAATGCTCAAATATCTTCCAAATCACGTTCTCCATCTTTATTTCTGTTTTTAAAGTTCAAACGGTCAATTCAAACCGCTCAACATGATCTTCATACTAAAATATGTTTGGAAAAAAATTACAAATTTTTTAAATAGATACAAAAACACTGTTTTTCAGAAAATTATGAACCATAAGAAAACAATAATTTTGTAGTTATCTAAAAATAATAATAAGATATTTTCAAGTATATTTTAATATGGAGATTATATTGAATAATTTATATGTTTTAATTTTAAAAATAAAATAAGAAGGTGAGACATGGATAGGGACACAAAAAATAATGGGGGGCATTTGGGCCGACCAAGGTCGTGTATTACGCGGGATCAATTAGCTCTCTGCGCTGATGCGATAGCACCATATATACACCAAAGAGTTCTGGACCATCCAGTCTGAATTCTAGGATTCGCATCGAATTTTTGTGGATGGAGCCATGGAGGCATGGAGCAACTCAATTAATACCGTCCTCGTCTGAATCTCATTTATCTAATCTATCTATTGAGTTAGACATATCAGATTTGAACAGTAGATTTGATTTTAACTTTTCCATTATACTTCTTTTAATCAGGGGCGGATTCAGGATTTTCGTCGGGAGAACAAAAAAAATACCTAATCGGGTTTAAATCCATTAATCAATTGGATACTCGATAAAAGCCAATGCTTTAACTTATATTTTCCAATGTTTTGACTTGTAATTTATGATGCTTTGACTTATAATTCTAATTACCAATCAAAATTCAACAAATTTATTTCAATTTTAACCCTAAATTTGACCTGAATTACAAATCAAACATCTAGAGGGAGGCAAAAAAAATTCTAGAGCTCAAAATCGGTCGGAACCGATAAATCTCTATTAAAACTCAAAATTCAGGAGGAGAGGAGGGGGGGCTCTCCCCCCGGGTCCGCCCCTGCTTGTAATTGCATAACAATGGTTATTGTTACTTTTTTTTTTTAAGTTTGGCATGGAAAGACTATAAAGTTGTGAGAGAAGTTCGAACTCTTGATTTTTAGGTAATCATAGTTTTTAAAAAAAATCTCCTAATCAATTGTGCTACCGTCTCAATAGTTATTGTTACTAATATTGCGAATAGTGTAAGTAGGACCGGAAATAATTTACTGCAGTTATAGTGTTATACTGTTTTATATATATTCTTAGATAGTATGTCGTCCTATTATTTTAGTGGTTATTATTCACAACTAGGCAGCTAGCTTAAGAAAACACTATTTTTGGCGACCAAGAGCATGTCACGGGAGACGGGATGTAAATATTACGCAAGTTTTATTTTTAATAATAAAAAAAATAAAACTGTGTTCTGACTAGGGCTGTCAACGAGCTGGTTCTGACCGAGCTGGACTCTAACTCAGCTTGTTAATTCTGGAGTGAGCTGGATTTAGGGCATCCGAGCAAAAAACTCAGTTTGAAATCGTGACGAGCCAGTCCGAGCTAGCTCGCTGGGTCTTGTTTTAACCGAACTGAATCGAGCTGGACAGTATAAAATGCACATAAATTCATACAAATTCACAAATTGATGCCTAGCCGAGCTAGCTCGTGAGCTGGCGAGCAAGCTAGGTCCCAGCTTGAACTCGTTAGTTCTGGACCGAGCTAGTGGTAAGTTGGCTCGTTAACAGCTCAGTCCAGTAACGAGCGAACTGTTAGCGAGCGAGTTAGGTACGAGTCACAGTCGAGCCACGAGCTACGAGCTTTTTCTCCCACCCCTACGCATATGGGAAAGAAAGAAGGAATCTTAAGATATGAGACGTACCAACAACATTCTGAAATGAAGATAACATAAGCTAACATATAATATCGGAACCTACCTATATAAGAATATATGCAACGCATGATATATTGTCTCCGTATTGTGTGTGATAGTAAAATTTGAATAAAGAAACATAATATTCTCTCAGTTTTCTCCGAATTAAATTCATCAAATCTGTACCAGGTTCAAAATTTTGTAAAATCCTTCACAATGCACGAGATATATATCCAATAGTAAGTATATAATATTTTTCTAAAATTTTGAGTTTTGTGAGATTATTAGAACAAAAATAATAAACACAAAATTCAATAAAAAAAATATAAGGTAAATATTTCTAAGTAATCACAATAACAATTTCTCATTTTCTTTAAAAATTCTATTCATTATATTGAACTAGTCAATGCACAAGTCATTCTGCACCATGCACAATATAAATAACCAATAATAAGTATATAATATTTTTTTTCTAAAATTTTGATTTTTGTGAATTTGTTAGAACAAAAATAATAAAACCCAAAATTTAATAATAATTATAAGGTAAATATTTCTAGGTAATTACAATAACAATTTCTCATTCAGCTATAAAAAATCTATTCATTATATTGACATAGTCAATGCACAAGTTATTCTTGGACCCAGTCAAATGTACGACTCATTTTAGAGCATCTACATTCCAGCAACTCAAATGAGTTTCTAAATAACTGTTAACTACTTTTTAGAAATTAAGCTCTCTAAAGTTTCTAACTCTCACATTTCTAAAATTAATTTTAGAGTTTCTATTAAGACACATCAGCAATAATTTAAAAAGAAGAAATAATTTGAGTCAATCATTTCGCCAGTGTGGAGTTTATAAACAGTTTCTTAATAAGAAATTTTCCTGCATAGTTTCTAAATAAGAAACTCTCCCACATCCATAAAACTGAATTAGAAACTACCACATCAGATTAGAAACTCTCGGATGTAGATGCTCTTATTTTTTATCAAGTCAGAGCTTAACTTCTCAACAGAATAAATAAAATATTATTCTCATGTCATTTTGGAAATAAAATAAATAGTACCAACATAAATGTAAATATATTCATCTCTCATATTTCCTTAAAAAAAATTAAGTACCATTTCATTATTATGCTGGATATTGAAGGAACTCTTCAACAATCTTTTATGGGCGTGTTCGGTGTTCCTAAAGATATGATTCAAATCTCCCGTTTTTCTTTAGAGAAAAGCAGGATCATGCTTTTAGAGAAAGAAAGTGAAAATAAGAAAATGAGAATTCTACTTATTTCTAAGAAAAAACACCGAATTCTCACCCTGAAGAGAAGCACAACCCGCTGGTATCTTGAAGTTATTCCGCATACTTTGCATGTCTAAAAAAAAATTACTTTATGACAGAGTTCAAGCACTCGAGTAATACATTTTACTATTAATATTTTATTTCTTGAATTTGTTCTAATATTTAATTTACTTTCTCTTATTCTCTGTCACAATTCGATTGGTATTTTTAAACCGTGCTCTAACATCTTTGATGTATTCATTTAATCATTAATTAAGGTCAAAATTAATTAAGGGCCAATGAAAAGAACGAAAACAAAAATAAACCTAGCAAATGAATATATATAAATATATATTTGGTTAAAAAGGCTGAAGCCCAGTTTCATTAAAAACGAAACAGAGTTTAGTAACATAAGATAATAACTTTTGGAGAGCACTGATATACTCTCCCTGCTGCTGATAGCTAACTACCTAACACTGCCAGAATACACATCAAAAGCATCAACTAGGCCTATATCACACATCAAAGGCCAAAAACAAAACATCAATCACATGAATGCAGTTTGTTGCCTGCTAACTACCGAACTCACTCCCAAAACATATCATATAGTCAGAGGCTACTAATAGAACTTCATCACAATCACATTGCAAAATTGAAAGCTTGCCAGTTGTCACTATCCACTCTTCATGCACTCTCATTTAGGGGTGTTCAACCGGTCAGTTCGGGTCAAACCGAACTTTTTTTGCCGAACCGCGGTTTGAACCGAATTTTGAAAACCCAACCGAACCGACCGAATTAAAATTTCAAACCGATCTAAAACCGAACTGATTTAACCGATTTAAACTTCGGTTTGTTCGGTTGAACCGACTACAAACATTTCAAGTTACAAATAAACATTTCAAAACCGGTTGGTTCAGTTCAAACCGATTTGGATAACATTTTTGATAACCACACAAGCCGGTTTGATAAACCGATCCATTTTTTATTAAACCGGTTGGTTCTGTTCAAACCGATTTGAAGATTTCAAAACCGAACCGAAACCATTTAAACCGAACTTCTTCAAAAACTAAACTGAACCGAAACATTTTAAACCGAACAACCGATCCAACTAAATCGAAATTTGCCGGTTCAGTTTAAAACCGAATAAACCGATCCATTTAAACACCCCTACTCTCATTAGAGAATTCATCCACTAGCTGAAAAAAAATGTTTTCTTCTTCTCCTAGCAAAATCACTCTCAAGGGAATGGCATCCTTAATGTCTTCATTGGGTATCCAGTTTTGAGTTTCTTCCTGAACTTTCTTCTTGGTTTTGGTATGGCCTGTCCAATACAAAACTAAGGATATTATTAAATATATTAATGATCTAGCTGATTTGGGCTGCACATTTTGAAAACAAACTTCATTGCAATGCTTCCATAGTATCCAACAAGTAGCACTAAAAACTATAAGAAAAGCAGTTCTTCTAACTTTGACAGAGCTGAAGCAAAGTGAAAGACATTTTTTAAAGACCTCCAATGTTGTTAATGTAAGAATTCAGATCCACGACAATACTCGACAAAATACGATGAGCTCTCAGTCGTCAGATTTAACTTTGCACGAATCTCAAAGCACAAATAATACTGCCCCCTCCAATCTCCCGAATAGGCACCGGCTGAGAGTAAATCCGGACCGTAAAGTAATTTACTGTTCTGTACAATATTACAGAGGATACTGGTCCGTTAATGTAATTGGTTTTTTCTAACCAATACCAAATTTGTTGTATTAATTGACAGTGTAAGAACAAATGGTTGACAGTTTCTTGTTGATCACATAACATACATTGTGTACTGAGTGAGGCTATGGTGCTATGCATAGCACCAATGGCTAGTGTACTACGGCTCAATATGGTACTTTTTAAAATCCTAACGGTCGATCCGACCGTTCAATGTGATATCCATATGAATATGAACTTGCAAACTAAATTTTATATTTTTTCGAATTTTTTTACTATTTTTTTAGATAGGTAGAAAAATCAGTGTTTTTTGAAAATTCTGGACCATCAAAATTCTACCTATCTGAAAAAATAGTAAAAAAATTCGAAAAAATATAAAATTTAGTTTGCAAGTACATATTCATATGGTTATCACATTGAACGGTCGGATCGACCGTTAGGATATTAAAAAATACCATATTGAGCCGTAGTACACTAGCCATCCGTGCTATGCATAGCACCATAGCCTCACTCTTGTGTACTACCTACCCACCTTCTTTTACTGAGATTGACTTTTGTAAGTATTCTATTTCTAAAGAAGGATAAAGAAAAGGTTTTGATGCTACAATCCCTAGCACGAAAAGGAGGCTATTATTAAACAGGGGTTGTTAAATGGATCGGATTCTATTTTAGTATGATTCAAATATTAATTTATTAAAAATTAATGAGATATACATGTAGATTTATATTTATAATAATTTAAGAATTTAAATACGAATTTGTATTTATTATTGTAGCGGATTAATAATTTAGTTAAAATGTCTAAAACAGCAAAATACATGCATTATACAGCAAAACACATTGTTAAACTAATTTATACGACCTGTTATATTTTTTTTAAAACATGCAAATAAATATAATTTTAAAATAATTCAATACATATTAAATTAGAATAACATTACTTATCTAATTCTTAAATGAATTTTGCATTTGAATTATATTGTATAAAATTAAATGGTGAGTCTATTAAATTGGAGTTTTTATTAAAAATAATAATTATATAGTATATACAAACTCAATAAACTATCGAATATATTTATAAAATTGTATATGTAATTCGTGCATATAATTATAAAATTTTGAATACTAGTTGGCAGTAATCATAAATCCCGATCAAAATAATAATGTATATGCATAATCCTCGGGCCATAATTTAGCATACATGTCAAAAACTTATTTGCGCTTTATACTCTCATCTAGGAATAAGCATCGGGGAGCATAGTCACAAGATTCGTGAATAATTCATTTTTTTTTTGTGATGACGAACCAAACACCGAATTATTCGGTTGACCAAACTTTGACCGAATTATTTTCGAATAATTCGCAAATTTTACGAACTTTTCCCAAATTTTACGAATTATTACTGAATTTTTCCTAGGATATTTGTTTTTTGGTTTTTTTTTGTTTTGCTTCCTTGTAGGATTGAGATTTCTGGTCCGGATAATTCCGAATCATTCTCGAATTATACCCGAATTATTTCCGAATCACGAAATTTTAACCTCGCCAAACCGAACCCGAATAATTCATTTGTCACTATGTCGAGAGAGAGTATCTCAACATAAAGATCAAGTCAACAAATGTAGCACATATTTTGCCTTTCAAAATAAAATACAAAAAGTAGCATACATTACAATCTAATTAATTAAGGGCTAGTCTGGATCGAGCTATATATATAGAGCTGAATGAGGTATCTTTAAATCTAAAAGCTAAGATTTAAAACACAACATTTTGTATGGTTGCATCTCGAGACTTCAATTGAATATTTCCATTAAATTTATTAATTATTATAGCTAAAAAAATATTTAGTTTATATTTAGAGGCAGAGTGATAATCATCGCATAAAAAGAGGTAAAAAAGTAGTACAAATATATAAATAAATAATTACCTAGATCTGCTCTTCTCCTTATAAATAGAGGAGCCCCCATTTCAGATTAATCAATCAGCCGCCCGAAACTTCTAAAAAGACAAATTTGCTGTGGTTGAGAGTCTCTATTGTTGAGTGAATTTAAAACTTCAAGATCTATTCAACAATCTCAAATCTACTTCACTAATCTTCACTACTACAGAATTGCAAGTCAGCACCGGTCAAACAACACCGGATTTGATGAAACCGGTGTTGTATGTATTTTAGCACCGGTTAAAAGTACCACCGGTGCTAAATGTTTGACATACAACACCGGTTTATTTGCTAAAACCGGTGCTAAATATTCAGCACCGGTTTATTACTAATAACCGGTGTTGTAGTGTTACACATTTAGCACCGGTTTTTTAAAATAACCGGTGCTGAATGTTTAGCACCGGTTTTAGTAATAAACCGGTGCTAAATGTATGACATACAACACCGGTTATTAGGAATAAACCGGTGCTGAATGTATCTGGTGTAATGTTTTAAACCCTAGACGCCTCTTTCTTTCTCTCTCAACTGATCGGTTCCAGAAAGCAGAGCGAAATTTGAATTTTGGTCTCATTTGCTAAACCCTTGCGACTCCCCCCCACCCCTTCAAATTTTCCCGCTAGAGCCACTGCACCGGCCGTAGAGGGGCCCGATCTGAGCCAGCGACGTGGAGGCCGCACCACCGTCGTGGAGGAGCCGCACAACCGCTGTGGAGGAGTCGCACCCCCCGCCGATTCTTAGCCCTGATTTGGAGGAGCCACCGCACCCGCCGCACCACCGTGAAGGAGCCGCCGCAGAGTAAAGGATATTTGGTGGCTATCGTAAGTTTCAACATTAGCCTTAATTTCTTGGCCTTTATTTTGTTTTATTTGAACCCAATCGGAAGGGAGCTAAGTTTCTTGATTTGGAGGAGCGCAGTTTTTGTATTTTTAAGGCCCAACTTTGAAAATAGCTAGAAAATAGTAGAAAAATCTGAATGATGCAAATTTTGGCTCTAAACCATTTGTTTTTCTGTCCTTTATTTAACTGTGTAACTAAACTTTTGATTTGGGCTTTGGATCAGTCTGCACTGACTGATCTATTACAAAGGGTCATGATTTGTATAAGGATTAAATCTGGACAAAGGTTTTGTATAAGGATTAAATCTAAACAAAGGATTAAATCTGGACAGTTGACTTCTTAAACAACTAGTTAGATCAGATTTAATTAGCCATTTTCCACAAAAAATATTTCGCTTTTTATACATTTCTTGTTAATTGCAGCCAACAACAGACGTGCCAGGCTTGTCAAATACAACCAAGACGGTGAGGAGTGATGCATCATCCCCAAGCCGCCCACCTTTGGTTGACAAAAAGGTGTTAGTAATATTTGCTACTTGCAATTTTCACAATACTAATATTTTTTTTTTTTGAAATGTGCAATACAGTGCCCTTAGCAAAATGACGCTAAGAAATGTGGATTCTATGTGATGAAGTTAATGTTGTCCCTAGTTACTACATTTTTCGATGGTTTTCCAATACAGGTATAAATCTATTTCATGACATAGTTACCACACTTTTAATATCTTTGGTTGTCACTTTTAATATCTGTGCTTGGTTCCAATAGCATTTCTCTAGTAATATGCAAAGCCAGTCAAGCTCTTTCTCAAACTTTCCAAATATGGAGTCGCTGTATTGCTCTATTTCTTGTTTACATTAACAGTTCAACATGATTTCATGCAGTGCTTAAGTTCATCACCGTATTCGATGGAAGATCTTAAACAATTTCAGACAATGTGGCTAAATTCTTTTTGGAAAAATGTTTGGCATATATGAAATTTAAGGCAATGTGAGAGATATTGTAAAGTTAGCTTGTTTTTGTTAGAACTATCAAATTTAGTAAATATGATACTTTTAAATTATGTGTTGCTTCATTTGTATAATGTTTTGTCCATTTTATATTTTGTGCATGTGAATATTTAATTTATGGCTAGCAAATTTGGAGGCTAGCCTAATATAAACTGAATTCCAAACAATAAAAAAAAATCAGCACCGGTTATTTAACCAAACCGGTGCTAAATATAACAAATCAGCACCGTTTGAGTAAAAAAACCGGTGTTGAATGTAACTTTTAGCACTGGTTTTTATGAAACAACCGGTGTTGTATACTACTTTTAGCACCGGTTTTTATGAACAAACCGGTGTTGAATGTAATGTTTAGCACCGGTTTTTATGAAAAAACCGATGTTGTTTATCTACTTTTAGCACCGGTTTTTATGAAAAAACCGGTGTTGTTTATCTACTTTTAGCACCGGTTTAAAACCGGTGCTAATCTAACATAGAATCAGCACCGGCCCGATCAACACCGGTAGGAAAACCGGTTTTGAATGTAAAAAAAAACCGGTGCTGATTTGCAATTCTGTAGTAGTGCTTATTATAGATTATATTAGAGTGATTAAAGTGAGTGTTCTTTGTGAGAGAGCCATTTGAGTGCTCCATTTGTAATAGCCGTGTGACTTTCCCCTCGTTGTAAGGGTTTACCAACTTGAGGTTCTAGGCTCACCATTACACGAGTTGACCGTGTGACTTTCCGATTGTTATAATGGCTCACCGGATTATGAGGTGTAATTTTTCTCATTGGGTATTAAGAAAGGCACACCAACGAGGCTGCATTGCCACCTACAAGAAGAATAAAAACATTACATAAAATTCGGTTTTAAGAAGAAATTTCGACATAACCTTTTGTTACTAACACCTACGAAGAATAAAAGTTAAATTTTCATTATGGGCGTCATTTGAATGTTCAATCTTAAGAAGTATCAAAATCTCAAATATCATCCTAACTTTTTTTTAATATAGAATTAATTAAAAAGGAAGTAATGGACTTCTAAATCACAATCCTTGAAAGAGTAGAACTCCACATCATGGTTAGGGGTGTTTAAATGGTCGGTTCGGTTGAAACCGAAGTAAAATAGTAAAATCAAACTTTTTTCTATTTTTAAAAGTAGAACCGAATCGAACTGAACAAATCGAAGTAAATTTCGGTTTGTTCGGTTCAAACCGAAGTTAGGCTCATGATCATGGAAATCATCTCAAGTTTGGTAAAACACAATAGATAGCACCACTATGGTAGCATTATTAACTAAAAGTATACATTTTCATACACAAAAATTGAAGTTTTATGCAAGAATACACATATCAAAACCGAACAGATCCATTTTCAAAGTCAAACCATTATAAATCGGTTGGTTCAGTTTTGTTGGTTTTGAGAAATCTAAGCCGAATCAATCCATTCAAATCGAAATAATTCAAAAATTAAACAGAATCTTGAATGAATAGAAATCTGCTATGATGCTAGACAGGCTATTCTAGGGAGACCGAGAGAAAATAGAGGAGAGAGAAAGAGAGAGATAGAGAGAAAAATTGCAACAGATTTGAATCCCACTTAGATGGATCAGACTTTCAAATATCCACCCATAATGGTTTATACTTTTTTTCTAGCCGAAAATATTTATGAGCTTGGATTTAAAATTCTAATCTTAATTATCAAATTTTTAACTATTATTTTTGGATAACCTATTAAACGAGAAGTTAAATAGAAGAAGTACGATGGATATAGGTTAGTTAATTCAGAGTAAATTACGCTATATCCAGATAGATAAACTTATTTTGCCTGTAGGGTCTACTGTCATATGCAATGGTTTATTTTTCAATATCTTATTCATTCAGGTCATGTTTGTTTGTAGAGTAAAGTTAATAAGGTTTAAATTGCTTGCTTCATTTTACTCCATATTTTACATTAATCTATCTAGATAAGTAAGATGTTGGGAAATAAATTATTGCCTATGATCAGAGGTGGATTCATTCACATAGTATGGGGGTCAATTGACCCCTATTTTTTTTTGTATTTATATATGGTTTTTAGTATGTTTAGAGTAAAATGTTATGATACTGTAAAATTGACTCTCATCCACTACAGAAAAATTTAATACGATTGATTTTCATAGTTTGAAAGTCTGGCTCCGCCTATGTCTATGACAGTGGACCCTACAGACAAAGTAAGTCTGAAAAATTAGAGTAATTTACTCTGTATTAACTCACATCTTACTCCATCTTACTTATCTTTTACTTCTTATTTGACGACTTAAATATGAAATAAGAGAATTACTCCACCTCTTATTGAACAACCAAACATGGCCCCATAGATTAATTTAAATTATAACTTTAAATATTAAACGAGATATAAAATATGAGAAATCAAATAGAGTGAACAATTTCATTCTCGTTAATTTACTGCACAATTAAATATGATATTAAAGATTTAATTTAGCATTTCATATTTCGTTAAAAAAATATATATATTGGCCTGCGAGGACCCAGAAATATATAGCTCCTAAGAGATACGATCTAGCTGTGGAGATTTTTCAAAAGTGAATCTCACGTGGGACCAAGAGACACATGGAACGGAACGGATGAGCATTGAACAATTAATACAACTGGATCATGAGTCTCCTTTTCCGGTACAAGTGCATAACCCTACTATTTAATCATCTAAATAATGCATCGTTATCTCATGAGTACACTCCAATTTATTTAATAATACATAGGTCAAAAAGATCCATGTCCTGGCTAGCTACTAAGAACTAAGCCTATCTAGTATCTACCGACCTAAATTAATCATATCACCAAAAGATAGCAGCTGCTACCAGTTAATGATGAATTTCCAGAAACAAAATCAAACTATGACGTACGTAGACTAATTACCTAAATAAATATACATAGGGGCACAGTGCCACAGGGGTAGTGTATGTACTGGTACATATTTAAAAGAGAGAAATATTACAATCAGTGATAAGAGATAACATGCATAGACTATAGAGCAGAGCAGTCGACGTCACCTGCGTGTGGGAGTGGAGAGAAAAAATGAAAATGAACATAGTTTGTTGTACTTTGTATAATTAAACATTGCATTTAGTCTTAGTTAAGTCATGTGTTGTACGAAATAATCATTTCTGTTATTCGTCACATGAGTACTGTATCCAGAGATTTGACATTAACTAATCAGGATTTGACTATTGCTGAAAGTCTGAAACCTTATTCCCCTGAATAATTAATTAATTACTTACTGTAAATTGCTTCAATTCTCACTGATTATTACATAGATACGCTAATTATATATGCCTTCAATTAGGAGCTAACTACTCTGGATTTAAAAATATACTAGTTTCTTTATTTATTAGATATTATATTAATTGGCATTTTAAAATGTGCAAAACTTTCAAAAACCCAGTGCATACCATTCAAAAATTGGCCCGTGTATCTAAATGAGAAAATTGTATATACTCAAGTTGTTATCGGACTTCATTCTAGCAAAAAAAATATATATATTACAAGAAAAAATATTTTTTAATAATTTTACAGAGGTATATAATATTAAATAACCCAATTAATCACTCGGTATTCATGTGAGAAAAACACAAAAGAGTTATATTTTCTTTAATAGTTACATTATACCTAGACATGTTAAACACGTTGTAACGAGAAGAAAGAAATAAATTTAAGGATATAGACATGGAGTCTTAACATTTTTATAGAGTATTAATATGGAGAGAGTTTTATGAGATAGAAAAGATGGAAATCTAGTTTATCAATTTTTATTTAGTTTTTATAAAGTATTTTTTATTCGAATTTCAAAACTGCATCCTCTCACACTAAGGGTTTTGAAAATTATAAGTTAGAACATTATTTTTTTTATCTAGTATATATATAATTAGTAATGAGGTTGAATTTGGTTAGCAATTTAAATTTAATATGATAATTTTGTGTGCTCCTTGAAGAAAATTCTGAATCCGCTCCTACTACTAAACCAAATGTTATTTCTTCAATAAAGAGAGAGTTACATGTCTATTCTCTCTTTTTTATCTAAAGAAATTTTAAGAACTTATTTCCACTTTATGATACTGTTTTGAAACTGTATTTATACATTTCTGCTATTGTTAAAAAAAAATATTGTCTTCCACCTTAATTACGTTATATTATAATTAAAAATAATACTACAATAAATTGTAAATATATATGTTTCATCTTCTCAAAACTTCTTTTAAAAAAACATGTTTCATCTTCCCACATTTATCAATAAAATTAATTTATATGACTTGTCATTACCCGTTTAACCTTGTTTGAATCATCTTAAAAAATTAACACAGTTCTTATTTTCCGATTCGAAAATAAAATATTTCTTATATTTATGATGTGTGTGTGTTTGTGGGATCCAAATCTATTGAAATTCCAGATCCATGAACATTACTCTGAAATCTTTGAAATCCTGAATCCAGCCGTCGAACTGTCTCGAGATACGTGCAAAGAAAAATCAGCTATTTCGATATGCGTGCACAGAAAAAGTTGAACAGCTGGATTCGGAATTTTAGAGATTTCAGATATACTGTTCATGAATTTAAAATTTCAGCTGATTTAAATCCGTGTTTGTGTTTGTGATTGTCTATTTCTTTCAAAGTACAAGTTCTTATATAAAGAAATTACTTTTAGCGGATTTTTGTGAATCGTGCAAAAAATAATAATAATAAGGTTCTCATAGACCTTTGTTTGACAATTTGATTTTGATCGTGCAGACATATGTTTTATATTTTTAAGTAAAATAAGTTAATATTTTAGGAAAAAAATTGGAGGCTTTTCAAATTCCAATAGTTTTTATACAAGTTTGAAGCATGTGCTGTCTCACACAGAAGACATTATTTTTTATCACTGATCGAAAATTGATTCTTTATGAAATATAAGTTGTAATTTTTACTCTCTTTTTAACTTGATGATTTAGAAATGAAAAATTTCGGTTGCTTTTTTTTATTGATTGGAAGGTTCACAATAAATAAAATTGGAAATTAATATTTAAGAAGTATGTTGATAAGTAAAATATTGATTCAAAAATTGGCTCAATAAATTTAAGCCAAAACAACAAGAGACTCAAAAGAGCATTCTTATAACTGTGTTTGGCATTTGGCAATGTTATTTACTAATATTTTCTTTAGGAATATCAATCTAAGATAAAAAAAAATATAGAAATAAAATTATTGACATACATACATAAATACATTCATAATGTGTGTGTGTGTGAGTTGAACGTATGCCTGTGCTCGAGAAATAGTTATTCATACACTGATAAAGGGTGTAAGGACTCTCGAGAAGAGATGAGCCATGGCGGCCCCTTCGATTCGAACAGAAAGAGAACAGCATGCTAATGTGCCTCAGATGATCCATATCGCCGAATATAACGCGCACAACACAATGTCACAATGCATGTGTTGTGTTGTGTATGTGCAATCACGATGATATTATTAATGTGGTTTTAATAAAATCAGATCCCCTCAAGGCCACAGTGACAACTTAATTGTCCGGAAAAGATTCGGCGAGATCAAAAATTCGTGATTCGGGAATAATTCGGAATAATTCGGATCAGAGATCTCAGTCCTACAAGGAAGCAAAAAAAAAAAACAAAAAAAAATAATTTCTGAGAAAAATTCGGGAAAAATTCGCGAATAATTCGGTCAAAGTTCGGTCAACTAAATAATTCGGCGTTCGGTTCGGCATCACCAAAAAAATGAATTATTCGGATATAATTCGGATATTATACGTGAATCTTGTCACTATGCTTAGGGCCTCAACTTAATGTTTGAGATTTTGAGTACAGGAAACAAACGATCGGAGTGGAACAGAATAAGGTTCCCTCAATTAATTTTCCGACATGTAGAAACAAACAGGATTGATTTATTTTTCTTATGATGGGGAAAACATTCGGTTGTTTCCAGTTTCCAGGATAATCAAAGCAGCAGCAATAGCTCCAGTCCAGAGACTGGGCCTGGCAAAAGTAAATATTATTAAAAAAAGAGAAAGAATGGAAAGACAGGGAGTCCTTTGTCAGAGAGCGCACATATGTCTCTGCCTTTCCCTCTTAAAACCCGGGATTCGGTTTGATCATTGATGCAGATACAGAGAGAGAGAGAGAGAGAGAGAGATGGAGCATAAAACACAATAAATTGAACAGTGACAGAATAGTTGTGGTGTGCTAAACAAATGCCAAATTACCAATGTAGGACCCAACAACACATACCCACGAGGCAACACCACCCCAGCACACCTTCCTGTGTAACTGTGTTTGGTTCCTCTTCCTCCCTCTTTCTATCCACTATTTGAACCAGCCAACAAAAATGGCAAAATTATTGTTTCTTGTGAAACATATCATATTTTTTCCTTCTGTTATCATGGTATGACTTGTCTTTTCTAAAATAAAGAGTCTGTTAATTTTCAATGTCATTCTCCATGTATGTTACCTAATCTCTTTTTGACACTTGATTTTTTTTCTTTCTTGAGTAAATGTTGAATATCAAATCACTCGGCTATTTAATATTTACAGAAATTTTTTTTTCAAGTTTCAAATTAACATACGACCTTCGACACAAAGAGTTAGCATTGACTTTGCCACACATAAGAGCACATGCTACCTCGCATTTGATCCTTATATTTAGACAATATCATTTAGAGCCTGTTCGGCAGGACAGTGGGCTGGAAAATGGGCACAGGAAATTTTTTTTTTTTAACTGATTTTTACTGTTCACGTGGAAAAAAAAAATTCAGACTGAGTGAATTTTTTTTTTCCCACATGAACAGTAAAAATTGGAGAGCAGCCGAACAGGCCCTTAATCTTCCGTATATCAAATTCTTTCTTTCTATTTCTTGAACTTGATTAAATCCTCAATGTATAGATTCAAAACATTTCTATCCATTAATTAAAGCTTCCTTTTCTCCTTTATTCATGCCACCAAAAAATATTTTCTTAGTAGGGAATAAAATTCAATGTTACGTCCTCCGCAACAGTTCTTAGAATAATACAACATTTCTAGTAGAGTACAGGTACGGTGTTTTTAAGTTTATCAAACTTCTTTGTAAATTTAATTCTAAAATCTATCGGATTAGCTTTAAATGAAGAATTTGAACTGTTAAAACTTATATATCTTACGAGTGATGCGTCTATATGCGAAAATTTTAAACTTTTGAATTAATTGTATAGAGTCAAGTGGTAAAAAATGTTTAAAAAATCAATACATTAAATATAAATTTATAAACATTCTAATTTTAACAGCTTGATTTTATACTTAAATAATTCGAAAGTTTAAAATTTCCGCGTGCAGACGCATCACTTGTGAGGTAGATGGATTTGAACGGTTCGGATTCGTCGTTTGAAACCAATCCGATAGGGTTTTAAGTTGAGTTCACAAAAAAACTTGGTGAACTTAGAGACACCCTAGTTCTACTCACATTACTATATGAAAAAGGGCTAATTTAACTACTTCATTCAGGGGTGTTCATCAGTTCGATTTGGTTAAAATTGAAATAAACTAGGCAAAAAATTATTCGGTTTTCAAAAGTACAACCGAACCGAACAAATTGAATAAATTTCGATTTGTTCAGTTGAACAGAAATAAGAAAATTAATCATAAAAATAAATTTGTTTGTAATTTTTTTTAAGATGGATTTAAAATTTTTGTTTAGTTCGGTCTAACCGGTTTTAAACGATTCAAATAATATACATTATGTTGTAATTTTTAAATTTTTAAAAATATTTGGTTCGGACAAGGGATGGGTTTAAAATTTTTGATCGGCTCAGTCTAATTGGTTTTAAAAGTTTATAAAACAAAACAAACAGAACAATTAAACCGGTTCGAACTCTCGTCTTTTAAAAATTAAAACCGAACCCGATGAACGACCTTATTTATATACACGATGCATCAATGAAAGAGTCGTGTCTGTATTTTTTTCGAGTTTTGTTAATGATACTTCGCCACTACTATAAATAGTTAATTTTTCATAAGACAAATAAATCAACAATAATTAATTTTACATCTCTATTCTTATATTAAGCACATAAATGTATTGATCTGCTAACGACTGTAATTAAAATATAAATTAATTGAATATCAGCCTTCTAATTAAATAATTTGTCTTCTTTTGATTCTATACATTTTTTTGATGTTTCTATGTGTGTGGGAGTCTAAATTTATTTATATACGTATTCGCTACATATACTAGCCGCAATTTATTTAGTCTGCTTTCTTTTAATCCTGATTTATTTCTATTTTTTAAAGAATTTTTTTAATTGATTGATGGTGACTTTATTTCTTTCTATTTTTCATATTATATAAGAAATGTTATTTGTCATTTAGTAATCTTACTTAAGACGAGATTCTATTATCTATCTTAAGTACACAAATATATACTAGTATCGTGCCCGTGCGTTGCAACGGAATATATGATAAGATAACAAAAATAAATTCTCATACAAAATGACAAATTTTCATAAAAAACAAAATTAGAAATATATTCTACATTTATCACAGTAATATGTATAGAAATAAGGAAGTAGATAAATAAGGAAGTGAACAAAAAATTGATTTGCATTGTGATCTGCCGTATAGAAAATTTCAATTGAAGAGGGAGAAATAAGGAAAGAAAAAAAAAGAAAACGGAGAATTATATTGCTAAATTTTAGAGTCTGTTTAATTTTAATTATAACGCATCGTGTGGCGGTATGTGTGGCGAGTATGTTTGTAGCTAAATTTAAACTTCTACACATAAAACAGATGCATTTAATCAAAAGAAGATAGATTATGTGATTTGAGAGCTGAGATTAAATCCAAAAATTAATCTTTCAATCGCAGCCGTTGACGGATCGGACACCCAACGTGCTTAATAATGGAATGGAGATAAATACTAGAGAGAGGAAGATAACAATAAAAAGAGTCATCATATGACAACATAGAGTGTTATAATACAATAAATAATACAATTTTTTTTGAAGATTTTCTCTCTCTTGTTTTTCCGTTAATCAACATAACAAAAAAATATTATATGTATTAGTAAAAAAAACTCATAGGAATGTCATTAAAGAACAAACTTTACATTTGTATTAAAATATATTGATCTATTTTTTATTGTTGAATAATTATTCTCTTTGTTGGTCTATTTTTTTTATGAAAATATGTTATTTTGTATGAAAATTTTATTTTGTTTTCTCATAATTCAAATATTGGATAAAGTTTAGTGACACTTCAGACTAGCAACCAAGCCTGAACTGAAGACACAAAACACATGATATTAATTATCAAATTAAGCTTCTATGCATTATCCTATGTCGAAATGTTGTAATTATATTTATACATGCCAGCAGCTATGATATTGCAAATTTGCAATTCACTTATATTAATTTTTTTTGTCCCAATTTGGATAATTATGATTTATATTTTTTATAAAAAATGTTCAATTTTTTAGATAAAGATAAGAGTCAAGTCCAACTTTACAAACTTACTAAGGATAGGGGTGCTCATCGGTACGGTTTGGTCCAAATCAAATTAAATAGGTAAATTAAAGTTTATTCGGTTTTCAAAATTCAAATTAAACTGAACCAAAATTAAATAAAAATCGAACATATCAAAGTAAATTTTGATTCGTTCGATTGAAGTGAAATATCATATTAATCATAAAAAATAAATATTTTTTGTTACTTTTTTAATTTTTTTAAAAGATGAATTTAAAATTTCTTTTGGTTCAGTTTAAACTGAAACAAACAATAAATATGACATAATTTTTGAAACTTTTAAAATATTTGGTTTGGACGGCGGATAGGTTTAAAAATTTTAGTCGGTTCGGTCTAACCGGTTTTAAATTACTAAAACCGAACCGAACTATTAAATCAGTTTTAAAAATGAACCGAACCGATCCAGTTAACTTGAAAAACCAAACCGATTCAGTTAACCTGAAAAACCGAACCGTTTAAACCGAACTCTCTCGGTTCGGTTTAAAACTGATTAATTCGGACCCGATTAATACTTCTAATTAAGGATCTTCAACTTAATTTCGAACATGTGAATTTTCGTACAAAACATACTATCTTAGTCATGTTTAGTTGTGGAGTAAGATATGGAATTTACTCCCCACTTAAACTGTCAAACGAGAAATAAATCGTGAAAAATAAGATGAATTAAATTAATTTATCTCTCTGGACGAATTGGCTTATTCTACATATCGGACCCACCGTCAGAGACAGAATTAATTCATTATAATTTTCCTCTCCTCATTTATGCTAAATATTTAAGTAACAGCTATACAATAATAACTTAATTAAGCCACTTAATTTGAATTTGAATTAAGAAATTTAATACTCCCAAGATAACAATCAAAGAGGACCATTTTTACGCACTAAATTAAGTCATTCAGTTTTCGGAACTATTACAATTAATTAGGGTTGCACTTGCAGTTCAGTAAAGCCATTTCTCACGGTGTTTTATTTACAAAGTTGGTTTAGCATGTGTTACAGTGTTAGTCGATGACAAGGTGCTTTAATAAAGAATATGATTGCATGTCATTGTCACTCATTAATTACTTAAAAGTATTGTCAAGTAGGATCAGGAGTTTAAGGTTGACTCAATTAGAAGAAAAAAAAAACAGATTTTAATTAGTGCTGGGCTTAGCTAAGCCATGGTGTAAAACGACTTGGTGCTCCACGCCTCATTATTTTTATTTTGAAAATCCAAACTACCGATCCGAACCGCTCAAGTTGTTCTCCATATTGAAATGTGCTTGGAGACCAAATTTTACATTTTGTGGAATTTTTACTATTTATTAAGCCACTTTGAAAATCGCTGATCAAGAATTTTTTACTGTTTTGCTACTGTTCATCCGGATCAGCGATTTTCAAAGTGGCTTAATAATAGTAAAAAATTTCAAAAAATGTAAAATTTGGTCTCCAAGCACATTTTAATATGAAGAACATGTTGGAAGGTTCGAATCGACTATTTGAACTTTGAAAATGAAGATATGATGTGGAGTACCAAGTCATTTTACACCATGGCTTAGCTAAGTCCATCTCTTTTAATTAATTAATTATATCAAACAAAACAGTTTCGCCAAAATCTAAGTCGTTTATTAATTGAGTAGGTTAAAATGCATTATTGGTTTTGTGCTCCAATCATGCTCCATGTTTTTTTATCCGTTTCCAAAATTCAAACAATCGATCCGAACCGCTTAATATGATCTTCATATTAAAACATGCTTGGAGGCAAAATTTTATATTTTTTGAATTTTGTTTACAATATTTTTAGATAGGTACAAAATCACTGTTTTGGATGGTTCAGAATATTCTGAAAACAGTGATTTTGTACCTATCTAAAAAATTAGTAAAAAAATTCTAAAAAATATAAAATTTGGTCTCTAAGCAAATTTTAATATGAAGATCAATAGAGCATGATTGGAGCACAAAACCAATGGTGCATTTTAACCCTATTCTTATTAATTTCAGTTTTGTTTTTGCCTTTTAGCCGTTGCATTTTGGATTAAGATAATTAATGACATGGCAATACTAAATATTATTAAGTGGCAGACCGCTCGTGCAAGGGCACTATGAGAGAAGCACTGTTTATCTTCTTCACATGTCAAACGCCCCCTCAGCTGCCTTTTTCTCATTGCCTTGTATTCTGTCCCCCTTAATATTCTCTTTGGTTTCTGTCTAGCAAATGCATGTCTAGATCTATCTTTAATAGAAAAGGAGGAAAGAAAAAGGATTATTAGTGGTTGTTGACGGGAGAGTTACTAATTTACTATCTATCTATAAATAAATAAATATATGTTAATAGAACTTGACGACTTGGGTAACAGCACCTTTGTATTAAGGGTCGAAAATAGAACTCCGGAAGCAAGTTCGTGTGGAAGGAAAACACATTGAACACGAAAGTAGTTCATGATAAAAAGAAAAGTGTGCTTGAAAGTCTAGTTTGTCATCTGTTAAATGAAGGTGTCTATATCATAGAAGGCAAAATCAGCCGTTTTGGAGCGGGATCGGACGGTGCCGATCCGATTTCAGGCCGATTTACGCGGATAGTGTAGATTTCGGTCAATTTTGACCATTTCGGCCAGATTTCGGACCCGTTCCAGTCAAATTTCGGTCCGTTCCGGCCTGTTTCAGTTAAATTTCGGCCAAAACGCGAATTAATAAAGAAGCAAAAACTTTTTTGGAGCCAACGGGAATCGATCTCTTGCCCTTTAACTGAGGGTCTATGCTAGTTACCACCACAACATTCAAACTTTGTTGTTATATATCACAACTCATTTATATATAGTAGAACTAAGGTGCTCTTAAGCTCACCAAGGCCTTTGTGAGCTTAACTCATAAACCTATCGAATTGACTTCAAACGACATTTTCAAACTGTTAAATGTTCAATCTATATTAAAATGTGCTTGGAGACCAAATTTTTCATTTTTTGGAATTTTTTTACTATTTATTAAGCTGGTTTGAAAACCGCTGTTTTTATTAAATTTCTGGAGCATTGAAAAACAACTTAGTTCTACTCTTTATATATATATATCAATTATAATTCACTAATTTGTAGCAAAGTATTCACTCACGGATTGATATAATACAAATAAAAAAAGTCACAAATTGTAATAATTTTTCTAAATTTTTTTATCAATTTTTTTCTATTTTTTTAGTATAAAACAAGTTTCTGACAAAAAAATCTGATTTTCCGATCCGATTCGGCCAATCCCAACTGATTTTTCTGATTCGGATCAAGATCAGACGGGGCCAATTCCGATTCCGATTTTTCCTTCTATGGTCTATATGTATACTAAATTGGACATAGGAACAATATAATAGAATAGAAATAATTAAGCATCTACATTAGATTTTAAGTCAATTAATTGAGAGGAACTTCTGGATCATTTGAGCATTCCAAAATGACTGAATTGAAAGTCATCCATACTACCATGCTCCTATATCTAAAAGTTTCAATTTGCTTCGTAAATATGAGAGAAATGATTCCAATAAACTATTGTCATATGAGAGGCAGAGGGGAGTAGGATAGCGCCAGTAAGAGGCTGCGGTTGTGTTTTGTGTTTTAGTAACAAAGGTGCCACTAGCAAACTTCCAACCCTCTTAATCAGCCTTAATCAATAAATAAACCCTAAACCCTCATTTGTTACGACGTATAAAGGAAATTGAAACCCAGACATGCAAGTTTCAATCACGGAACTTCAACAATTAACTAATTAACTACAAAATGACTTGTGAACAAATTACAATCAATTGATCAGATTAATCCAAGGTTCTAAATAGCGTTTATAGCGTCGTAGCGGGAAGGCAAAAAAAAAAAGCTATAGCGAATAGCGTCGCTATAGCGGAAGCTATTCCAAATAGCTTTTTTTTTTACATTTCGTATATTCAATATTTGTACTAAATATTAACATTATCTAAAGTCTCATAGAACAATAAATAACACCAAAGTAATTAAGAAATTATAATATTCATATTAAACCCGTACAAAGTCCAAATTGCGGTTCAAAATATCCATAGTAATATCATAAACTATCGATTTTTCCTGTTAAAAATATATTATGCATCATGATTCATGACATAATCTATTTTTTTTTTCTATTCAAATTTCAATTTATATTTCCAATTTCAAATTGATTTTTCTGTAGCAAGTAGCAACAAATTCAATTTCGGTTTGAGATTTTTTTTTTATCTTTATTTAAAACCCATATAAATTTCTTAAAAAAAAAAAAACCCATATTGTATAACGCAAATAGCGGACCGCTATAGCGGCCCTAGCGCAAATAGCGCATTTTGATATCATAGCGTAGTGTTTGGAGTCCAAAAACGCTATAGCGCCACTATAGCGCGCTATTTAGAACACTGGATTAATCTGATCCGGTTCTAGTCGAGCTGTACCCCAAACTCATTCGTGGAGAATCAATTTTGTGAGTTCTGAATCTGTGAGAAGTCAAAGTTAGAAAATATGAAGGTACTTCATATGTTAAAAAAACACCTTATCAACCAAATTTATTGTTCTTATATATGACAAATTTCAATTATAAATTGGCAAAAATAGAATTAGAACTTTAAAATAAATAACTCACACCTTCTCCGATTCCGAAGAGATCCAGCGCCTACTACTCCCAAAATTGTGTTGTTGGAGCCAATCCATTAGCAAAAACAGTGAAAGGCAGCGAAAACAACGAATGGAGAGAAGAAATCGGCAGAGCAGAGAGGCGACGGAGAGGTTCACAGTATCGCTATATGAAAGAAGATCAGAGAAACAAAGCGATAAGGGTTCCGTATCGGACGGAGATAGGAGAGAGACAGAGAGAGAAATTTAGATAGGTTGTCTTTTGGATTTTTTTTCACTTGTGGACGAAGAAGAAAGGCGGCATAATTTTTTAGATCGGGGAACTTTTTTTTTTTTTTTTTAACAAGAAAATGGAGAGAAGAGAAACGGAGAAAAATAGAGAGATGAAAATGGATATTCACTGTTGGAGTACTGTAGCTCTACGACGCGCGCATACCGTTATTTACAACACTATCTACTAAAATAACGCATCAAAATCAAAGATTAAGATCACCAATGAATAGATAATGTTATAAGGTTAGACGATTGCTGAGATATGATAGCTATAAAAGTTTCACTATTGTGGGCCTCGTCGCTTATTGGCTATATATGATTGTCAAAATAATTCATCAACCGAGCAACTTTTTGAACTACCAATTACTGTGCGCATGAAGCAGAAAATACAACCTCAGACTGAATTTTTTTTCCCACGCGCATAATAACTGCGCCGAACAGGCCCTTCTAGAATGAAGAATATGAACAATTAGCACTTTTGAAATTGATAAATTATATAATAACCCTCTCTTAAAGTTTTCCTACTTCATAGACCGTATCATGCATGGTTCTTTACTTCTTTTGGTCCTTTTAGCTTTAAACCCTGTCATGATTTCTTTTTTTAAACACCACCCACTTCAACTCCCATCGAAAATTAATTACTCTTTTTATCCGGTAGTTTTATTGCATCTAATCCAATGACTTTATTATCATTATTATCAATTTTCAAGTAAAAATATATACGATGAATAAATTATAAATACAGAGATGCACTAGTGACCCCATTATCTTTTATAGTCAGGCAACTTTTTAACGAAAGGTTAATTAATTATTACTAATGCAAATATTTCATTCAATAAATATAAACAAGAGTTAAAGCACTGAACGTGCTTAGATAGTAAATGCATATTTTGTAAAGCAAATCATTTATTGAAGTGTTTGATTTTAAAGAAGGATTTCAAATAACTATTTTTAATACTTTCAAATAACAAAATTAATTAATTAGATAAATTTTATATATTATGCAATGTGCATACATAAAAAACTGTATATTTTAATTTATTTTGGAATGCTTTATTTTGAAATGCATTAAGAGCTTATACAATCAAGTAATCAACGGATCAAATTTTGATGATTTTATTAAATTACCTTCCTTGATGGATATTAAAATAAAGCCAGCATTTCATAATTTTTTATATACACATAATTAAAGTAATTTAAAATACATCTAACATTCTATATTGGCAAATTCTTCTATGGACATAAGGACCTATTTGTAAAATAAATATATTTTCATTTTCAAATTTCAAACAGTCGATCCGACCGTTCAACATTATCTCCATATTAAAATGTACTTGGAGGTCAAATTTTACATTTTTTTTGAATTTTTTTACTATTTATTAAGTATTTTACAAAATTCAATGGTCTGAATTTGACTAGTTTTTGTAAAATACTTAATAAATAGTAAAAAAAATTCAAAAAAAATGTAAAATTTGACCTCCAAGTACATTTTAATATGGAGATAATGTTGAACAGTCGGATCGACTGTTTGAACTTTGAAAATGAAAATATATTTATTTTACAAATAGGTCCTTATGTCCATAGAAGACACACTCAAAACTCGCTTGTTTTAGCACGCATCCACATGCAAAACTATATGTTTCTTATGTAAATGAAAATAAGTTCTGCCAAAGAAATTAAAAGTTAACGTCAAAATATAATTCAAACGTGCATTAACTAACATCCTCTGCAGCATAAAAATAGACTACGAGTAAAACAATTTAAATGCCGATTAAAATGACAGTAACGTGTTACTGTTATCTTTTCTTTATTCGTATGTTGCTAATATGTATTTTTATCTTTTATCAGTTCGACTCTACGGATAATTTTGCAAAAAAGAAAATTCTAATTGAATATCATAAATATACTCCATATAGAAAATTTAATATTTCAAGCGCGTGCTGTGGTATTTTTCTGTCTCGTCAATGTTTCAGGGCACTATAAGAGGTAATTAAATTTCCATGCAGGGACTCGTTTGTAATTGTGTTGTTTTTTATAGTATTAGTTTTGTTTAATATCTGAGCAGCACCGCCACTTCAAGCCACTCCTCTTTTGATTTGACCTGAAAAAGAAAGCCACCACCACACACACACACACTCACTCTCCCTCTCTCAATTTCTCTTTCTGTCTCTCAAGGTTTCTTTGGGTTGCAGCCCCTTGCCTTTTCCCCATGTCCCCATCTCTCCCTCCTCGCCTTCCATTGATAACTTAAAACCCTTTCTCCTTTAGGCAGAGCAAGATACCTCAACTCCAACCTTACTCCTTTATCCTTTCTTCTCTCCCCAACGAGAGGAATTGAGAGGCAGAAACCAATGGAAGAGATCTCCCACCAATTTGGAGCCACCAACACTAACCCATGGGGCTCTCTCATGTACTCTTTCGCCTCTCCTCATACCACTCAAACCAACAACCCTAACACACCAAATCCGAATGCACTAGTCGCATCTCCTACGCCTTTGAGCGTTGCAATACCACTTGCATTGAACAGTACAACTCCTGTAGCTGCACCTGCCAGTAAAGAGGCCTCTTCTTCTTCCTCCCCTTTCCAGCTCGGACCTAGTGAGGTTGAAGCCATCAAGGCTAAGATCATATCTCATCCGCACTATTCTTCTCTCCTCGCTGCCTACTTAGATTGCCAAAAGGCATATACCTTCTTTCTTTTATACATAACTTGTACTTGATCGACATGTTGATCACAGCAGTAACAATACAATAATTCGTTCTATTTCTAGAAATTTGGAAAGGCGGTTTTCGATTGATGCTAAAATGTTCTAGCATCAGTGCTATTTTTATATTTTGTAACTTTTTTCTACAAAACCATAAAAGTAGGCGTTTTCTTTTTATATTAATATATTAATTTTTCATCTCTGTGTTAGCATAGCAGTAGCTACTACTAAATAGCAAACGATCGTACTTTCATAGTACACCTGGTTTGCTCCAAACATTAAATACTCATTAATCAATTGAGGGATTACTTCGATTTTTCCTCACAATTTAGTGCACTTGATCTTCATATCATATTCTACACTTTTTTACCGTTTGCCTTCAACATTATTCATTCCCCCAAAAACTATTTCGGTGCTTTTTTATTTTTTATTTTGTCGACATTCTTTCAGCGTTAAAGATGTTTTGTACTTATTTTTTGGCTTTGATAAATGTACTCGTTACAATTATATATATCATATAGTGACAGGTGATATTATCTGTATATATTCTTCCAATATTTTTTGTATGTACTTGAAAATAATGAACTCTATGGTGTAATTTCTCAAAAACGGAAAAGTTGAACTCAAAATTATACATGATCCAACTTTTCCTTCGTATTGAAAAAGAAAGTTGTCATTCTCTACCCTAAAAGAGAACTATTATTCTCCTTCATATTGCACTCGTTCCACCTCATTGCAATCTCTTTAATTATTTTGGTTAATTATAAAAGATTTTGTGCACTATCTCCTCCGATGATAACTATATATATCTTCTCTGTTGATAGGTAGGAGCTCCTCCAGAGGTGGCTGCAAGGCTATCCGCAGTCGCACAAGAGTTGGAAGTGAGACAGCGCAGCTCGTTTAATCGACTTGATGCACCAATTGAGCCAGAACTTGACCAATTCATGGTAATAAATCACATTAGATTTATCTTGTTTTATGATAAATACAGGAAATAAATATGTTATTATAATTGAGATAAATAATCACGTTACATCTGAAAGCTAATTAGTACTTGTTAGTTTAAAGTTCACGAATTACTCGTGTGAATATAATCTACTATTATTCCCTAAAATAATCACATTGCAGTAGCTCAAGCTTGCAGTCACACCATTTTTTTTCTTTTTGAACTACTAAAAATGTTTTTGATTGGGCTTCTTTTGCAAGGTTTATCTTATTAGTTTTTGTCTACATAGGAGGCCTATCATGAAATGCTAGTGAAGTATAGAGAAGAGCTAACAAGGCCATTGCAGGAGGCAATGGAGTTTCTTCGCCGTGTCGAGACACAACTCAATTCCCTTTCACTCTCTAATCGATCACTACGGATCCTCTCAACTGGTAATTGCTTGGAAAAAGAATAGCATTTATTAATAATTATTCCTGTGCTCGAACTGGTTCTTGTTTGTTCTTAGCATGCTGTTAATACTGGATTATTAAGTTGGACTACTAACAATACAAAACCACTTTTCCTTTTCAGATTTCTTGAGCATTTTTTGTTACATATTTTGATCCTTTTATGAAAAGGCATGTTTAATTAGTTGCATTTTAGGGTTTTTGAGAAATCATTATGTGTTCTATTTTTGTTAGCTTTTGTCATTGAATTCGAAAACTTCTTTGTTTTCTGAATCTCCTGAGGAATCTTATTCCTCATCTGAATAAGCAGTCAAGCAGTTTTGGGAATTTTCTCTGCCTTCTCTTGTTAGTTGTGATCCATAAAGTTTTCTACAAAGGAAAGTATTTGAGTAGATCAGCGGATTTTATGGTCGCTACATTTCTTTTTTTGTTGCTGTTCGTGGGATACATTAAACCTTTCTCAAGGGGGAAAGAAATATAGTAAATTTAGGGTTTTTTTGCTGCTCTCCCTCTTTTCTTAGCAAAGGTCTAAATGATAGTAGGAGAGAGCAATAGCCGAGGAGCACCACTACCGTATGTCAGTAACCTAAGTACATGCGTTTTCACGAGGCGAGAAAAGTACTAAAAAATCTAAGGAGAGAGAAAGGAGGAACCTAACAACAACATAAGCAGTCACGCAAGTTCCTGGACTGAATCTTTTTGCTATTTTAATAGTTTAATAATATTGAGACTTAAGTTCAGATGGAAAAAGAGGGTAGTTATTTCATGGTCTATCACGAGCCTACAGTACTACAGTCCTCTTCTCTACTTTTCTTCAGTTATCTGGATAGTATGTTTTCTACAATAAATGCTTAATTTAGAAAATGTGATTTAGGAAAAAGTGCTCTATAATATTTATATCTCTTGATAATAATGTACGTAGTTGTAATATCTTTGTTCTTATGAAAGCTAAGATTTCTATTATTAATTCATCTTGTTCTGGGCATCATGTTTTATATGAATTTGGTAATATGGAGAAACAAGCTCAAGAAAGAATATGCTTCTTTTAACTGATGAGGTTTAGCATGCAATAAAAATGTACCTCATCTCTAATTTGAATAGTACTTTTTAAAAATGTTTTCTACTTTCTTATCTGTTGCCACTTGCCAGTGAAGGTATAATTGTTCTTTGTTTAACTTCGTTTCATATTTAAAAATTGTGGTAGGAGTGGAAGTCAAGGAAAGCACTGTAGACTGTGTCTAATTCTGAAAACTAGGCTCTTTTTGAATGTTTTTTATTTAAAAATCTGACAGGGTCTTTTTGTTTGGGGTTCCAAGGCAAGAAAATGCCTTTGCCTCGAGAATAATCACCTGAGAAGAAAATTTCTTTTGTATCCCTCCCCCCTTAATTTATTTTATCTTGGGTTTTCTTGGTCATGCTTCTGATAGGTTGAGAGAGGAAGGGAGGTATATGTTAAATAAATAAACAGTAGGGTAAGGGGTGAAATAACATTGGATGCCTGTCTAATCAATCCAATGGTGAACTTTTTACAGCCATTAAATTAAACCCTAGTTTTTTTTTTCTCCTTTGTTTTTCCTTGTTTTTCCTGTTTGTTTCTATCCTCTGATTGTTACAACATTTTCAATTAAAAGACTTTGTTTGAATCTGTTATGTAAGTCTTTGATGATCTTTGGGTCAAAGGCTCAAAGCTTAACCTTGTCAGAAAACTATGTTACTGATGTCCTTATTGAGTTTCTGGACATTGGTGCAGCTTTTCTTGTATTTTGAGGAGAATAACATGTACTGTTATAAACCAAAAATCATTTACGAGGCTTAGTTATATGCTCCATGTACATGCACATTATTCCATGTTTAGCCTTCTCTTTTCAGCTCACATAAAAAATTATTATATTCATCATCTTTTCATGCTAGCATTGCTCATATTTAGTTCCATGTAATTTCAAGTAAAAATCATTGTTTATTGAACTTTGTTTGGAAAATTAGATGACCTCGCACGAATATTATCCTCAGTTTTTCCTCAGTTATTATGATCTCTGTATACACCTTCAATATTATCATGATTGTTTGTTTAAACAAAAACTAAGTGATCTTTCTTTTGTGCAGGTTCATCAGAGGAGGATCAAGAGGGTAGCGGTGGAGAGACGGAACTGCCAGAGATAGATGCACATGGCGTGGATCAGGAACTCAAGCATCATCTCTTAAAGAAGTACAGCGGCTACTTGAGCTCGCTCAAGCAGGAATTATCCAAAAAGAAAAAGAAAGGCAAACTACCCAAGGATGCACGCCAGCAGTTGTTGAATTGGTGGGAGATGCACTACAAGTGGCCTTATCCATCGGTGCGTGGTTTCTACTCACATGTGCTTTTTAATTCAGGGTACAATAAAATCTTAAAAGAAATAAAATGGGAAGACTTGTTGAGTTATTAATTGCATAGTTGCATCTGATCATATAGCTCTCTCTCCATTTCATAGTTGCATCTGATCATTTGCTGCTTCTTACCAATGATTAAGGTAACTCGTATCTTCATATTTTTTAAGTACATGACTCCCAGCACACAGCCAAATGATGATAGTATATATTTGCATGCATACACCATCAATCTATCTGTGATAGATAGATATATCCCATGTTAGGTGGCTTCATGCATAAACAATAATGGGCAAACCATTTAGTTTTGTGATTTGCACTAATACCTCTATCTAGTAAAATGTTATTAATCGAATACAATCAAATGCTGGGGCCAATTGCCATTGGGTGTGGCGAATGGGAAGTGTGGTGGTAATCAGCCCCCAGTTATGCTTGAGATATTTGACACCAGCCATGTATACTCCGTTGTATTTTTTGGGAGAGATTCTCCATGCCTATAGTTAGACACATAAATACTGATATTAGCTAACATTGTCCAAAGTCATCACCTACTACTATACTAAAACAACATCTTTACAACCCCGGAACCCCCAAATATATATATATATATATATAAAAACTGTATTAAACTGCTAGAAGCAAAAGTACCTAATGCTCATAAATACAAATTAGGATTTGCTAGAAATATGTTTGTCAAAAATGTAAAGAACGTTAACAACTATACAATAAGTTGATGAAAAGCCTACAAATATTCAAATAATCATTTAAGAACATGATCTTTTTTTAGATTAGTTATTATTGTTGCTACTATTATATTCTTCTTGCAGCAACCAGTAATATTCCATGTGTACTTGTCATTGGCAATCACTTGTGTCGGGGACTCGGGAGAGAGTAATAACCTAAATGTTAACTAACTGCAAATTACTAAATCCATTAGTCTGATTTTTCTCTTATTATTTCTATATGCAGGAAACCCAAAAGATGGCATTGGCAGAGTCCACAGGCCTAGATCTGAAGCAAATAAATAACTGGTTCATAAACCAAAGGAAGCGCCACTGGAAACCATCAGATGAAATGCAGTTTGTCATGATGGATGCGTACCATCCCCCAAATGCGGCATCTGGTTTCTACATGGACGGTCACTTCTTAAGTGATGGGCATTTGCCACCGTGCTCCATAAAATATATGTAAGGTTTTCTATATAAAAACCTAGCCCTAAAACATGATGTATGAATTATTTATATGCTTGTTTGTTGTGTGTTTCATTGTATGTTGATCATGAACTTATTTATATGCTTGTTTGTTATGTTGTTTGCATTATATGGAAACGTTTCATTGCACTTACTATATGGACTACTAGGTTTTTGATGATCTTATGGGAAGCATTGCTTTACTGAGAGCTGATTCAGTCGTGGGCACCTTCAAATTGCATCATTTGTTACCCCCTTAGTACTAAATAATATTTCAGATGTTGTTACTTTTTAAGCCCTCAGAATTACTTAAGGTGAACTTGTGTGCAAAATATATACTACACAGGTGCAAAAGAACTGTTCCTATACCTACAAAAAGTTCTTATACAATACTAAATAGACTAGAGTACTACTACGTCCTAGTTTACGTATAACCCGCATTACATTCACTTTTTATCAGGAAAAATGAATTTCCATTGAAGAGAAGGATATGTTTTAATTTTTAAAACAGCATTCATTGATACATCAATAACCAACTCTTCAAATGCACGCAAAAGAATCTCCTGGAATCCAATTGCGTACTCCTTGATACCCTACTAAAACTTTTCATAATAACCAGTACCTTTGAAACTCTCGTGGCACAATAATTCATATTAAACTCTTAAAAAGAAGTTTTACCATATGCATATTGCCCTACTGAATACAAGATTGATTCTAATTAAACTCTTAATAAACATAATTATCATATTGTACTAGCCATTAGGCTTTCCTATTACACAAAATCTAATCCAGCAGATTGATTCTAATTGATTGGATATTAATGTGATTGATATTGATACTATAATCTTGGAAGTTTATATTAATAAGATTGCATATAGCATATGATGCTTAGTGTCTCCAGTTAATTGTATCTCCAAAATTATGCATAATCTTTAATAAGCCACTTCATCCTAGTCACAACAACCGTTTCAAATCTTCCAAGAATTGTGCAAAGAGTTCCCCAGTTGTGGTCCTTGTGGACTCTCTACTTGCTTCGATTTGCTCCATCTCTAGTATCTTCTCCAGTGGAACGAGTTCATTTTTTAATGCATAAGCTCTACCAAACAATTGTAATATCTGCATTTCTAGGTTGTTTGCCTTCATCTTCAATTCTGTAACAGTATCGCTTGTTTCCATGTCTTCAACTGTAGCGCTGAACTTGCATATTTCTGAAATCAATTGATCAATGTTTTGTTTCACATTGATCCTGTGTCTGTTGAAATCATTGATTGCGTCTTTCAGTTTGTTCACGCAAGTTATCCGTGTGACTTTTGTAATTCGATTTGAAAACTGCTCCTTCAATTGACTGACCTCGTCCTTCAGGTGAGTAAATTTAGCTTCAAGATTCTCCATTTGAAAGTTAATTTCATTTGTCGTGATCGTTAACCAGTTTAGATCCCTTTGAGTAATTATCAATTCAAGGCCATCAACCTTATCTTTCAATTGTTTGATCACTCTGTTGCTCGTTGTCTCTAGATACATCTCTTCAAGTTCTGAGTGATTTTTACGAATCTCGAGGTCTTTGTTCTTGACTAGCAGATCCACTATGATATTTTCAAGCATTTGGACTCTAAATTTTAGATCCCTGTTTTGCTGCATAGCCTCCAAAGATGTGCGTCTCCAATGAAGGAACTCTCTGTCAAGCCTTTGGATTGCTTCCCAGTTGGTTTCACCTGTTGGTCCCAGAACCGGTAGCATTGAATATTGGTTCCAGCCGGAAAACTCTTCTCTGTCGAAAGGTGCTTCACGCCCAATAGTTGGTCGATATTCAACCCCATAACTTGGCAATGGCAGATAATTTGTCTCTTGGTCAAATGGTTCTGGCAATTGAGCATCTACGTATATGGATTGCTCGAACGAGTCAATGGAGGGAAGAGAACCGGCTGAAGAGCTCCTTGGTAGACTGCTTGATTCGTCGGTAGGGTTGAAATTCATTCCACCCTGAATTCGTTCAGGTGACCCAACATAGAGAAGAGAGTTTCCTAGGCCACTTGTTTCACCTGCGAGGTCGAAATTCATTATTGCACGCTGATTTTATTCAGGTGACACATTGATGTACTCATTACTAAGATTTGAATGGTATTATTGAACATTACCGTATGTATACGGTTCGTAGAAATCGATGGAGGAGCGAAGACGATTGGAGGAGGAGCTCCTGTTTGTTTCACCGCTGGGCTCGTTCAAATCGATGGAGGAGGGAGGACAATTGGAAGAGGAGTACCTTGGATTTATTGGAAGGCTGCTTGTTTCACCTGCAAGGTCGAAATTCATTAATGCATGCTGAATTTGTTCACGTGGCACATTGATGTACTTATTACTAAGATTTGAAGGGCATGATTGAACATTACCGTATGTAGGCGGCTTGTACAGTAACAAATCCATGTAGGAGCGAAGACGATTGCCGGCGGAGCTCCCGTGTGTAAAACAGGTGGGCTTGTACAAATCGATGGAGGAGGAAGGAGAGTTGCCGGAGCACCTTGGAGGAATTAGATGGCTGCTTGTTTCGTCGTAGGGGTTGAAATCCATTGCCACGGAGATGAAATTCATAGCACGCTGAGCATTTAAATAGACGTGGGTAACAAAGACTGCAACTTTAATTTAGGAAACGCAAAAATTGGAACGCCAATTTTATTCCAACTTGTTAGCTGACTAAGCAAACTCCAAATTCGGTATTTATTTTAGGACCTGCATGCTATTCTGAGCATCAATTTGAAGTGCTCAGTTGTAAATTATACCAATACTACCCTAATAGGGCTCTATCTATAATAGTTTTCATGCTCTTCTAAGTGCTATTTTAGTCATTTGTTAGAATTAAGTTCCAATATGTTTAGAACCAATCTCTCCCGCTTGTCTAAAAATGTTAATTGATTTTTATTTCTTTCACTTCGTTCTTTATAGCGCCTCTTAATTGACGTCAAATTTTATTTAATCATGTATATTTTTAGAGGCGCCTCTAAAACTCCTTCAAATCGTACTCTTACGCGAATATAGAAATCGTTATCATGGTGTAACAATGTAATTACTAATTAGTAAATGTATTGATTCAAAAATACTTGATACATAATCAAATTTCTACACTAAGCCCTTCGGGCCAATGGCGACTTTATGGGAAGAAAAGTGTATGTAGGTCTAATGGGCTTTAGAACTACTTTTGGATTTGATGGACACCAGAACCGTCCGATGTACTTTAAGATTTGTGCACCCCCACCTGTGATTCGTGCATACAAATTTAAAACACATAGGTCGTTTCGGTGTCTATCGGACCCAAACCAGAGCCTATTGGACCTACTCTATCCTTTTTATGGGTCGTTTAGTTAAAAAACGAAATAAAATATATACAAAGTGTTTCAATAGAAACTACAGTAGTTATATTCTCCATTACTCCTGTATGCCAATCAAGAGGCCAAGTCCCCAACAATACTGCAACATGTAGTGCAATAGAGGCATGGGCGAAACTAGAAAATTTAAATTAAGAAGGCTGAAGCGTAAAATACATAATATGTGAAAATGCATAATGTATGATCACTAGTATTTGAACCCCATCTTCACAACCACTAAGTGAAATTATGATTACTAGGCTACAATTACACATTTAATATTTTACAAGGGAGACTAAATCATATAAAAACTTAGAAAAACAAAAATTCAATTAAATTTCAATATACATGATTAAAAAATTTAAAATTATAGGGGTGGCTAAACAACCCTGATATGTATATAGATCCGCCCCTAGATAGAGGACGTGATCTTAGTAGAGTTGCAAAGATCGATGGCTCATATCTACTGCACTGCATCCTGCCAGTAATATTGCAAGCAACAAACACTCTTCAATTAAAACACAACTTTTACAAGCTTATACTCACCACAAGAGGAGTTTCCCCGTTCTCCACATTAAAAGACCGAACCACTATCTCCCCCGACGGTAATGTCACCTCTACATTGTAACCTCCATGGTATCCTCTAAACCCAAAGCCACCCGTCGCATCAATTCTTCCATCAAAATTCGAAAGCCATTCTTTTTTCAACTCAAGAAACCTCCTCCCCGCCTCATTAACCCTTCCATCAGCATCCACCAAATGTGAATTCTCTCTCCACATGAAAAGCTCCCAATAGCCCCAAAAAACAATCCCTTCTACACTTGGGTGTGCAAAGGCCTCTCTCAAAACCACCTCCAAATCATCCGCTCTAACATGCTCATTTTCGGCGGTTACATCTAGTTCGGTTATCCAAATTGGGATTCCCAAAATGCTCAATTTATCAAATGAATCACATATAATCTCTCCAATTGGGTTTGTGATATGGCCTTGAACCCCTATCCCTCCTACCTTCGCACCTCTTTCTTGGAGATCCAAAATTTGTTCAATGTACTTTTCTGGTGTAGATTTTGGGTCGCATCCGTCTTCTACATTGTAATCATTTACAAAAAGAACAGCTGATGGATCAAGTTTGTGGGCCTCACAAAACATGTAGCCCCATATATCGGCACCTAGCCTATCTTTGAAAAATGACCCATGGAGCATCTCATTATTGACATCATGGTGCCTAAATTTGCCTCTATACCTAGTTAAGAGGCTCTTTAACCGGTTATCTATACATGCCTTGAGGTCATGGTTGTTTAGAGATTTGATCCATGGTTGTACCGAATCATCGACCTCCCAAAAGATACAGTGACCCCCGTAACTGCTTGTGCTTCTGACAAAATTCAACGAGATAATCTGAGTCATGGTAATTGATTTTTCCTCTCTCGGCCTCAGTCCAGTACCATTTGAATTCATTTTCAAACACAGCCCAGTTGAAATTTTTTATGAAAAAATCGGCCAGATCTTCATGGTCTATGTTGTACCGACCGATGCATGTACCAAAAGGGAAGCTGTTGTCTGTTTGATTGATTTTTACCAATGCTCCTGTAAGATTGATATGATTTGATCCATGGAACCTCAGGATTACGTCTCGTTTTCTCACCTGGGGACAAAAACCATGTATTGGCAAACAGTTCTGAGATGAAATTTATTGAAAAGCTCCTTCATTAGTCTAAATATATAAAGGCAATATTTAATGATCCACAGAGGATTAATTGAGGCATGAAGTGCTGAATTGCATAATAGAATTAATTTGAAAAATTATCTCAAGCGAGCTTAATTTATCTCTAATGACGCCTAATTGGCATAGACCTCAAAAATTAAAAACACTATCAAACAGGCTTGTGTACAGGGCCAGTCAAATTTTAATATTCAGGCTAAAATTGAAGTACTTGGTATGCACATAAGAGAGACAAAAAAAATGAATGAAACAAAGAGAAGTTTACCTTGTCAGTCTTATGTTTGAGATACTCAAACCGTGCCTTTCTATCATTGGAGAATATTTTCAAACCCATGACGCACAAATCTACACCAGGTGCAGGGCCTTGCACATACACTGTAACCTTGCTTGGTTTCTTCTCCCACGAAATGAGCCTCTGACCTCGTACCATTGATCACGGCCTGCATCAGTTGTAGCCCCGTTGACCCACTGTTCATCTACACTTAATGCCACGTTTACCTTTTGAAAACCGACCCCAGCAGGCCCCACACG
The DNA here is from genome assembly GCA_025461125.1 of Carex kokanica. NCBI lineage: Eukaryota > Viridiplantae > Streptophyta > Magnoliopsida > Poales > Cyperaceae > Carex > Carex kokanica. The sequence goes on along the minus strand of JAJGRX010000829.1, from coordinate 1,814,530 downwards.
GACCCATGCCGATACTTGGTATGTCAGGTGGAGTCTCAGTTTATCCGTTATGATTTGGGAGGGGCCCATCCACGTCTCCATACGTCTTGTACAGAGGATGTACTTGCCATTTAGGGGTTTCTGGTATGGGGTTAGATGGTTTGGATGCATAAGAGGTAGCATGTGGGGCGATTCAGTGCAGACACTTAGTGAGCACGAGCCAAGTGGAGCCCACCCGGTCAAACCGTGTTTCAAGTCGGCGTTGTGTAATAGATTTACCCCATGTTCTTTATTCTACAAAAGCAAAGTTAATTTGTTGAAAGCTATACACAAACTCATAGAAAAGCTCCTTACAAATTGGGGGTATTAAATGAGTATAAATTTTCCAATCTTTGGAAAATAAAGGATGATCAATCTTTACCAATAGCATCCCACATTTACTTACCCCAACTCTGAGGTAATTTTGAGGATGCCTGCTCATACCTTGCATTTTTAAAGGGCATTACAGCCACCTTTGAAAACTTTATGAGATGACTTCCAAAAGAGATCTCTCCCAATTGATAAAAATCTATAAACATGATTTGGTTACCATAACAAAACAGCAAAGAAATGTGCAAAAGTTGTTTTAAACCCACCTGAAGACTAGGTGGAGGTGAAGATAAGATTTTATTTGCAGTTGCAACTGTAAAACTATTTACAAGAATATCAGTTCCAGCAGGTGGACCTTCTAGGAAAATTATAGCCTTTTGAATTTCGCCAAAGAGGAGAAGCTTTCCTTGTAAATGCACCCACTCTCTGTGTCTGACACCTGGCCCCTTTTTCCAAAAGTTAAACAGAATAAACATATTGCCAGCGAATATATATTATCTTATTATTTGCTTACAATTTACTTGTGGCGCAATTTATAAAAAATGCTAAAATAAAAACTTACTTTGCAATGCCTCTAAACTCTTCATGACCATTCTTTCCTTTGTACCATAGAGTGATACGTATTTCAGACTTGTTACTACTACCTCCTATACGGACAATCGCTGTAACTGTATAGACAGCTTTTCTTTGCACTCTTGATGTTATCTCTTGCTCAACACCGTTCCAAGTGTCCCGTCGTTGTGTTGCCACAGCAAAATGTTTTCCTTCTAAAGGTCGAATGTTACTTGCAGGGCCAAAGTTGTCATTTCTCAGGATCTTGCATCCTCTCCCAGTCCAATGGTTTAAGCCATGCTCAAATTGAGGGTTTAGGGTGATGGACTCATGTTCAGTGCTGCGAACTTTCGGATTTTCCAACTTTTAATCAACAAAAAAGGAATATTAGATGGCAGTAGTGCAATAAAGAACTAGTAAATGGGACCTTCGGGAAAAAAAAAACATACAGGCAATTGACTTGGACCCGCACAGGATATTTTGACATAATGAATCAGCAAGTCCACGCCAGGTGGCGGTCCCTCAAAGTAGAAAACAGCACATTTGGGTGCAGTATTTAAGGTAAATGAACCTTCAAGCTTCTCCCATTGGTCTTTCCCAGCCAAAACCCTAATAAAGGAAAATTGCAACTGATTCTTTTAAAGTTGTGACAACATTTATTATCAACTCATACTGTCAAAATTTACGGAAAGACATAGTGCTTTCTGCAAAGCTGGTTTCTATACTGTTGGTTGGTTTTTCAACTCTGTAGAACAAGATCGACAATTCGGATTTGTTGTTTGGATTTTGAATGCTGAATTATTAATGAAATAGAGAGAATGTGACCCCCAAAAGTTGTGGCACCAAAGCACTTCTCTTAAAAAACGGAAAGCTAATATCACCAAATCAGTTCAAAAGAGTATGTGAATATCACCTAATAAGTTCATACTTAGTACCTTTCAACAAATAAATAGTTTGTAGTCAAATCAAAGTTCTTCAACCGAATTGTGGCTTTCACCTCAACAGGCCCTTTAACCTCTCCATAAACCCTTACATGGGCAAACAGGAAATATCTCACCCCAATTTTGACTTTTTCTGTGATGTCCTGCTCTAATCCTTGCCACTGCTGAGTTCGTTTGGTGACAAAGGCATAGTTATCCCCAAAATGCCCCTTGATATTATCAATAAAACCTGACCAATCAGAGGCCACATATGCATGGCAACAGTTGGGTCTCCAAGGTTTGATCCCATCTGAGAAGTCATGGTTCAATACCGTATTATCCAGGCTTGTAGTACTTGAATCAATTGCCCTAATCGCCCCGGGTTCTCTCTGAAGAAAATCAACATAGTAACAATTTTGAAATAATTAAACTTAGTAAAATAAGTGACATTGGAGGGTATTTTCCAAAAAAAATGGAGGGTTTTTTATTTTGATAAATGGTAATAATTGAAATATGTAATAAGAAAAAAAATTAATCACCTTATATGAAATTGTGACGGAATTAATTAGTAGATCTATGCCAGATGGTGGTCCTTCAAGATAAAAAACTACTCGTTTTGGTACATTTTGCAGTGAAAATGAACCTTCTAGTTTCACCCAATTATCTTTGCAGACTGAAACCCTATATCACAAAAGTAATTTTAGTGAAGTTAAAGGTTTTGATTTGGCCAAAATTTTCTTGTGAACAGTACAAGGTACTAACTTGAATTATGTATGTAAATTGCACAAAGTACAAATGAATATCATAGTTAAAGCAAAGAAAAAGAATCTAAAAAGGTGAGATGTATCATACCTTCCAACACAAAGAAAGTTGTTAGAGTTATCATGGTTCTCCAATTTTAGTGTCGCTGATACAATAATTGGCGCGTGAACTTCACCAGAAACCGTGACATAAGCTGAAACAGTGTATTTCATGTCTGATGTAATTTTGTCCGTAATATCCTGCTCCAGTCCGTGCCAGTTTTGGGTTCTTTCTGTTACAATTGCATATGTACTCCCCGAATTTGGTCTTATTCCATTTTTGTAGCCGGATTCATCATAGGCCAGATATGCATGGCACGAATTTGGATTCCATGAAATTAAACCCTCGGAGAAATCAAAATTTGAGATTATATTCTCCATTGTTGGGTTTTCTGCTTCAATTTCTGTTATCTGTTTTCTGTTTAAGAAAGGAATCAGTTCCATCAGTTAATCCAACAAAATATTAAGGAAACAAGTCTTGAAAACATCAAACAAAAATTATGTGCAGAAAATCATACAAAAATGATCTGCAAGAAACTTGTCATCACTGTAACATTTATCCTTGTTATATTCTAAATAGTGAAAAATGTAACCAGATTGTATTACTTCTTTTTTTTCTTTTTTTGAAAAAAGGAATTTGCGCCAGATAGTATTAATCATTATCCCATTCATCATTGGTTCATTTTTTTTATGAATATACCCTCTAAACTCTATACAGCTGGGTACGCGTGTAAAGCCTCTTGATTTTGTTATTTGCTCATAAATCTGCAACGAGCCTATGACTCAATTGCAAATTACAAGAGAAAAGAGAAGAACTTGAATACAAGAGAAGGTTAATTTGGGGATAAAAACGAGGTTCTAATAAGAAACCATCGTATCGAATGCCTGAGGCAATTCGCCAAATGTATATATCAAAATCTGAATACAGCTCCATAAGAGTATTTGCCTTATATAGGCGATACAAACTGTGAAAAGAAGTAATTAAAACAAGTGAGAATTGAGCTATTTTATTCTACTAATCGCCACGTCAGCAATGGAAGCTGCGCTGGCTTAACTACCTCTAACAGCCTCTGAATCTTGTCGCTGAACAAATCACCCTTCATCCTCTCCTGTCTCACCTCCAGTCTCTTTCTTGTCCAGTACAGGCGGGGCCCAGAGAGGATTATTAAGTTCTATTAGCCCTGAACTGTGGCCCCTACTGCCCTTCTCCTTTTCCTCTTCATTTAAACCCGTTATTCCAACGGTAACTCCCAAATCCGATTGCCCATGTTGCATTCCCCCCTCCTTAAAGAAATTCGTGTCCTCACGAATGAATGCCGGAAATCTCCGGGCTATGACTTCATAATCCTCCCATGTTGCATCGTCCGGGGTCTGATTTTTCCACTGAATTAGCCATTGAGCTGTTGCCGAGCCATGTCGATTGACTATTCTTCGATCAATCACCAAATGGGGTAGTAGAGATGAATTAGAGCTTGGCCCCAGTACTGGTAACGTAGGTGAAGGTACCTGTGCTCCTCCCACCTTGGCCTTGAGTTGTGAAACATGAAACACCGGGTGAATGACTGATTCCGGTGGCAGATTCAGTTTATATGCTACAGTACCCACTTTCTTAACTACTTCAAAAGGCCCATAATACCTGGAACTTAATTTCTGATTGCGCATGCCTCCAACTGAAATTTGCCGGTACGGTTGCAACTTCAGGTACACCCAATCCCCTACTTCAAATTTTCTTTCACTACGGTGCTTGTCTTCATTTCTCTTCATGCGTTCCTGTGCTCGCTGCAAATTCCTCTTCAATTGGGCCATGGCAGTCTGTCTATCCTTCAAGAAAATATTGACGGCTTCTACTTGGCTTTTCGGGGCACTGCCTAAGCCCAGTTGGGGTGGTGAGTAACCATATAGAGCTTCGAACGGCGACACTTTTATTGCACTGTGCCAATTAGAGTTGTACCACCACTCGGCTAATGGTAAATACTGAGCCCATTTATTTTGCTTATCATATACCATGCTTCTCAAGTATTGTTCGAGGCACTGGTTCACTTTCTCAATTTGACCGTCAGACTGTGGGTGATAGGCCGTCCCCATGTTCAGTTTGACTTCCAACTTCGACATCAGTTCTTGCCAAAAACGACTGGTAAATACCGGGTCCCGGTCAGAAACAATGGTGAGGGGTAATCCATGTAATTTGTAAATAGAATCCACAAATACTTGAGCTACAGTAGATGCTGTGAAAGGGTGTGTTAGCCCAATAAAATGCGCATACTTGGTCAATCTGTCCACGACTACCAGTATCACCTCATAACCCTTAGATTTGGGAAGTCCGGTTATAAAATCCATGCCGATACTGTTCCATGCTTCATTTGGAATAGGTAGAGGTTGTAACAGTCCTGGAGAAGCCATATGCTCGGCCTTGTTGAGGTGACAGTTCACACAGGTTTGAATATAAGAATGCACTGACTCCTTCATCAGTGGCCAATAGAACTGTTTCTTAATTCTTTGATAGGTTGCGGCCATGCCAGAATGTCCCCCTAAACTAGAGTCATGCAATTCCTTCAAAATTTTCTGCCTCCACCCTCCTTGGTCACCTATGCAAATTCTGCCCTTATATTTAATTACCCCTTGGTATTCAGTTAAGTGATGTGGTGAGAGCTTGTTACTACCATCATTCAATTTTCTCTTTAATCCCTCAATCCATTTGTCATTCTCATAGCTACCTTTCACCTCTTCTATCCACTTAGGAATTAGCTCACTAACTACTTGAACCTCAGCTTCCCCTTCAGTGGCATTTCTTTCCTGAATTCCACCATTCCCACATGGCCCTCCATTCACTTCTTCACTGTGTCTCTCTTGCCTTGAGAGGGCATCAGCTGCTTTATTCTCCAAACCCCTTTTATATTCAATTTTGTAATTCAAGCCCAACAATTTGCTCAACCCCTTGTGTTGCATAGGTGTATTCACTCTTTGCTCCAACAAATATTTTAAACTAATTTGATCAGTTCTTATGACAAATTCACCCCCCAAAAGATAATGTTTCCACTTACTTACTGCAGTAAACAATGCTAGCAACTCTTTCTCATAAGTAGAAAGAGATTGATTCTTCACCCCCAACTTCTTACTCATGAAGGCAATCGGCCTCTTGCCTTGCATCAATACTGCACCAAGCCCATCTTGACTAGCATCAGTTTCTATCACAAAAGGTTGTTGGAAGTCAGGAAGTTTGAGCACTGGGGCTGTGACCATGGCTTTCTTCAGAGCTTCAAAAGCTTGTTGTGCTTGTGGATTCCATCTGAAACAATTCTTCTTCAAGAGGTCAGTCAAAACCTTTGAGATTATTCCATACCCTTTAATGAATTTTCTATAGTATCCTGTCAAACCTAGGAACCCTCTTAGACCTTTTACTGACTTTGGTGTAGGCCAATCTACCATAGCTTGTATTTTCTTTGGATCTGTGGCTACCCCATCCTTTGATATGATATGACCTAAATACTCTATCTTTTGAACCCCAAACTCACACTTGGATTTTTTACAAAATAATTTGTGTTCTTGCAATTTTTCTAACACCATTTTGAGATGTATGACATGAGACTCTAAGTCTTTACTGTAAACCAGTATGTCATCAAAAAACACTAAAACAAATTTCCTTAAAAAAGGCTTAAAAGTACTGTTCATGAGAGCCTGAAATGTGGCAGGGGCATTAGTCAGCCCAAAAGGCATGACCTTGAATTCATAGAGACCTTCATGAGTTTGAAATGCTGTTTTGGGTATGTCTTGTTCAGCCATTCGGATTTGGTGATAACCCGACCTTAGGTCCAGTTTAGAGAAAAATTGAACACCACTAAGCTCATCTAGGAGGTCATCAATGAGAGGGATGGGGAATTTATTTTTTATGGTTTGTTCATTCAATTTCCTGTAGTCAATACACATTCTCCATGTGGCATCTTTTTTCTTGACTAACAGGACAGGAGCTGAATAGGGGCTGGTGCTAGGTTGAATGAAAGAATGATGCAAAAGTTCTTGAACAATTTTCTCAATTTCGGTTTTCTGGAAGTAAGAGAATCTGTAGGGTCTGATGTTGATGGGTTGGGAACCAGGTTGCAATGTAATTTGATGGTCAATGGCTCTATGTGGTGGTAGAGATGTAGGTTCAAAAAATACAGCAGGAAATTGATCAATTACTGCAGAGAGCTTTGGATGCACTTCTACCCCTTCCTTCTTGCCAACACCTTCTGTTCTGGACAGCTGAATCAAATACACTTGATTTCCCTCTTTCATCTCTCTTAACACATTTATTGATCCCTCCAAGACTTGCACATCAGCTTCTACCTTTTCAGCAATTAGCTTGACTCTTTTGCCCTTATTCTCTACTACTACCAATCCCTTCTTCAAAATGAGTTCAACTTTGTCCATCTTAGCTATCCAGTCCACTCCCAATACTATATCATATCCCAACACTTCCATCACCCTCAAATCAGCTTCAAATGGATAGCCCTGTATGCTGAATTTAACATTTCTGCATAAGGTTTTAGACTCCAATCTTTCACCACCTGCACTTCTAACCTTGAGAGTAGTTGCTTGTGTTGTTACCAGATTAAGGGATTCTACCAATGCCGGATTTATGAAAGAGTGAGATGCCCCTGTATCCATCAGCAAACAAATGGAATTTTTTCCAATTTCGGCTTGATACTGCAGTGTTTTATGCCTACCCTCTTTACTGGTATCACTCAGGGTGCCTATAATTACTTCCTCTTCTTCTTCTAATTCCTCCCCCTTGCCCATGTTCTCCACCAACTCTTGACTGTACTGTGCATCTATATCAACCTCCTCATCTCCCTCCATGGTGTGCAACCCTTTTTGACATCTATGCCCTTGACTCCACTTATCATTACACCTGAAGCAAAGGCCAAGTGCTCTTTTCTGGTCTATGGTAAGGTTTGAATTGGGTTTGTTGGTTGTGAAAGGTTTAGTATTATGAGGTATTTCATTAGTTCTTTTGTACACCCCTTCTGGTGGTTTGGTTATGGGATTTTTATATGGTAAAGGAGTGTGGAATTTTGGGATGTAGGTGGATTGAGTTCTGAGGAAGGTTGGTTTTCTATCATTAGGTCCAATGGCTATTTCTATCTCTACTGCTAAATTGAAGGCGTCATTCAGGGTTTGAGGTTTGAATAGGTGTATAGAATTCTGAATTTCTTCCTTCAAACCACACACAAAACTCCATACAAAAAAATATTCATGCTTTATGCCCGTCTCTGCCAGCAGCCTGGCCTTGGCTCTTTGAAATTCGCGGACATACTCCTCTACACTGCCTTCCTGTTTCACTTTTTTGAACTGGATTACTGGGTTAATGTTGTTCCTCAGTTTAAACCTTTCAAAGACCGCATCTACTAATACTGGCCAAGTGGAGTTTGGATGTTCTACCCTATAACACTCATACCATTCTTCGGCATCACCAGTAAAGCTTAGTGAAGCCAAACGGGTTTTGTAATTTTCAGGGGTTTGATTGACTTCAAAATAAAGTGTGCAATGTTCTAACCAGCTTGCTGCCTTATTACCATCAAAAACAGGCATATCCATTCTAGGCATGTACACTCTTGGATTGTTCAGATCCTGGTAATCGTTACCAGTGGAATCGCGCCCTTGCATGAACTGGCGGTGACCTTCTCCTTCACCAGTTCGAGTGTATCTATGACCTGAACGATCGCCATGTGCTTCCAACTGCTTCTCTGGCAACCTTGCCGAAATCTCTTTTAATAGGCCATGAATGCCATTGACCGAATTCCTCAGTTCGGTGATGTTTGCTTCTGCTCCTTGAAATCGATGTTCAAGAGCAATAACGTGATCATCCCTTGTTTGTGACTGCAAATGTGCCTCCCGAACTAATTGCTCGATCCTTTCGTTGATGGCCGTCAGATCAATCGCCCCATCGTCAGGGTGCTCAGTACTCTTCTTTGGTGGCATTTCGCACTACTTCCTTACTCCCAGTTGCAAATCGGGAGCTCTGATACCACAATTGCAACGAGCCTATGACTCAATTGCAAATTACAAGAGAAAAGAGAAGAACTTGAATACAAGAGAAGGTTAATTTGGGGATAAAAACGAGGTTCTAATAAGAAACCATCGTATCGAATGCCTGAGGCAATTCGCCAAATGTATATATCAAAATCTGAATACAGCTCCATAAGAGTATTTGCCTTATATAGGCGATACAAACTGTGAAAAGAAGTAATTAAAACAAGTGAGAATTGAGCTATTTTATTCTACTAATCGCCACGTCAGCAATGGAAGCTGCGCTGGCTTAACTACCTCTAACAGCCTCTGAATCTTGTCGCTGAACAAATCACCCTTCATCCTCTCCTGTCTCACCTCCAGTCTCTTTCTTGTCCAGTACAGGCGGGGCCCAGAGAGGATTATTAAGTTCTATTAGCCCTGAACTGTGGCCCCTACTGCCCTTCTCCTTTTCCTCTTCATTTAAACCCGTTATTCCAACGGTAACTCCCAAATCCGATTGCCCATGTTGCAAAATCCCAACAAATTAATCCAAATTTTGAAAAAGAAAAAGAAAAAAACAACTAGCTACCGGAGATTTATCCGTGAATGTAGTCATGCCACGTGTCTTGTCAGCTGCGGAGGATCGGTTAAGTCGTCTGTGACAGAGAGCTGCTAACCATCTCTTCATGCGTGCTTCGTCTGAAGAAAATGGAGATCTGAGAAAGGAGGAGACACGTAGGCATTTTGACAAATAACTGGTTGATAGGTAAGTAGGTGAGGAAAAGGCGTCGCCTGAGCCTGGAGGGGAGGAGTGGGGAGACCTCTACGAACTACGATTCGTTTCTTCTTCCCGGAGAATTCGTACTATCACGGAGAATTCGTATCCGTGTCGTAAGAAGATTAGTCGGCCGACTAGTCGGATCCCCTCCCAGGTACAAAATTGAAACGGACGGCCCAGATTAAACCTATGGGCAAACTCAATCCTGTGCCTATGGAGACTGTAGGGATCTGTTTTGAGATTCGTGCCATGTTAAAAGAACCGTCCGATCATAATTGTCTTCAGTCAGGTACCTGAGGTGATGTGAATTCCTAGTCGGAGATAGGTGTTGCGGTTTTGAAGGATTAGTTTGTTGTTAAAAAAACTGTTAGAAAGATATTGTTTGCGGTTTTGAAGGATTAGTTTGTTGTTAAATTTATTATGCGATCGGTTATTTTTTTCCGACCTTGTGATATTGTTTCTTCGAATTATATATTTTTATTTAGATTTTAACTTTATGAATTTAAATTTGAGTGAGGCTACGGTACTATGCATAGCACCGATTGGTCCGTGCTACGGCTCAATATTTGAGTTTTCAAAATCCTAACGGTCGATCCGAACCATTCAACATGATTATAAAATAAATATGTACTTGCAAACTAAATTTTACGTTTTTTCGAATTTTTTTACTATTTTTTTAGATAGGTAGAAAATCACTTGATCTGAAAATTCTGGACCATCCAAAAACAGTGATTTTCTACCTATCGAAAAAATGTAAAATTTGGTTTGCAAGTACATATTCATTTTATAATCATGTTGAACGGTTCGGATCGACCGTTAGAATTTTGAAAACTCAAATATTGAGCCGTAGCACGGACCAAACCATGGTATGCATAGTACCGTAGCCTCACTCTTTAAATTTTATATGAACATTATAAACTTTATAAAGGAATTTAGAACCTATCGTTAAAAAAGGAATTTTAACTTTATAAACTTTCATTTGTTATTAGTTTTTGGACATTCATAAATATTTCAATTTGACTGTATTTTAACTTCATTTGTTATTAGTAACTATGAGTGAGGCTATGGTGCTATGCATAGCACCAATGGCTAGTGTACTACGGCTCAATATGGTACTTTTTAAAATCCTAACGGTCGATCCGACCGTTCAATGTGATATCCATATGAATATGTACTTGCAAACTAAATTTTATATTTTTTCGAATTTTTTTACTATTTTTTCAGATAGGTAGAAAAATCAGTGTTTTTTGAAAATTCTGGACCATCAAAATTCTACCTATCTGAAAAAATAGTAAAAAAATTCGAAAAAATATAAAATTTAGTTTGCAAGTACATATTCATATGGTTATCACATTGAACGGTCGGATCGACCGTTAGGATTTTAAAAAGTACCATATTGAACCGTAGTACACTAGCCATCCGTGCTATGCATAGCACCATAGCCTCACTCTAGTAACTATTTTATTAGTTTTAGTTTTTTTCAAATTGATAAATTTCTAAGTTTATGAATATTTAGACTTAAATATCTTTTTTATTTTAATTCAGCTTGTTTTTTTTTATCGCAAGTATAATTTGTTTTTGTTGTCTCTATAGGCGACTTAGAGGGAGGAAAGAAATTTAATTTTGTTGGCAATTTACAATCTAAAGGTAGAACAAAAAATGACAAGGGGTATGTTTGGTCTGTACTACATATTAATATTTTTGTTTTCAAAATTTTAACGGTCAATTTGAACCGTTCAACATAGTCATCACATGAATATATATTTTTGAGGTACAAATATGTAATATTGAAACTTTTGAGAAGTACATGAAATTCCTCCTTTAAAATAACTAGGTGCGTCGTTGTGGCTATGCCGCAACCGTTTTTTTTATGTATTTTCGCGTACATGGATGACATCTTTTTCATATTCTTATGTTTATTTATTGCAGCATATATTATATTCGGATTCGGAATTTAGAAGAAATGCAGTACAAAATAAAAACATAAATAATAACAAATAGGGTTTTGCTTTCCCTTTTGTTGTTTTATCAAGGTTGTGTAACATTAAAGGAACACTCCTTATTGCATACACTATCCAATAAAAAGGGGTACATTAGTACATACTTGAAAAAGAAAGAATTAAAAGCCCCTTCTTGAGTTGGTTTGTAAAAAGATGCACTCCATCGTAAATGGGTTCCGGTCCAATACCAAACCTTAAAAAACCATCCATCAGATTTTGAAAGAAATAGAAGCAGGAAAATATTGTACTACACGGTTAATAGTGTTGCTTGTAGTCAGCTTGGCTTTGATCTTAGTACCTATATTAATTGAAGACAAAAAAATGTGCTTCAAAATATGAAGCACGATATATATATACTTAGGTTCATGAATAAAGCAAGATAGACAAAAAAAAAAAATGAGATATGATGACTAAAATGTGAACCAAATTTTGGTAAAAAAAAGGAACCGAAAATACTATGTCCAAACTAAAAAATCTTCAAGATCCTAAGGGAAAAATGTTAATCTCTATATTTTCTTCTGATAAGTAAATCACTTCAGCAGAGTAGGGCTGCTAATGAGCTAAGCCGGCTCATGAGCCAATGAGTTGAACAGCTCAATAAATTGTATTGAGTCAGGTCCTAAACTAAATAAAGCCCGAACTTGATTTGGCTCATATTTTATCACTCAAACAGGGCTGAGCCCGAGCCGAGTCGAGCCGGCTCATGAGCTAAGGAGTCTCTTCTCTTTCAAAACATTGCATATAAATGTCAGATTGATTTTATCTATTTTTTTTTCAAAAAATCTACGTCTATTAGACTTTAATTATCGGATTGATTAGAATTTAATTCATATTTAATCAATTGAATTTTTAAATCTGCAAAAATTATGAAAACTTTATTATGTTAATGTTGCAATGATCCTGAAAATTAGTAGTTTGGGTTTTGTTTGGTGTCAGCCTCAGTTGTGATTTTGTGGTATATGAAAACAATCAGTTATGTTGTGTTCTCTGTTGGAATGTCATGATAAGTAAGCAATCAAAGCCGTCTCCTTAGATCATGGGCAAAATCAAAATATTAAAATAGAAGGAGCTGGATATATAAATATAGAGGGATGCTTCGGTGGACATAAGGACCTATTTGTAAAATGAACATATTTTCATTTTCAAAGTTCAAACAGTCGATCCGACCGTTCAACATTATCTCCATATTAAAATGTACTTGGAGGTCAAATTTTACATTTTTTTGAATTATTTTACTATTTATTAAGATGGTTACAAAATCGTTGTTTTCAGACCATTGAAAAACAGCGATTTTGTAACCATCTTAATAAATAGTAAAAAAATTCAAAAAAATGTAAAATTTGACCTCCAAGTACATTTTAATATGGAGATAATGTTGAACGGTCGGATCGACTGTTTGAACTTTGAAAATGAAAATATGTTCATTTTACAAATAGGTCCTTATGTCCACCGAAGCAAATGCCATAAATCTATCTTATATATTAATTTTGGATGGCTGAGTGAACAGTGTCGTCTACAGTGTGACTAACAGGTGGGTCCCTGCATCAGCGAAATACAGTGACAGGTGGATCCCACATGTGTCGCTCCTCCTTTAATCTCTATTCTCTCTCGAAAATTCTTCTCCCCTCCTCTCTCTCTCTCCGGATCCTCCTCTCTCGAATGTTCTTCTTTCCTCTTCGCCACTTTTCCCTACCATCTTTCCCATTTTTACTCTCAATCTTTCCATCCTCTCCTTTCCGAAAACTCTTCTCCCTCTCTCTCTCTTCTGTCTTCATTTAACTAAGTTGCGTTTCTCCAGTCGGTTCTCGATGGCAACTGTAGCAGCGACAGTTATGGCGGCGCCACCGTTTAGAGCGGACATTGTCTCCCTCCTCCGGTATCTCCTTCGCACTGCCTCGAAGTTCAATGATTATTACGTTACGGAGTACGTCAAAAGGTGCTCTCGGAACCTGATTTTACCTCCCAAGAGCGGTCCAGCAGCGCGACCCCTCGACTCTCGAGCAGCATCGAGGAGGAAGGTGGAGAATCTCTCTAATATATACACGAATCTCAAGGCCTCCTCCGCCCCATTTTTTTCAGTTCATATGACTCCTTTATTGGATAATTTATTGATTGACTGAGAAATGTTTTTAATCCTTTTGTTTTGAATTAGGTTTTCACATGTTCATAAGAAAGCACGGGTTGGAACCGGCTTATAAAATTTAATGGAGTACAACCATGGAAAATAAGAAAGCAAAATCCTTGCGCTCAAGATTGAATGGGCCAAGTAGGTAAGATTACAAGCACTGATGCAATTATGTACAGTAATGGTTTAACTGTTTGTGCTTTGTAAGTGAAGTTTCTTTTAATTATGTATTACAGTGAATTACCTGTTTGATTTTTATAGTTTTGACGTAATTAAAGCTGGTATCAGTTGTGCTTAGTTATGTGTAATTAGAATTAAAGCATGTAATTAAAATATAATAAGAAGATTTTACTCTAATTAAGCTTCCTTTCTTTTCATCTCAACAACGATCTATTTTAATTTGAAAACAATAGTCGATTAAATTAAAGGATGACAAAGTTAATGCAACTAAGCACTTCAATCTCTTCTACCGAGATAAGTATTAATAATGCTACTATATATTATTCCCCATTTCTACTCAAACACATGTATGTTATACGGAATCGATCACCAATTAATAACATTCTCTATTACTTACAAATCTTATCTTATATCATCTTTCATTTTTCATTTGTCTTCTTAATTTAATTTCATATATTACTTCTCAATCGGACATGAAGATTTTTAAATTGTTATAGTTAACTAAGATAATGTATTGAGAAAAGTGGACTGACCAATTAACCTTGCTCAAGTGAAAAACCTTAGACAAGTTGGAGTGAGAATGAGAGAAAAAGTGGAGAGCATGACTGAGATTTCTCTTTACAAGTTCAATCTAATGTTTACATGCATGTAGGTGTGTACAATCCCGTTGGACACGGAAGAAGTGAGGTTGTAGCTGCACAAGAATGTTGTGGTGGGACCGGAAGCGGGGCTTCCCAAGTACAAAGGCATGCTTGGTTCTGTTGCCACCATCGCCCGAGAGAGAAGGGTGTTGCTGCTATTTGGAAAGGCATCTGCTCTGCATTGCACAGCCAAAGCAT